>JANCMC010009603.1:10045988-10070909 GCA_024363005.1 Charaxes varanes
ACATTGTTTTTAACTTCTTGTTTAGCCTCGTCTTGTCCCCTTCGCGTTTGTCCAGAGTCAGCTTTCTTTATAATGAGCCATTCCCAGCTATTTGCTTCTGTCTCCTGAAATTTATTTCTATTTTCTGTCTCTTATCTTTGAGACTAATCTCTCTCATGTCCTTATGGTAATCAATCATGTAGATGGTCTACCTTTATATATAGAACTACGTCTTTATATATAGAATCGTATTTTCGAGATATTACCTTTTGGTCTTTTAAGCATAATACAGAGCCGTGTTATCCAGACTACATCCTCACCTTTATCAGCTACTTCTACAACTTTCAAGGTCCTGAAATATTCGTTTGGTTTCAGCTATGTTGAAGATTGTCTCTCTTCTTCTCGCGGATAGGAAATGTCAAAAGTGACAAAAATGTTAAATCCTTTTACAACGCCATCGCTTATACATGACAGAAAACAATGACAAATTAAATTCAGCTCGTTTAGTATATTATTTTATTTAAGGTCGTGGCCCAATAAATGGTCGGCATTTGAGTCGATCACTAGGTTAAGTTGTTTTTGCTGCGATCAAGTTATATATGGGTAAGCCATTGTTACACTGTTTTACATTTGATATCCAAACTTTTCCGTGTTTCGAAAGGCACGTAAAACAGTGGGACACGATTAATGTCACTCAGTGACATTAGTCCTGAGGTTGCAAAGATCGTGGGGGTTCGAGGATGATGTCAGATGGCAATCGGTCATCTTAACTCAACCCACAGCCAAATCCTCTGCAATCTAAGCGGTCCCTGGTACTACTAGACCGGGATAACGCAAGGAAGAAGATGAGGGTTTCGAACACACTATTTTATTCCATTTACAGATTTATTCCATAGAGTTACATAGATACATCATTATACAAATAACATAATAACAATAAATGAAATTATATAAGCCAGAGGGATACGGTGATAAACATTTATGTATCTGGCAAATATTGTTATATTACGAACTTATTTTCTTCCAACTTCTTGATAGATCAAGAAGTTCGTAATTTATTCAGCCATCACTACATTTTTGAGGTATTTGAGAGATCCTAAATCCGACCGATCACTCCTCTAGTATGTTCGAAACGGTTATACCATATCTTTTTTAGAAGCAATTAATTGTTTATTATTATAAAAGAGAATGCGTTTAATTTGAGAGACTTTGATAACTTAATTGTTATGTCGCCCAAGAATTGAAAATAAAAGTGAAAACACCAGTCACGTTTAAAGCACTGCCTGATGGCGTACTGCCAGAACTAATACGCGCTCAAAAGACTTAATTGACACCTTTGTACGACAGAACGTTTGTGCTTTAATTAAAACATCAACTGAACTCTTAACACTTTTCCTTTGAAATTTACTTGCATAATATATTAATAAAGGAAAAACGTAAAAGTACACGTGTCAGACGTAGAAAGTACTTGACGAATTATATTTTCAGTCTTCAGATTTCACATTTGAGGAGGTCGTAATTTAATTAGTGGCCGACATTTGAGTCGATCGCTAGGTTAAGCAATTCTAACCGCGGCCGGGTGATAGATGGGTGACCCATCCTAACACTGGTTTTCAAATATCCAACCTCCTCTAAGCTTCGGAAAGCACGTAAAACAGTGGGTCCGTGAGTGATGCTAGTCGTGAGATTGTAGAGATTATGGGGGTTCCGAGGATGACGTCACGGGGATGACGTCAGTCATCAGTCATCTCACAGTCATATCCTCTACAATTTAACCGGACCCTGGTACTAGACTGGGATAACGCTAAGTAGAAGAAGAAGGGATTTGGTTCAAGCCAAGATTTCCCTGAACTAATTTCATGCTACTATTTAACAAAGAATTTATGTGAAGTCAATGTGATTTTTTTAGATAAGATAACTTATGTTAAAATTTAAAAAAAAAATATGTAAAAGAATGAAGTTAAACTGCCATAGTTCGAGTAATCAAAATATGAAATAAAACCAGTGACACTGTTGAAAGTAATAAAAGTGTATTAAAAAGTCTCTCCTGCAAACAGTTTTGGTGGCAAAAATATAAAATTCACTTCCATTCAGAGCTACTGGCTGAAGCCAAAACTAATAATCCCCAGTTAACTTAATTACTACCACTATAAAATCGACGTTGAAGAAGTAATTAAAATATATTAAGTTTGTCCCACATTACTTTTTTCTTTTTACTTTCTATTCAGTAAGGAATTTGCAATAGAAACAGATTACTTTTAGAATCCATGTTCTTCTAGTTTCCGAGTTTCCGAGGAAGTTGTAGCATAATCAGTGGTCGGCATTTGAGTCGATCTCTAGATTCAGCAGTTCCCACCGCTATCGAGGGATAGACGGGTGATCAATGACAATGGTTTTATAATATCCGGCCTCCAGCGTGTTTTGGAAGGCACGTAAAACAGTGGTATTGTCGCACCCACTCCTAATACAAGCTTTTAATTTAAGCTTAGTAGGAGGGGAAAAGGGAATATTAGACATATCAAAAAAGTATTTCTAATATTCTTTAAAAAAAAAAGTACTGCACTGCATATGGTGAACAATGTAACATTGCCAATTTGCAAACTCTTTGAATCATGCTTATATCTATGATATGCATAAATATAGGCGTGGTTCAAACAGGTTCCCAAAGAGTTCCATATTGAATTGTTAATAATATAGAAGTTGTGTTTCTGGCAAAACATTGTTCTAAAATTTTTAAATTTGATCCGCTATGGTGTACCGAATTAAGTGCTTTTCTTATCAAAGAATTAATTCGAAACTACTATTAGCACTAAATATCAAGAATCAAAGTACTGTTTCTTATATACCTCTTCTTCTGTACGCTAGGAAGCGTAATTCCGGCCTTAAATCGCAGAAGATGTCGCTGTGGGGCCAGCTAAGAAGACCGACTGTCATGTGATGTCCTCATCGGAACCCTCACGATCTCTACAACCCCACGACTAATATCACAAAGTAACGTTAATCGGTTGCTACTGTGTTACGTGCCTTCCGAAAGGAGGTCGGATATCAAATAAAAACCAGAGATAAAATGGGTCACCCATCTGTCACTCGGTCGCACTAAATGCTACTAAACTAGTTCACATAGTAAGAGAAAAACTTCAAAACCACAAGAAGTGGAAAAAACACAATAATCCTCGGGATTATGATGAGTTCCGCTGCCGGGTTCCGGAATAGGAACCGGATTCCCTTTCGCTCAAAGGGCGTTATTTATCATTATTACGTGACTGTCTTCCGCTCCGGGGGTCGTGGGTTTGATTCCCGCCTCGAGTCTGGGTGTATTATGCATATATATGTATTTATATATTTCACAAAGAAAAAAAATATTTGTCTATAACAGGCGGCTGTTACCTATAACACAGATATTAAGTTGTCTACTTTAGGAACAGACGTCCATGTGTCATATAGTCCTATATATTTATTCATAGAAGACATAAAATATTTTTATTAAATGTTATGAAATTAGCAGATATTAATTGAACTGTCAAAGTAGGTAGGCAAATATTTTTGTTCTTACAATCGCGTCAAACATCTTAAAAGTAAAATATAAATTAATGTACAAGTAGGACTTATTAGGGCTTATAAATTAAAAGCAATTTATTAAAATCAGATAAAACACAAATAAAATAACAGTATATAACAACCAGACATCTGAGCGAAAATACTTTGTCTTTTTCCTCCAAATTACATTTGATCCATTTAAATTACAGTTGATCCATTTTGCAAGTTTAGAGACTTCTTTTAGTACAGGCGGCTTCTATGTACCACATAGAGCGTATCGCCATTATTTATATCTCATTAGTTTTTATATCGCCATTGATTTTTTAATTTTAAAAGGCCTCTCACATTGAATAAAGATATTTTTGGTAAGAAAGGATGATTGAGGCTGACAATGCTTGGAAATCAATAATGAATTGCATTAACGAATTCCATTTATTATTAACAGTAATAATTTATAGTTAACAGCTATATATGTAAATTTCTTGTGCTATCTGTGAAACATATAGCGGACTGAGTATAGCTGACGTGCGGTCACGCGTTTCATTTTTTAGAGTTTTATTAATTTAGTAATCAAAAGCACCGCGGCGTCCTATCATTAAAAAGAATACGTATATTTTAATTGTCAGCTGTCAGGAAGTTGACGTTTTCTTCGACTGGTTTTTCGTCTTGATTATTACGTCTAGACTAGTGACTATCTACTATTGAGAGTACTTATTACCTCAACCATTACTTTTTAAAGATACGCATCTTTTTATGTTTGCATTTTATATCTGTTTTCTACCGCTGTGTTATGATATTGAATTTTTTTAAATCAACTTATATGGAAATTTTAAGCACGTTCAGAGCTCGCGTCCTGTGAGATTTCGTAGCGTAGTGCTCTATGGGCGTTAGTGATCACTTATAATCAGGTGAACCATTTGAATGTTTGCCCCCACTCATATATAAAATGCAACAAAATTTGGTAAAAGGTATGTATTTTTAAATTCATACTCACCCTAGCCTGTATTCAAATTGACGATGTTCATTACTAGTGTGTGTGCGTTGTCAAAACGGTGTTGTGTGCTATATAAAGTAAACCGGTTGTCTTTGACTCGTGGTCTAAGACGCGTGTTCTTATTTCATATGTAAACTTTGTATGAGATTAAATATTTATTGTAATTATAAGTCACCAAATTAGTATATGCACGCGTCGTGCTCACACTGATGACGATGTACTTAGATAGTTGTTACCAAGTCAACGGTCGTAACACAACTGACTCGTTTACTCGATTGTCTTAACATTTATACTCTTATGAACAACTACCCACCATTACACATACACTACAGCTAATCAATACATATTCTTTACAAATAGACTAGATACTGGAAATGCGACGGATGTTTCTGTCTTTATCAGCAAGCGCTGTATTTTGTGGTTTCTTAATACAATATCGCTTTTAATTAATAGATAGCCGCTTCGATATCTCATGTTAATCGTATGGCCGCGGCACACGTGTTGAAACATTTCATAGGACAGGTCTACGAACTCTATCCGTTTTATGGTCCTAGCCAAATTGACGCGAAATCAGTATCCGCGACACTATGACTCATATTTGAATTAAAAACCTTTATTTCCTCTATTTTTTTTTTCAGTATTTTGTGCATTATTTTACACGAACTTATTTAAAATAACAAAAGATAATAATTTTGTACAAAATTCTAAGATATTTTTCCGACTTCAAAAAAAAAGTACTGTGTGTTTACTTTTTTTGTATGTAACATGATCACTCCGCCATTTATGAACCGATTTTAATAGTTCTGTTTTTGTTTGGTAGATCATACTTCAGACGTCCCATATAAATTATATTAAAATGGATCGTGCTATTTTTGTGAAATTAATAAAATTTAGTACTGACGACATTCGAATTTATATTTAACCCTACCTAATTTTTTGCACATTATTAAAATGATTTTCCAAACAGTTACAATTATACACGTAAAATAATTATTATATATTTAATATAGTTAAGCTAAATATTGTATTAATACGCGTAAATTACAATACCATGGTAATGACATGTTGTTTGACGATATAGCCTTATTCAAAATAAATCAGCTTATTTCTGTCAAAATATTGGGACTTAAATAAATACACTGCTGTTAAGTCTACATAATTAGCCCTTCTTTACAATGCAGCCAGAAACAGCGAACTAAATTGAATAGAAGATAGCGCTTGTGTGGAAATATTTGAAATTGAAAATGGAATGAAATCGAGGACTCGAATCAATTACAATTATTCCTTTCTGCCATAATATATTGGTACAATTGCAGCATAATTAAGTGGAGCAGACATTACACTTTAAGTTATAAAAGCTAAATTTATATAAAAAGATCTTTATAAAAATTTATACATTCAGTTTGAAAAACAAGAATCGAACTTGCCGCTTTACAGACATTTTTAGTGTATTTCTGTAAGTTATTCATGAGCCATGACTAACTTTGCTTCAAATTTCAATATTCATCGTCAACGTTAGAATACTATCAAAGTCATCACACAATTTTAACTTATTAATAAAAAAAAAATATGTTTAGTGATAAAGACTCACATTTATCAATAATCATCCACAAATAATTAGTACACCCAGATTCGAGTCGAAAACCACGAGACGTACAAAAATAAAATTCGGCTCAGAGATAGTTCACAGTTAGTAGCCATCCAGTAAGAACGGATTTTTAGATGGTGCCAGGTTACGGAGGTATTAGGGCTATCACAAGCTTACGCGGACAAAGTCGCCAGAAACAGCTAGTATATAGAAGTATATAGAATCTTTTTTACAACCATAATTCCTTCCTTCATACTTACGTTTTAATTTTGACGACATCTTAACCTATAGCTACTGTGATCCCCATACAACACGGTAGACTTATTCCGCGTTATAGGAGTATTCTCGTACAACGCTCTTTGTACGACCTCGAATGCACATAATATCATATTATATATATATTATAATATTATATTGTTATAATATTATATTATATTGTGTTATAATATTATATATTATAATGTTATAGAACAATATTAATGCCTTATAAGGTTATCGCGTTATGGGAGGGACTACAGTAGTAAAATACTTCAATATCAATAACATAACAGTACATAAAACTACTTAAATAACCCTAGAATTGAGATAATACATTATTCTAATGCTAATGAAACTAGTATGAACATCGAACTCACCCAAGTATCACTGTATTTTTATTATGATGTATTGAAGTATCATGCACGAGTATTCTACTAATCACAATTAAAATAGAAGTGAAGAGTGTATACAAAACAGGTTTTATTGGTTACCTCTCGGCTTTTATCTATGTTGAATATTCTATGGAAGAATACAATTCATAAACATTTTTACAAAATTTAAATGAAACCATTTTTAACTGTGGACAAGTGTGATCTCAGCATAGAGCACGGAGTGTGAGTTAACCAAATTATAGAAGATGACAAATGGACCATACCACTATTATTGAAATACGCCAACTGATGAGCCTTCACTCATCCTAATGTGTGTTCAAATGTAACACGGCTAAGCTTCCAGGAGCAAATTGGCAATTTTGAACTAAATTATATCGATCGTTTCTGCGACATGCCTTAAATGTTATAAGCACTTTGATCGTCACGTAACAGATCGTCCTAATGAGAAAAGTTGGATAGACTTTGTGATACTCGGAAACAACAACTAGCAGTTTACCGCGACAGGACAATCAATTTGTAAGTTTTTGCAGCTCGTATCGGCTTTTATACGTCGTCGTGCCACTTTTCATGACATCTCATTTACGTTCCTTCGTCTAGAATGATAAAACATATTTTAACTTTGAAATAAGGAGGTTGATCGATAGTGTGTTTTTGTGCTTATAATACTCCATATATTTATGGTCCCTATCTAGTCCTATTCAACTATCGTTGTCAGTGACTAGTTACTACTGTATCAGTAAAGTCAATATAGCGCTCAGATGAGATAATATTATATGTCTTGAAGAAAACAATTTTAGGATATAAATATGATAAGAGGAGTATAAGATTTGGCACAATTATACTTTATATAGATGGGTGTGTGTGAATGCTAATATTAAAAAAAATATGCAGGTTTTTTACCTACATCAGAGGTCTCATTGTTAACATTTTCTGTATTACCTAATTTGAGAAATCGATATTTTTGTACTGTGGAAGTGACGAGATTTGTTGGAAAGGAAACAGTTCAGCTTGAAAAACAAGCTTAATTACTGTCTAATAGATTTTCTTCTATCTTTAATTAATAAAATTGAAATATTAAGTGAAACCTACCTCGGCCCTATGAGAAATATCAAACGAGCCCCTCCATATGTCTTTTTAAAAAAACAATTAAAAGAGTTGTTTTTGGAGAATACATATATGGTTACATATATGGCTCAGACAGGTTTAGTTTTTCTTCATAAATATTTTCTTGCTCCTTATTTTCTTGTACGTCCGTGGTAAGTTAAGCTGACAGATAATGCTTTTAGCCTTAAACTTAACTAGTGGTACAATTGTTTTTTTTTTTAAATTGTTCAATAAAGAGAATAAAAAAATATTTTTTATCTAGGTCTACTATTTATAAATCCTGACAGACTGTATTTTAAAGTTTTGTGACAAGCGTCTAAGTAGTAAAGACGTATAAAAACATATAAACAATTGACGTTCGTATTAATTAAAAATATTAGTGAGGATTATCTGTTTTATCCATCCATCAAGAAAAGACAGGCGGATCTAGCTAGTCGACAAATTAATTACCTTCAAGACTCGCTCCGTTACCTCTAATTGAATATTAATTCCTTAAGCAAATCCTCGCTAACGGATGGTTGTCACAAAGGGATGAAATTCTCAACATGAACTCAAACTTATGGTCATATTTATGCTAGATATAACTAGCCATCCAATTCATTGAATGCCTTGGGAAGTAACTTGAGCCTACTCGTGATTTCAACGCTTCGCCCAAACCGTGCAATATGTCTAGGCGGCGCCAGGATATTGGGTGATTCTGTTCCTGTTCCGCACTGTTTTTATAATACCCTGAGGTACTTAATACCATTACTGAAGTCGAAACTAACTTCCACTGAGAAAATATTCGTTCTTTGATTTTTATTAAGTTGACTTCTAACGTGAAATAGAAAGAATTAGACACGGGAAATATTTAAACTATCGACTGCGCTACAAAGACCTAGAAAGAAGCAGTATCACATGGAAATAGCAGACATACCTCAAAAGACTTGGAAAACGTTTCGGCGATGCATGTTGGAAGATATCTATGGTAATATGAACAGCGTGCGGCGTTCAAACTTGCGGTGCTTCAGCAGTTTTGTTGAGTTTTTAAGGGTATTACTTGTAATAAAAAATTAATAAATTTTAAATAAATTTTGACGTCTTAAAGTAACACCTCAATCACTATTCTATATAATATTGTTTAATATTAATACCTATTTGTGAAAGCTTTTAATTGGCTTCTAGATATTATGTTCTTATAAACTTATTAAATGTATATTGTAAGTTTTCCTTAATAAATAAAATATCTATCAAAGTTTTGTCGACGATTTCATTTCAAACTAATTTTTGCGTGACACATCATTAATATCTTACTACTGGATAGACACTGATACAAAGTTGGAAGGTTACTGATTAGACCGTTCGCTGTCAAATAGTTTATCAGAACGGTATTTCCAATAGAACATTCTTGTATTATCACTCAACAATTTTCCTTAAGTATATCATTTAAATTTGGGATGCAACATTTACTTATTAATGTTTTAAAAAAATTAACTGTTACAATTGAGTCAACATGTTTTGAATGTATATAGCAGGAACAATTTTTACAAACAAAAATTACATATAAAGAAAAAATCGCCTATAAATCCCTCGTAGAAATAAGTTTTGTATTCAACTTAAACATAGTAGCATAAATATGAGTATTAGAATAGGAGTCATAGTACGGGAGGCAGCGATGCTTAATTTGTAGTCATTAAAGCAGTGTTACTGTCAGGAGCTATTGGATTACGTAGATGAAGTACAGGAACGAAAGAACAGGTTATGTTGTTAATGACACCAAACAATAATTGCATTGCTTTGAGAAAATCGACAAATTATATATTTTCCGTAATCCTTAAAGTATTTCATTCAAAATAAAATATAATCACTGTCGAATATTTCCATGTAATTAACATTACTTATGAAATATATCACGCGATCGACTTTTTGTTAGGATCCTATAAAGGTCCAATAACGAACCCCCCTAAATTAAGACTTCATATTTTGTAGGGGTAGATTACAGCATGCAATCCCTATATTATGATTTTCTGACGCGCACGAGCACTCCTAAAAAACGAGTATAAATGGAAGGCCTAGCACGAACTTTTCGAACCGACGAAAGTCGACGAGTTGACTTTACATAGGATAAAAATGTTTGTACTAGATCCACAGGAGGCAATTCGCGTTCACGCTAAGAAGGGTCTACTGAGGCCCTAGCACGAGTATTTCGAACCGTTCGAATTCGAAGATTCGACTGTAGTTAGGATTAAAATATTCGTGCTAGGCCCACAGGAGGTCTTTATCGTGTCAAGCTTTTATTCAGTGCTAATGCAACCCGCGTTGACACTAAGGAGCGTCCGATGTGGGCCCAGCGCGAATATATTCAAAGTTGATTATTTGAGTCCAATGGCTTGAAATGTTCGTGCTAGGCCTACAAAGGGCCTAGCACGAACATTTTCATCCTAAGTCGACTCGAGGCCTTATTTTAATTCGTAAAGTTCGTGCGAGGCCCTCAGCATGTCCAATGGTAAAATCAACTTTGCTATACCCAAAGCTGGGTTCATGTCTGTATTTTGACCTAAATGTGACATGATGCAAATAAATGATTATGATTATAATTAAAGTATAAGAAGCATCGATACTTTTTGGAAATTAATAACTGTCATTTCAAGTATCTGCGTACTTTAAATAACGTCTTTTCTTTATCAGTTGTAACAATGCGTTCTGTCAATATGTGATAATAATTGGCTGCTTGTACCTATTAATACTTACAAGTATTGTATGTATTTTTATGTATAAATATACAGATAGTGTATGCCTATAATTAAGAATGCACCTTACTATACTGTTAGCACATATTATATTATAATATAATAATTATTAAGATCTTATTTTTAACAATTATTAATTATTTACATAAAAATATAAATACACACACACACACATAACACACACTCACCGATATCATTTAGTCTAGTTAGCTTTTGTAATAGTAAATGAAAATAGTTTTTTCATTACTTTTTTAGTTTACAGTATTTTAAATTTATTTATCGAAGAGCGAAGCACTTCTTCTGTCATAGGGCTAGTGCCACTACCCTTAATATATCTCTTTGTAATAAAATGCAGTGTCTTGATAATGAAATAAACAATTTTTATTTAGGTGTCACCCTACTGTCGGACATCTTTTCCTTTCCCATCCGCCACATGCGCGATAAAGTTTTTAATTACAAAAAGTATTTAATTAATTGGTCGATTAGGTTATATAATACTCACGAAATATTCTGCTGCGCTCTGATCTGCTAACGAGGGTGTCAGCAAACAACCGGGCGAAGGTGGGGCCGTAGCAGCAGGCGGCGGAGGGGCCAGCGAGAGTAGTTCACCAGCCGAAGCCGACATGTTCCCAGCCGCAGCCAAACTCCGAAGCCGGTCAGCAAGATCAGTATGGCCTCCGTTAAAATTTTTCACAACACCGTTGCACTGATCATCAGCACTAAGATTATTTATGATACGAGGCCGACGCAGTTTCCGAGACGCTGCCCGCCATCTCCTCAACCGGCACGCAGCGTTATTCAGAACCTCTTCCGTCTCATGGTTCTGCGGAGGCTCCTCGTCTGACTGGGCAGCATCCTCAGTATCACCAATCTCATCTATAAACGGCAGTTTCTGCTCAAGATTTGACGGAGCCGGCTCATCTTCGTCTAGTACCATATTCGCGGGACCCAAAAAATCCCTCAGAGCAAATGCTAGCCTCTGATCGGCGTTTAAGCCCTCGGGTTCCCCATTTTTTACCGCGTCGGTGGATACATATTGCATGTCTTCTTTTTTCTCCTCTTTGGTCTCAATCTTTAATGCACCTTCTTCGTTCGAGTTCAGGTCTACATTAATCTCCTGGCTGTACGAAGGCATCTCGGTCTTACACTAAAATATTACGAAAATCGGAAGGCATGTTATTTAACGTCAATTTTTAAAAATACCCACAAAACACTACTTTTATATCGATTAGACGGCAAATAAAATACAGTATAACGAATCCTATTTCACATTTTATCTATCATATTGATAAATTGTATCGTAACACAATTCGTGGTATCTATATCGAACTCTTAAAACTGATTAATTTCTTAGCACAAATATTACAAGTTCACAATACTATGTCACTGCGTATGAAGCTAAATTAAATTTTAATGTCTGTAAAACGAAAGCGAATCGATCATTAACCGCAGAATAGCTACGGATTATAGCGAAGAAACGTAACACAATCGGCCCCGAGTAACTCAAGCAGTGTGCGCAACTGAACACTACACCGCCTGGCGTTTTCATAGTATACATATATGTAGCAAACCCGATTGTGGACTTCTTTCTTGTTTATATTGACGTGCACTCAACATGCGCAAATGCGGATGGCCGTTTCAGCGCCACCTAGCGTCGGCTGCGGTAACTACGACGAGCTGCGTCTGCCGATCACGGGCTGGAACGTATGTAAAATAATTGGGCATATTTTAGCGAAATCCGTTTTAGTTCGTGTATTCCACGTAAGATGTCTCTTTACATAGATTGTAAAACGTAACTGTTACAACCTGCCTTAGTATGATTTAGTAGAAATATGTAATACATTTAAATTAATGTAATTTCATTACATTTGATAATTGTCGATGTAATATGATTCATTATAATTGTTATTTGTGATCATTTTAGTCACCGAAAGTTAATAACAGAGTAATTTTTAATTTAGGAAATTGCTTTATTTTGTTTAACTAAGAGTAGAACAATCCCTCAAGCGTTTTGCGTTATGAGACATGAAATATTAATTGCATATTCTATGTTAGTATAAAAGGTGTAGGACAATAAGCTAAGATAATCGGTTCCAGAAGGATATTTAGTTTATCTTTATAGGGTATGTTGGTACTAGTAAGATTTTGATTCTGTATATTTCAGAACTCTATTTATTACCGTTTTTCAATTAATCGAGAAAAAACTGAAAATCAGAAAAAAAAATTCATAAATACTCTTCAATCGATTGATTTGAATTTTTAATGTTTTAGGAATTAATGATGACTAATTTGTGTATTTTTTTAAATGACTATATTAAAGAAGGACTTTTCGGACAAAATCTTCTCTTCATATTTTGCTAAATACCATTTTTGTCATAAAGTTTTCTCCAATAAATCAATGTAATATATTGTAGTAGGTAATTTTTCAATATATTTTAAAATGTAGTACAGTATATTTATCGTTAATTTTAAACGCGGGCGCCAGACACTTAAATATTTGTTTAATCACTTGTTTGAGGCTGAGGCCTGCATAAACCAACAGTGATCATGCTTGCACCTAATTTTTTGTTTCAATACATGAATGTAGTATGGGGAGTCATTAAGTTGAATCGCTTGCCCGTTTGGCTCTTGTTATATAAAAAAAAAAACTTTGTTGCTTCCTGTCATACATCATACAAATATTACGATCGTTACGGGCTCTGAAGTTATATAAAATATTTTATAATAGATCTATTCACAATGCTCTATAAATTCTACATTCGTCATTGCCAAATAATAGTTATTATTGGACGCGTCCAATTTTCACATTGTCATCTCGACATGGTTCTGTGATTCGTGTGAAATTGTTAACACGTATGTAAATCTATGCAGATGACATAATATTTTGCCATTCTCCTGTATTCTGTCAGTAAACGTCTAAGACATTATGTTTACCACAATCTTTTGTGGTTTTCGCTACTTTTTTTTTAATTTGACAACGAGGAAACGAGCAGGCGGTTCATCATCTAAGTGACTACTGACGAGGATACCCAAGGACATCTGAACTACCAGAAGGCTCGCAGATGCGTTGCCGACTTTTAATGACTAGTTTAGGCCTGCGGGAAGTCTCATCTACCGAACGAAACGCTACAACAATACCGTCACGTGACGTGCCAGAATTTCCGCCACTTCTCGTCCATCTTATGCCAGAAAGAGGTATCTACTGGTAGGGACGCGCCAGTCTAATTCGGCTGCAGACGTAATGGGTTGCAAGCGTGGCGCTACCTCTAATTAAAATTGGAATGTTAACCTTGGAATGGGAGTTAATAACAAATTTTGAGATTTTATTTCAGACAGATGGCAGTTCCATATAATGACTTTTTTTTATACTTGATAATTAACATGCAAAAATGTGTAAAACTCATTTCTGTAAGAACTATTTTTAAAAGGTGGCTAACGAGTTTCTCTCTGATTCCTCCCGTGGCAAAACTCTTTCGAATTAGTGGTAGCTTTTAAAATATTTGACGATTCAAAAGAGCTTGTAAAAATCTACTTGAATAAAATATCATTTGAATTTTATATAATATCCTATGTAAAAAAAGAATTCTGGCTAAAAAGTAGCAAATGCAAGAACTCTAACAGAATATACAAAATAAACGTTATTGTTCAAAAATACTCTTAAAAATATCAGGTTCTATGATAAAATAGAAGCTATCCGATGTAAAATCATTAACTATTACAAATGACGATCAAGATTGCAACGGATTAGTAATTCGGTGTTCAAAGACGACGGTGACGATGCTGAGATCTTCAATAAAACTACAATCTCATGAATGGGAAGCTGAAAAATCCTATTAAGCCTGGTGATAATAATATTAAGTGATAGTAATATATCGGTTGGAGATTCTCTCGCGTCGAGCGCGCAGCGCAGAATGACTTAATTCTCAGAAAATACCAAATATAAACATACAACTACCTGCACTAGAACAGGTAGATAGGTACGAGCATTTTATAGCAATAAATCTGTAATGATGCTAACATATATAAATATAAAATATATAATGTCAATAATAATTTCATTTAGGATTGAAGAAGAGAAGAAAAAGAGGGAAAAATTTGCAATATTGTATTAACAATGTAATTTCATATTTAACCTTATATATATGACTAGTAACCCGCGATTTCGTCCGTCTAAAATTAGGTAAAAAATTTTAGCGTGATGATATATAGCATTTAGCCTCCCTCAATAAATGGGCTTTCTAATACTAATATAATTTGCCGTTCAAGCAAACAAACAAACTCTTCAGCTTTATATGTTAAAGTATAGATAAATAAATAAATAAATATAAATATATACAGGACTATATGACACACGGACGTCTGCTCCTAAGGTAGACAAATTAATGATTTTGTTATAGGTAACAGACGCCTGTTATACACAAATATTTTTTTTTTAGAAATATATAAATACATACATATGGATAATACACCCAGACTCGAGGTGGGAATCGAACCCAAGTGTCTATAGACTTTGGTTAGTGCTTCTCAGTGGGTGTATACAAATGTTTGCTAGTATACTTATAGAATAAATCGCTGCAGTCGATCGTTAGGTTAAGCAGCTTTAACCGCGGCCGGGTGATAGATGGGTGACCAAATATAGCACTGATTTTCAATTATTCGAGCTCTCCGTGAAGGCATTTAAAACAGTAGGTCTCCATTAATGTCACTGAGCGATATTAGTCATTGTAGGGATTCCAGGGATGTCGTCAAAAAGCAATTGGTCATCTTAAATAACACAGCCACATCTTCTGCAATCTAACTGGACCCTGGTACTAGACTTAGAGAAGAAGATTATAAATACTAACATATAAAGCTGAAGAGTTTGTTTGTTTGCTTGAACGCGCTAATGTCAGGAACTACTGGTCCAATTTGAAAAATTATTTCAGTATTAGATAGCCCATTTATCGAAGATGGCTATGGGCTAAATATATAAATATGGCTATCACGCTAAAATTATTTTTATTTTTTACCTAATTTTACGCGGACGATGTCGTAGGCACAGCTAGTTATAACATAAAAGTATTTAGTAACATTTTCTTGAACGCCTTTGTCATAATTAATTAAAAAAAAAGTAAGGCTGAAATAATTTCCCCTTAGGTAATGTTTTACTTGGGAAAAATTGTACAAAGATATAAAACTGTATGAGTTAACCACTTACTGAAATATTCAATACACGAAGTATTCCATAGTCCAGTGATGCAATGTTTTTATTAAGACTAAATATTATGTAACATGTATTTTTGTGGTGTACAATAAAGAATATTCATTCATTCATTCATGGTGTCAAAGCGTAGTCGTGACGACCGAAATAATTAAAACTTTGTATATAGTTTTAAATAAGCATATAGTATAGTAACCAAATCTAGAGATATTCAAACAGTCGGCGATCTCTAGTATAAATTGGTATACATAGTATTAGTTCCAGTAATAATAATGTTTCGCGTTTTCACAAATAACTTTTCATATAGTAGAAAAGAATTAACAATTTCCGTACCTGAGGTGGTGACGTAGTTGTTTTCTATTTTTATATTGTACGGCGCGTAATCGCCGAAAGATTGCAGTTACTTATAAACAATTTGAAATTAATGTATCGTTCAAATACCGAGAATGTACGGAATCAATCTTTGAAACCTCAAAGCTCAGGTAGAAGGACCATGAGGTGCTCGGTTCAAACCCTGACCAACCCAGGTTATGTGTCCACTCCGAACACCAGCTTATAAAATAAGGCTTACGTTAAGAGTGCGGTTGCGTTTGTCTAGATACTGGTAATTTCTAAAAATGTTATTGAATAAAATGATAAAGAGATGGATAATCGTTTTCCTAGCGTTAACCCGGTTGAATACCGAGGTCCGCTTAGATTGCACAGGATGTGGCTGTGGGGCGAGTTAAAATGACCGATTGCCATCTGACGTCATCCTCGGAACCCCCACGATCTCTACAACCTTACCTGACCAACAACTTGGAACGGCAGTTTTCAAGGTTTAGGATGGGAACTTATTTCTTATGTACAACTTCTACGAGAATTTTTAGAGGCGAAATGTCGGTATGGACCAGTATAGTAGTAAGACTGTATTTAAAATAAAAGCGCAATTCATTATTTTATTTCGTTCTGTTGTCGCCAACATTTCTAACGTCCTTTTTCGCGAGGAATACTAGCAGCACTGGCACATAAGAAGTATTCTGTCGTTAAAGATATAAAAAAAGAAGAATATTACGGAATAATGGCGGTAATTAGGGCGTTTTATCTGTCAACTGTCAATTGTATTGCTAATGTTATTAGAGAAATTAGTCAAGGAAGGAAATTAATAACTATTAAATAGAATAATAATCTGAAAGATAAATAGTTGCACGGCAGAGTCCAGTCAGTATATTATAGCGTAATCATATTCTAGTTGTATAACATTCTAATAAAAATGTTACTAGTGATTGACTATTTTTTTTAGTTCTGATTGAAAATTGATTTAATTCTATTTGTGTATTATATAAGTTAAAACAGTTACTTCTACAATATTTAATAGTTAATAGCAAATTATATTATGTATCTTTTTAGACCAGGAAAATCTCTCAAATTATTTTTCATAATTGACAATGTCACAAATCTATCTTTTTTATTTTCACACCAAATAGGTTACAGTTCGCCACAAGTAAATTTAAATAATTTTGCGCCCAAAATAAGAATATGTTTGGTTCATTAAATGACAAAACGTTTTTTGCGATTTCCCAAATATCAGTTTTTTTAAGTTAGGTCACTTTATACTTTAAACCGGATACCTTGCTGGTCGATAAAAATGGAATAATAAGTATAAGAAATAGAAATAGCAACACCAAGAGCGTTAAAAATAGCACTTAGGATAACGTTACCAATGTTGAAATCACAATAGCAATTAAAATACCAATAGCGTCATCGACAGCGATACTTACTCATATTTATAATATTGGGATTAGCCAAAAGGTCTAAACTCAGTTTCGCATTTTAATAAATGTATTTCACTTGTCATTTATTTCTCCTGCTTCGAAAAATTAGAACCACAAGAAGAACCAACAAGAAACTCGTAGCTACTCTTAAAATAGATAAACGTTATGACTTCAATAAACAATGTTTTCGGGTAAAAATTATAATAAATAAATGTTAATACCGACACAATTACATGAAAATAATATTTAACTTACAATACGAAGTATCCATAATACGCACATATATATACACATTTATAAATATCGCTAACAATAACGACAGCGATATTGAAAGAAATAGCAATAGTACAAAAAATAATAAACAAACAAAACTTACTGTGATGACACAGCGACTAAAGAGCAAGTAAAGAGTCCTTTTTCATCCATGGTTTTAGACAGTCCATCCAGTCACATCTTAATTTATGTTTGCTATTGGGATCGTTGTTAAGATCAAACATTTTAAATGAGAATCATAAATCTATTTTTACAGAAAAAACAAGATTTACTTTAGACACGTTGCAGCATACTGGTGCCAAACATTTCTTCTTTTTACTGTAATCCTATTATGTCCTCTGCCTTCGCGGTGGAATGAGCAGCTGATATATATCCCCCTGTCTCCTGCATTTAATGGCGCCGATTCCTAACTTGCGTGAAAAATCTTCCCAACTTTAACCGTTAACCGCTTAGATCACTGCGACTACACTTCACTACACCTCACTTCACTTCACTTGCGCTTGTAAAGAAATTCCTTCATTATTAAGCTCCTCTTGAATCTGTACATGATTTTTCTGATTATTTTTATACAGTGTTATATTATTCTTAATATTATTAGGTGAAGCGTGAACTTTCAGTACCATTTTACGAAAATTGCGCGGACGGAGGATTGAAATTAGCACACTTACAGCTTACATAGAGGATGGTGTGTGTATGTTAATAGTTTTAAAAAATATGCTCCATTAATACATTAAACTATTAAAAAAACCTGACGCACACCAGTGCCAAACGATCTACACACACATGTATACATTTTATCTACCGTAAGATCGTGTCAAAGAGTTGTCATGACGACGGTACGTATATTACTTGTCAAATATAACAATATCATTTTACACAATATAATTAAAATTTTGTATATAGTTTTAAATAAGCATAAATTAGAGGTAGCGCCACGCTTGTAGCCGAATTGGGCCGGCGCGTCCGGGTACCAGTACCTCTTTCTCACATGAGATATTATAAACGTAAAAGCTTGTACTCTGGGGTGTGCATGTATGGGATGATGTTTGACGCTCGTTCACGGAAAAACTACTGATCGAATTTTAATAGAACTTTACAATAATATAGTTTATACATCAGAATAGCACATAGGCTATAAATTATAAAGATATTTATGAGTATTTAAAGAATTGTCCAAAATATAAAGATTACTAACAATTAAGTAGAAGAAAATTCTGCCATCTGCGCGTCATCATTCTAGCGTGCGCTGCAAAAACCTTTAAGAGTTACACTTTAAGTGTATATGAAGGAAATGTTTACTTTAAATAGTTTCACAAAAAAGCCCTCCACAGCATATCTAATCTATTTTTCATGTTTATTGAAACATTATGGAACGAGGACAATATTATTGGATAATAGAAAGAGTAAGTAACCCAACTTCCGGGCAGGACAGCCTCAGCCGGTCCGCTACTATTTCAATATACGTGGAAATAATTTAGCAACAGTATACAAAAATATTTAATAGTAATAAGAAGAGGCATTGTAAAAGAAGCAAGTATTGTCTTAATTAAAAACATACATGACATCGGCCGTCCCACAATAATTTGAACGAAGGTCCATCAACAACTCTTTCAGATACTCAGGAAACAGTATTTTTTATTAAATTAGAGGTAGCGCCATGCTTGTAGCCGAATTGGGCCGGCGCGTCCGGGTACCAGCACCTCTTTCTCGAATGAGATCGGCGTGAAGTGGCGGCAATGTATTGTAGTGGAGGGATCCATGCTAGATTTGTAGCGACAAAAGCGTAGTGGAGGTCTATTGGATTACGTAGATTAGGGTGTCCGTCCGCCCGTCTGTCTGTCTGTCTGTCTGCCCGTAGGTGGTCCCCCCCCCCTAGCATTTCCAAACTATTAAACGTAGAGACTTGAAATTTTCCATGTTGATAAAACATGCTAAAAACACAATAAGGAAATTATTTTGAACGAAATCGGACAACAACTTTTGAAGTTATTTAACAAATGCGTTTATAGCGTATCAGATACGGAACCCTTCTATGTAAACATCTTGACACGCTTTTGGCCATTTTTTATTTATTATATGTCGTTTATACCCCAGAAAAACTTTGAAATTTGGTCTCTGTTTATATATCTTTCAATTAGCAGATTTCCACATAGACGACCTGATCGAATCAATAAAATATATCCGTAAAAAGAACAATTACAGCCATTATTTGAGAAAAACAATAGCCATTTAGATTGGAATAGAAAGAGGGAATATTTTTTTATTCCGTTGCCCTTATCTCGACGCAGAGAGTTCAATTAAAAAGGCTTTTCATATTATCTCATTTTTAATTACTTTCTTTATGAAACTTTTTGTTTGAGAAAATGTTAAGGTGAAAGATGCTAATACGTTCCTTTATTTTTTTTATTACAGAAACTTAAGGAGAGGATGGATAGATTTAGACTTTACTTTATTCATGACAGACAAAAATTATTCGACTTTTTTAACATGAAAATCGTTAAGATTAATTTACCATTAACAAAACTCAAGGGTAAATAAATATGTAAGGGCAACTTGATTGATACTAAAAGCCGTTTAATATTACAAAAGTTGGACTGACTTGCGAGCGGAATTCTCGATACAGGTTTATGGAAGCCGAATAAAAGTTTATTGCTCCTACCTTCTGTGGAATGTTATTAGGGGTTAACGATAAAAGGGAGACGAAAGTGTGTTCCTTTTATTTAGTAACTTTTAGATGCTCTGCAAAAGTGTAGTAGGATATAGGGGTATTAGGATAGGTACAATTTAGGGGAAGGAGATGGTCAAATCCAAGATGCAATAGACATTTGATTGGCTTACAAATGTCAATAAAAAAAAGAACTACCAGGAAAAAAACGGAAATAAATTAGCATTAGATATCTACAAATTATGAATTACATAGATTTGTTGAATTTTCACATGTTTTAATTTCAAATCACCGCATTCAGCTCCAACATAATCCTGGCTCCAGTTCCGTTAACTAAACAAACAAATACGGTATCATATTATACGGTTGGCTCGTTGGCGCAATTGGCAGTGACCCTACCTTCTGCTCCGGGGGTCGTGGGTTCGTTTGCCACCTCGATTCTGGGCGTATTATCCATAAGTATGTAATTATACATTTCAAAAAAAAGAATTGTGTATAACAGGCGGCTGTTACCTATAACACAGGCATTAAGTTGTCTACCATAGGAACAGACGTCCGTGTGTCTTCCTGTGTACTTAAAGTGTACATGTATAGATTTTTATTTCCCATTTATTAGAAGTATTGTAATTTCCTACATCCTCGCAAAGAGGTGAGTTTCTAATCACAATTATAGGTACGAAATATTGAATGATTAAAGTAAAGAAGTTACATTTTCACACCAAAGCATTGTAGCTAACAATTGTTTACAAAATACGGAACTTATTTCACTTCACGTTTCCATACAGAATAAAGTATCATTAAGTGTATTGATCCATTGACCTTGGTGCCATCAAAACTGTCATGCAATTGTTGCAGGGAAGGTGTCCTTACTAAAACCATTCATATCACGTTTTCGATTCTATCTTGTTTGTTACAAAGTATCATATGGTTTTTTAACAATTTGAACATGGCAATCAAAATTTTGAGGGTATTATATACATACCAATACCTCGATTAAACATAGTATTACATTACACAAGTTAAAAAAATTGTCCATCTGTTTGTTCCGGGTAATCTCCGAAATGGCTGAACCGTTTTCGACTTGATTTCTGCTGGCAGGTATCTGGTGGTACAAGGTGTATCTTAGACTACTTTACTTTTAAAAAAATAGTTAGGGTTCTGGACATAAAAATTGAAACTCACAAAATTTAACAAACTCACTGAAATCACGCGGACGATGTCGCGGGGAACAGCTAGTGCATCATATGTATAAGTCTTCGTCTATACTTAATACCGATATAAAGCTGAAGAGTTTGTTTGTTTGTTTGCTGATTCCCACAACGCTTTAGTGTCTACAAATTTAGCATCGTTCGCTCCCCTACTATAATCTTTAATGTTAATTTAAAATAATTTTATAATAAAACTTACTGCTAACCTGTTAGTGAAAAACCCATTTTTCGCATCAAACACCTCATCGTGTGTGGTCGACATGTAGTCGTTACTTACAATATCTCATGACTTGAGACGAACTTAGCTTATCCATTCCAAGGTTGAAGACTGCTTTTTATGTCAAAACGAACAAGATAAAAGCTATATCATAAATTATGTGATTCATGGAGCTTATTTCTGATTTCATATTCATGTCTGCGGCTATTGACTTCCACCGTGTGGAATTCGGGTGGAATTCACAACTTTTGGGTTTTATATTTGATGCGCAAAACACTATTCCCCTGCACAAAATAAAGTAGTCTCCGTTATTCGCTATAAATTTGCTAGCTTTCAGTGAAAGTCTTATCAAAATAGGTTCAGCCGTTTTGGAAATAAGCCGGCACATGCAGAATTTTTAAAAATATCATTCTGTTATTAGTATCATGCTGCGAATAATTTTTTTTATTGCTATATTTTTTATGAATTAAAAACAATAGCAGAGACTTAGGTACCTATTATCTTTAATTAAAAATATAGGGCATTTTAAACAAAGCGGAAGGACTTAATTTCGTAGCGAAAGATTCTGTGAAGAAAATCACAACATAAAAGTAATTGGCAGTAATTACTCTCGATATAAATCTTTGTAAGTGGTTAAAATGGAAAAGTTGAAGTGTACTTCCTTTGCAGTCACTTTCAGGAACGAAAGAGCATTAATTTATAAAGTGCTCTTTTCCGAGATAGTTTAAAATAATTTTATTTCAACAAAACAGGTACAGTGCGGAATGAGTTTTTAAGATTCCTTTCGGAACTATTACTTATGCTGCTTTGCAATGCTAAAGATGTAATTTTTAAATCAGTCTAGGAGTTTGTTTTTAACTGACTTAAAAAAATAGAGAAGTTAATATTTTCGATGTGTGTGCTTTTTTCAATATGTTCGCAATGTTTCTGTCATTGGTACGACGATTTTAATTTTTTTTTGTATGCTTTCGTGGTGGTCCCAATGCCACTCAGGATCTGATAATGGAATCACGGGAAAATAGAGGGAAAACCTCAAATTTCTAGGCATATATATCTCTTTTTCATACATAAATATTTTATAATAAGTAACTAGTAACATGACCTCGGTATAATGACCTCGAATTCTTTCGCGTAAAATTAGTTTTAAGAAAATAGATTCAATTTTAGCGTTATGATATATAGCCTACAGCCTTCCTCGATAAATAGGCTATCTAACACTGAAGAATTTAATGTACATTCAAGTAAACAAACTCTTCAGCTAAGTGTACCTATGAGGACAGATTTAATTCTCAATATTACAGTGAAAAATCAAGAGCTTACACATAGTTACAAAATTTGATCAAAATCGATTCCATAGTTTCAGACTCAATCGCGAACATATGCACATACATCGTGACACGAGATTTTCATATTGCGGTTTTGTCTCAACTGTACGTATTGCTTTCTCAGTTACAGGTTTCTTAACATGCAGCCAAAAAAAAAATCATGTAAAATGCAAAACTGAAGCGTGTTAAGACGCTTATAGACAATGGTTCCGTATCTGATACGCGATAAAGATATGCCTTGAAAAGTTTTTGTTCAATTTCGCTTAAAATACTTTTTCCTAGCGAATTTTAATCACGTAAGGAGCACGTGGCCTAATCAGTGGTCGGCATTTGAGTCGATCTAAGTTAAGTTGCTCTTACTACGACCGGGTGATAGATGGGTGACCCTTTCTAGCACTAGTTTATATTTGATATCCGACCTCCTCCGCGTTTCGGAAGGCACGTAAAACAGTGGGACCCGATTGATGTCACTTTGTGATATTAGTTGTAAGGTTGTATAAATCTTGGGGGTTCCGAGGATGACGTCAGATGGCAATCGGTTATCTTAACCTGCCCCATAGCTACATCCTCTACAATCTAAGCAGACCTGGTATTTTGACGAATACCATTTGACTGAGTTTTTAGCATGCCCTATCAACATGGTAAATTGCTAGTCTCTATATCTAATAGTTTACAAATTCTAGAGGAAGGGGGGCACCTAGCACGTGGACAGAACTGTAAGAGTTCCTTGAAGGACTACGGAACTCTAAAAAGTCTCCCATTTTCTTGTATTCCATAAAAATCATCGTATCAGTCAAAATAAATATGGGAACTACAGGCGGCTGTAAGCCAGGGCTTTTCCTCAATCTACCAAACAAAATATCTGCGAGCTTTTCTCTATTCCATTCTTGTTATTTTTCAATACTTCCCCGCGGCACAATCTCAATGCTAGACGGATTCTTTTCATTTAAATAAATCTACTTTCCTACGATTTTCTTTCACTTTTATATACGGATTGACATGATATATTTTGTTAGGTGACGTCACTGTGTTTTTACCTATTTTGTTATGTTAACCTAGTATTTGTCTATAACTCCTTTGAAGTAGTTTAAATGTGTTTAATTTATTACACACTAGCCTCAACCCACAACTTCTTTTTTCTTCATTTTTAATAAAAAATTTCAACCGCTATTTCATCCCATTCAAATTTCATTTTCGCGACAAAATGTAGTCTATATCCTTCCCCAATGTCCAATCATCCTTTATATCGAAGCTCATCAAAATTGGTATAGGCGTGAAAAAGTAATAGACAGAGTTACTTTCACGTTTATAATATTAGTAACGATTAATCACATAGCGTTTTTTGTTATGTGACGGGAAGTAAACTCGAAGCCAGCGTCTGTGTGCCTTTTAGTAGTGTAGCTGTCTGTAAAATCAGTTGCCAGCTCCAGTGTTTCCAAATACGATTACGAAACCTGCAAGAAAAGAGTATATTCAGTTTTAAAAGGCCGGCGAAGCATCTGCAAGATGTCTCTTAACGCAGTTGTCCATGGTCGCTGCGGTGAACCGATTGCCCATTTGCAAAAAAAATCTTAAATAGCAAACTTGACTTAGTTTGCTTATTGAGTTTTTTTTTGTTTTGTTAATTAAACACGAACGTATTTTCAACTTGCGAGTCGAGTCACACTCGTTGTCAGTGTAAAATATACACCCATGACT
>JANCMC010009603.1:10071009-10286166 GCA_024363005.1 Charaxes varanes
TTAATTAAACACGAACGTATTTTCAACTTGCGAGTCGAGTCACACTCGTTGTCAGTGTAAAATATACACCCATGACTCAGCGACGTTTGTCGAATTGTAGGCCCACGTATATGCAAATCACGCTGGGAATAAAACGGGCAGGCTATTCTTTGAGAAAAAATTATTTAATTTATTTATTTATACTTGGGCCACCCTTATCACTTACGAGATGAAAAATACCTAGGAGCTGATTCTCAGACCTATTGAATATGCGTATAAAATTTCATAAAAATCGGTAAAGCCGTTTCGGAGGAGTACGGCAACTAACATTGTGACACGAGAATTTTATATATAAGATATAAATATCGTTATCTATATATCAATAAAATATCATTTGAATTTGAATTTGAATATATATACTTGGCAGTCAGTGGGGAAGTAATTATAAAGCCGGAGTCAGACATGCTCAAAGTGGTTGTACATGTTTGTCCTTGAAGACTACAAAGTTCTACAAAACTTTGCGCAGCTACAGTCCCCGGCTACACTACATGATCATTGAAATGCAGCTATATTCTATTCTATATATTATATATTCTATTATATAGCTGTATTCTAGTCCAAATATTAATTTTGATTCAAAATTTTCATGAACATCACAATTAAAAAAAATCTTCTAGAATTGCTGACTACGTTTGATATAAGCTTTAAAATAAAAGCGACTTTTTATTTCAGTCTTTGAAAAAGTCAAAACGTGGTGCGTTTAGAAGATCTAAGCCCTTTGAGAGAAAGTTTTTGTGGCCTTTGGGAATGAATTTCCTTTCATCTTTTAGGCTTTGACAATCAGTGGATCCGCTTCATATTTCGTTGCAGCGATAAACTATGCTAAAAAAGAGTATGCAAATTTTTTTGATATATAATGCTGGATTTACTGGTATATTTCCTACCTTGTGAACAGATGCTGCCCTTATTAAGTCTATCGTGGCAGATCGAAGGCTATAATGCAGAAAATAAACAATAAAAAAAAAAAACAAAATTCTTCTTCTTCCTAGCATTAATCCGGTTTAGTATCAAGGTATTTTTTTTATATAACAAGGGGCAAAAAAGTAGCCGGCATTCACCTAAGTGACTACCGACGCCCATGGACATATGCAACACCAGAGGGACCGCAGATGCGTTGACGTTCTCTGAGAAATGAGTATGCTCTTTTCTCAGAGCGACCGCAGATACATTGACGTTCTCTGAAAACTTAAAAACCTATTTGTGCGTTTACCGATTTTTCGGAAGATTTTCAGAATACAAATAGTTAAAACATTTATCCTTAAAATGTTTACGTTTAACACAAAAATCGTAAAAATTAAACGATTAATTTTAGCCGGTCTTCATTCGTTATATTGCACATAATTTTAATATGAACAAACAGAATCGAAGTAACAACCGATGAGTCACGAAATAAAACACGTGTCGTTAAATATCTTTCAACACGACCGAAGTAGCGGGCGGTCGCTAGTAAACAATCACCGCTTGTAGTTCAATTGAAAATCTGTTGGCGCTAATGCCGACCTTTTCTAAAACCACAATAGGTTCCGAACAAACTGGTCGATTGAAATCGGCTCTACGTCTTTGACAATAAGGATCGGTTCTTGGCACTCCTTGAGACCTTTCAGCGCGCAACACTTTCGTCTTAATTAACGTTCGGTGCAGCACAAAGCTGGGATTGTGTGTTTTTTGTGCAGTCTGTAGTACAAGACTGTACGCTTATTGCAGGAGTTTTAATTTCTGTAGTATTAATTATAGCGGTGTCGGCGATTATGAACCTTAATGACGCGCTTTGTTCTGGTTGGGAGGCGGAAGGGTATTAAGTGTTAAATTGCGTGTTATTGCAATGGCACTATTTTAAGAAGCTCTCAGTATCACGTTATACACTTTGTAAGTTGAACACTTAGTGTTTAGCTGCATTTTACGTGGAAAATTTAATAGAACATAATTATCAAGATGTTATGCAGTGCAATATACCTAAAAAGAAACCTACTCAGTAAAGTTTACTGATTTTCAGTAGGTGCCTTATGCTTTATGGTGGTTAACAGCAACTGAGGATTCATGAATAGTTATAATATATATAATTTCTTCTTCTTCCTTATGTATTTAATAATGATGCTTCTTGCGTAAGTCTAGCCGTTAATCAAGCTAGTGTATCTAATTTGGAAGCCACATACGATGGCCAGCTTGAGTAACCAAACTACACTTAATCAGTTTTATAGTCCTGTCTCACTAGCGCCGAATATACGTCTACAATTATTTCAGCATACATAAAGTATTTGTTCGCTTTGTTTCTAAGACTATACGAGTCTGTGAGTCGTAAGGGGTTGTCTCGTGATCTACTGAATAAATTTTTACTGTTAAAACTAAAATATATGCCTGGTCTTCTTCTTCCTAGCGTTATCCCGGTTAAAAACCAGGGTCCCGTGTAGGTTGTACAGGATGTGGCTGTGGGGCGAGGTAAGATAACCGATTGCCATCTGACGTCATCCTCAGAGCCCTCACGATCTCTACAACCTTACCACTGTTTTACGTGCCTTCCGAAACACGAAAATATATGAAAAAAAATATAGGCTACTTTTTTTTTAAAATATATATTTAACTTTAACTCGCGCGGAGTTTTTTTTTTATGTTACAAGGGGACAGACGAGCAGGCAGCAGGCACCGAAGTGCCTACCGGCGCCCATGGACATCTGACTTCGACTGGAATTGGGACAAAATTAGCGATTTGTTTTGGATATGAGTTCTCAAATTGAATTAGATTGAAACCTGTAGGTTGCGCGGTTGACAACTTGACCTAGCTGGGCTATCATTGTGGCTTTAGCTGAAACAGGTTTTGTTTTCATAAGGGACGATGAAAATATTAGGCAAATCTAAAAATATTACTTAAACCTTTTAAAGAAGTTTATTGTAAGTTTGTATTGAAAATCCTTTCTCTTCTAACTAGCGCTAATTAGGTCTAGTACCAGTCCGTTTAAATTGCAGAGGATATGAAATAATAATTATGAAAGAACGAGTTGGAATAATTGTAAATTAACCATATTCGCTACAACCTCCTTCTTGTAAAATAAACAATTCGTGTAAGAGTTAAGTATAGTTATTTGTTTAAACTATTCTATGAATAGGTTGTTCTATCCTGTCGTTAGCACATAGTTTATAATAGCTAACTTGTGGAATCTCGAAGCTAATTAATAAGCCTGTCTAAACAGGATACCGGCTCCAGGCGTTCTGGTTACATCATTATTGTGTTAAGCTAAGCAGATGTGCAAGGAGCCAAATTTCAGCGACCTTGTGCGTCTAGACCGGTACGATGATTTGTAATGTACACAATAATTGTTCTTGATATTCACTGTTTTTTACATGATTAAATCCAATATTGTTTATAAATTACGTAAGCACTCTTTTTAGAATCAGATTATTTCAAACGGTACAGATAATTTAGCACTAGCTGTGCCCGCGACTTCTTCTGCGTAAAATTAGTTAAAAAAAAAGGTTCAGTTACGGCGTGATGATATATAGCCTATAACCTTCTTCGATAAATGGGCTATCTAAAATTGATAGATTTTTTCAAAATGGACTCGTAGTTTCTGAGATTAGCGTGTTCAAGGAAACGAACAAACTCTTCAGCTTTATATATTAGTATAAATAACTTCTTGTTTTTACTATCTAGTCTGTCTCTTCCTTGAATTGATTTATAGTATACTCATGTCTAAAGGCCGGCAACGCATCTGTGGGCTTTCTAGTGTTGCAGTTGTTCATTGACGTCTGTGGTCTTTCGTAAACAGGTATATTTTTTGCCTATTTGCAAAAAAATATTTACTTACTATCGGATCCGGAAGTCAAGAATGATTTTACATAACACGTCAGTCAAAATTTATTTGAACTAGTGACCAATTCTGTAATTTGTAGCACTTTTAAGTAATCTTTCGATTCTCCTTTCTTTCTTTTCTTTTAAACTTCTCCTGAAATAAGGGGAATGAAAAAAGAAACAAACAGAATTTAAAACTATTCAAGTTTTAGCAAGACTAAAGAACAACTATTGAGTTGTATACATTTAAAGGTATTAAAAGACCGAATAAGTTTTAGGCCTAAAGTGAGTTATTAATTTAAAATTAATTAGAGGTAGCGCCATGCTTGTAGCCGAATTGGGCCGGCGCGTCCGGGTACCAGTACCTCTTTCTCACATAAAATTCCAAGTGCAATGCGTGACAAATCGGTTTGGCCTAGGTGAAACTACTTTATCCTAAAATCGGGTTTAGCCGGATACATATATATATATACAAGTAATGGTAGCGATACCAGTAACTTATAAGGATTGTCCCAATTTCTGTTCATAGTTTATAAATATTTAGTTAATGAAATAAACAATTTATAATGTTTCTTTTATTTTTTAAGTATATTAGCAAACTTTATAGGTATGTCTAATATTCCCATTCCCTCTACTACTGCTTAATTTAAAAGGTTGTGTTAGGAGTGTGTATGACAACACCCCAGCCATGTCGGAGTTTGAACCGGGTACCTTGCCTTGATTTTAGTCTATCCCCTCTACCGTTGAACTCTTGAGGTTCACTCACTCATTGATTTTATTTTATTTATTTAATTATTTATTTAAGGTCGTCTTTTAACATCCAAGGCCATACAATTAACTTAAATAAGGTTATAAACCTAAATTGCCTTTATGAATGCTAAGGTTTGAACATAATCATGTCAGTAATTTTTAGTTTTTGCTTCGAAGTCATTAAGTTTACATAAATATAACAAAATGGGTCTGAAATATATTTTTTTTCTTTCTTGAAAACATTATGTTCTTAAGACGTTTTTAATCACAAATCATTAAAATTATTATATTTCAGAAAAAAACTTTGTAAACAAAGTAATTATAACGGTTTATTTCCATGTATTTTCTCACTTAAGATCGCTATTTCAAGAACATTCATTCGCGAATTAAAGCAAAGTAGTTTAGCTTCTCATGCATGTCATGGATTTCCGCAAAGTAACGCCTGATTCTATCAATTAAATGTTACTTAGTAAATTGAAATAAATTTAAAATGGGTAGGACTATTACATCTCCAGGGCACCACCACCTTATTGTTGACAGTGAAGTGGCATCCAGTACTCCACCAAACTAGCAACATTTTTAGGATGCTCACGGTCTACATTCCAATTGTGCGTCGCTTTCTTATAACAGCATGAAACTGAAAGCCATCAATTTACGTCTGTGCACACATTTCCAACCCATTACAGAAATGAGGCAGCCCCATCAACATTCTGAGATAATAATGTCTCCTTATGTACTGACTGTATCCATTGTTCTACGACAATTTCTTTTGGACGGTCAAAAGGTCGTTACTAATTAACCTTTTGTTATACCGGAGACAGATATATACTACAAAGTTCTACAAAGTTTTGTAGAACTTTGTAGTAGTCTTAAAAGATAAAGTTCAAGGACAAAGCTGCGTAAAGTTTTGCTCAGCTACAAAAAGTCCCCGGCCACACTACATGATCATTGAAATGATCATTCAAATGAAGCTATGTGTGGCTCCGGCATTAGTAATTGACTTTGTGGGGAACATTTTCAGGTACCACCCACGTGCTGCGGCTGTCGTGGTCGCCGGACGGTCAGCCATTTATCGAGGAAGGCTATAGGCTATATATCATCACGCTAAAATTAAATCTTATTTTCTTAGTTCAGATTTTCATCAGCGATGTAAAAACTAAGCCTACTTTATGATCACAATCTTTACTTTCATTTTTTAAGTGTTGATTTTTGTATATTACGTTAATTCTATAAAAAAAACTTACAAACAACAACCCGAAAGGCATAGTCTTGCCCGAATTTTGGCTCGTCTGCTGTTAGTCAGTTAACCAGTGCCCTTTATGTTTTTTTGTATAAAACGTCGGTTGACTGGATATGGAATAATAATTTTACATAAAACGTCACGTTTGAATTATTGTGAAGTAGTGACCAATTCTGCGGTTTTCGGCACAATTAAATAATCTTTCGACTTTTCCTCTCCTTCTTTTCTTTTAAACATTCCTTGAAGTTTGAAATGAAACTAAACGAACAGAATTGGTTAAGCGGTTTTTGAGTTTAAGCTACACTAAGGAACAACGGTTGATTTTTATATAAATAGATATAAAGTTCCAAAGACGGATGAAAGTTACGGACATAGGAGGCCACACCCAGAAGTTATCCAAACCATTTCCCGAGGCAAGTCCTTGATTGGAATCCCTAAGGAAAAAGCAAACGTGGCCGTCCAAAACAGACTTGGCGGCTAACTGTCATTGATGAAGTGAAGTTTATTGGAAAGACTTGGAGTGAAATAAAGAGGGAAGCTCAAGACCGAACGGAATGGAGATGCACTATGGACGCCCTATTCCCCATCTAGGGGATACTGGAACGTAATGATGAATCTAGATTGTGTAAACTTATAATCTAAACGTTTTAATATACAGAGCCCTCAACGGCCGAAGGGAGGGACTGAAATCCGCAAGGTAACCGGTTCAAACCCCGATAGCTATATCTTCATTAATTGCTATATCTTCATTAACAGCTACATCTTTATTAACAGATACATCTTCATTAACAGTTATATCTTCATTAAAAGCTATATTTTTATTAACAACTACATCTTTATTAAAAGCTATATATTTATTAACAGTGACATCTTTATTAACAGCTATATCTTCGTTAGCAGCTATATCTTTATTAACAACTACATCTTCATTAACAGCTATATCTTCATTAACAGCTATATCTTCATTAACAGCTATATCTTCATTAACGGCTATATCTTCATTAAAAGCTATATATTTATTAACAGTGACATCTTTATTCACAGCTATATCTTCGTTAACAGTTATATATTTATTAACAACTACATATTTATTAACAGTTATTTTCTTTTTAAAAGATGAACGTAACCGTCTTAGAATATGAAGAAAAGATACAGAGGAGTGCTGTGGAAGTGACGCTACTTATGGACCAACTCAACGCGCAGACAGCTCGAACTGAGGCCAACATGGATGCCTATCGGAAGGTAATGTATTACTTTACACTGGCAAATACTACTAACCTTCTTCCTAGCGTTGTCCCGGTCCCCTTAAATTGTAGGAGACGTGGCTGTGGGGCGAGTTAAGATGACAAACCCGTCTATCATTCCCGGATCGGACAACAACTTTTGAAGTTATTTAACAAATACGTTTATAGCGTATCAGATACGGAACCCTACTATATAAGCGTCTCTTGACACGCTTTTGGACATTTTTTAAGATATAGTGTATCAAGAGGAGGCAGGTAATTACTAGCAAATCGCACAGTTGCGGAATGCCTCACAGACAGATCCTGATACTTTCTTCTGTGATCCAATTTTTTTTTTGTATATAAAGTAAGTACAACATACGTACCTACATTATAAAATTATTATTATTTGATGACTACGAATGTGTCCAATAACACAATCTTATTGTCTCTAATAAGTTAAGGGTAAGACACTTTGTTCTTGTGCACATGAACTAACACTAAATAATGTTTCACTTATTGTCATACTAGGTCAGAAGGCTTTGTCCGTTTTAGCCTTCTCAATTTTTCCTGAGCAAATTTAAAACTTTTTTTTTTTTAATTTTAGGAATTTTAAACTTTTTAGGTATGTTTAATATTCTCTTTTTCCCCTCATACTAAGCTTAAATTAAAAGCTTGTATTAGGAGTGGGTACGACAATGCCTCAACGTCGGTGGGGTCTGAACCCGGTACCTTGCGGATTTCAGGCCATACCTTATACCGTTGAGCTATTCAGGCTCTAACTATAGGTGAGTTTATTAACTTCTAACAATTTATTACTTGATAAATCTAAATTGACGCCTTTATAAATAGTATCAGTAATTATAGTTCAAACAAAGCACTCACTTAGCTGTTCAGCTTTATATATTAGTATAGATTAGAGATGGACGTTCAAAAGTTATCACAAAATAACACACTAAACAGTTAGTTACATATTACAACTAACAATGCATTAAATCGCCATCGACACGGTCACGTTGCAGTGACGTGCACGAATTTACTGTAGATTTACTAAAGATACAACCCTATCTGTAGATTTTTTCACTTCATTGATTTGTCCTTGAGTTCAATTTAAGTAGTTTACAATATAATCATATCGATATTATATCCACTCCGCGGAATTACGAGTGTCACTTTTTGATGACGCAGTTGTTCTGTACCATCGTCTGTACTTCAAACTCAAGTGTGCTAATTGTATTATTAAAGATAACATTCGCGATGTAAATCCCTCGAGAGCCCCGATAGCAGCAAGTAGACGGGAACATCCCCTGGTTGGTTTGTTTATATCAAAATTACATGAAGACATAGTGATTTTGGTGCATATTTAAAAAAAATCATGGATAGAATAGACTTCATTGTACACAGCAAAGGAAAGAATACAGATTACAAATTTAAATATCCTTACGCTTCTTAAAACAAAGTACTCCGCCGCGTCTGTCTACCTGTTCGCGATAAACTCAAAAACTACTTAACAGATTAGCATACGGTTTTCATCAATAGATAGAGTGATTCATGAAGAAGGTTTGTCTGTATAACACATGTATTTTATAGTAGATAAAAGCCCAGAATTTCAAAGATTCGTAACATGATGTCGTAATCTAAAGCCACACTAGTAGGATCATACCAGATTTAGCTAGGCAGGGGAGGGAACACTGGCAGTGAAGGTGAGTGTTAGTAATCACTATAAAGAGCGCTCTCTTAAGAAAGTCCCGGGCACTGCTACGGTTCCTTCCTCTGCAACGCGATGGACCCGGTACCCGCACGGTGAATCCATAGAATGCTAAGAAATTCGTCTCTCTCTCATTTTATTAAAAACTTGGGCATCTAAAGCCGTACTAGTAAGATCATACCAGATTTGGCAATGCAGGGGAGAAAACACTGGTAGTGAAGGCGAGTGTCAGTAGCCATTAGAAAAATAAATTCTTAAACCTACACCTGGATCCCAAGTCCAGGGCACTGATATGGTTCCTACCCTTGCAATGCAATGGACCTGCACCTTCAAGGTGAATCCATGGAATGCTAAGAAATGCGTGTTTGTATGTGTGTGTAAGTAGGCAAGAGAGGTTTACTGGTGAACAAATTCGAAGGTAGTTGTTTTATGCTCCTGCGGTACGACACAAGACAGCGACAACTAAGTTATATACATGTTTTCCAAAAATGAAATTATTTATAAATATTCTCATTTCCCTTCCCCGTATTTAATTGGTTTGCTGCAATAAAATTCTGCAATAACATTAATAATGCATACATCTGTGTCATTGTCAGTTTTATTCTTCCTGTCTCTTTAATAGATGGCTCGCTTTTATGCAAATGCACAATTTCTTTCGCCAATATCACGTGCATTGGAGAAGACACAAGGGAAATTGGGCAACAAAATGTAACTAGGAGTTTTTTCACAATATAAAAGTTGTTAAATTAAATTTGGTTAATATTACTACAAGACCAACTATGGACTAATAAAAGAGATTCGAGAACATCACAATATAGACAGTAATGTATAGACGAAAAATAGCACAGAATATAATTTGTAAATATTCTGCTTAATCTGAGCATTATTTGAAAATGACATTGATATATTTATTAATTATTTGGAGACGCTTTTGTAGTCTTGTACATGGTTTTAGTTTTTAAGGTTATGTATAACCTATTTTGGTACGAAATGTAACTGTACTTATTAATATAGTATCCTGCCCGTTTACTTTGTTTTAAAAAACTACAAATATCAATTAATTAACAATTACAATATTGGACTAAATATATATGGATACATCTGATGAAAGTTTTCTGTTTACATCCGCCTCGAGTGATTCTAGTGACATGTATGTTTGTAATAATCCATAAAGCTACTTAATATTACATATAAAGTAATATGTATGAATGTTAAAATTATTTTAATGTAGCAGCATCTTAACAGCATCATATAATACATTATACCTTAAGCAATAACGATATAACATTATAATGTTAGGTAACCTATTTATAATGTCTATATATATATAAAAATGAATCCCTATTTCCCTTGGTCCAGGACTGATTGGCTCGACCGATTTCGCTAATTTTTTTTTGTTTTTTATTGTCAGGAGAAGGCTCTTATGAAAAAAACAATTAAAAAAAATTGCAAAGAAAATTAGTACATTTAACAATACTTAATCACCATATTAAATTATTTATAAAGTAACCTTAGAGCTTTGACATTTTAAACAGTCAAGAATAATTGTTAGGAAGGGTGATGTGATTGGATAAGAAAATGGGAACAGGAATAATATTGTAGGATAATAGAACATAGTGAGTAGCCTAACCTAACATTCGGGCAGGACAATGTCTGCCGGGTCTGCTTGTTATATACACTTTTTGATGATGCTGTTTGGTGTGCTACATATAGTTTTAAAATAAATGTAAGTTTATTAAATAATTAAAACCCTGTATTGGATATTATGTATTTACAATTTAACATAGAGGTGGTATTGTTTTTTTTTTTGTATAAATTACCTTGTACAAATTCTTAATTGTTTGTTTTTCTATGAAAACTAATTAAAAACTCTTATTACTGTTTTAGGGAGTTAGAAAATGAGAAAAATTACTCTGAGCCTGAATCATTCTCTGGTAATGCTTACAAGAAAAAATTGCAAAATGAATTACAAAACACACCAGAAGAGAAAGGAAAAAGTAAAAAAAGGAAGCGAAAATTAGTTGATGAAAATGGTGAGAATAACGATTTCCGGGTGGATAAATCTATAAAATCTGAACCAAATAGTGATTTTGATACACCAGTTAAAAAAAAGCGTAAACGTCATGACACAAGCAAAGATACAGAAAACCATCTTAACGAGTCTTACAAAGATGCAGAAGACTACCTAAATTTAAGGGTCAAACAGGAGCAAATGTCATTTACAGAACCTATAGCAATAAAATCTAAAAAGAAAAAGAAATACAAAGAAGAAATTGACTCAATTCAGAACAATGAATTTGAATTGAATGATGAAGAAGATATAGTTCATGAAAACCATTTAAATAATGTTTCACCTTCCAGAAATGGGAACTATGATGATTCGAATGTAAGTGAAGGAGATACAAGACGCAGAAAAAAAAAGAAGAAAAAGAGAAATAAGACATCAGAAAGTCATGACTCTAGTGTATTAGATGAGTCTGAAGACAGTAAAAGTAAAAATCAAATCAGTACAAGAAAGTCTACTGACAATAGCAATGAAGTGAAATATAATACTAAACATAACCATGATAATTCGCTAAGTCTGAATATCAACAATTTTAGCGAGACTCATACAGATAGTGATCAAGATCATAACAAAACACTTCTAAATAACACAACAAACTCCATAAGAAATAAAGAAACTTCTACAAGAGCTGCTCGAATATCTGATAGAATAAGATTTGAAGATGATAGTGTTGACTATGATTTGAAAGACAAAGTACTTAATAATATACCAAAAAAGCTAAAAAACTTTCAGAATGCTAATCCTCATTTAACACCTCTGCATTGCAATGCCCATAAAGACACAGCTATTGCTGAAGATGACGAAGTTTGGATTGTTAGAGGGCCACACGAACTCAGTATTGATGACTTTGAAAACGTCAATTTATCATTGTTACCTAAAGCCAAAGTCAAATTAAACGGGAAATCATACGATAGTATTATTAATGACAGTGTTAATTCAGCCACTATTATGTCGTACAATAATAAAGAGACATGTGTGAAAAATGTCTCCGTAATAGGTGTCATAAACTTACAAAAAAGAATACCTAAAGTTCATATTCCATACGAGGAAGTCATAACGCAAAATCAAGATAATTTTATACCTTTACCTGATACGAAATGTCGTCATCCCCTATTTGGAATTAATTTTAAAAAAGCTACAAAAATTCCAAGAGCTATCGTTCAACGTCTCAATACAGAGGAAGTCCTGTATGATATAGATGATGATATTAGTAAAAAGAAGAAGAAAAAGAAGAAGAAGGAGAAAATTAAAGAGGAGTCAGATGTTGAAGAAAAAGTAAATTTAGAGGCACTAGAAGCTACGAGCTCTTCTAAAAAGAAAAGAAAGCGGAAACATGATGCAGAAGATGACTCACCTAAGAAGGCTAAACGTATAAAACAAGATCCAGATTGTGCTGAATCATGGGAATCAGAGCAAGCAATAGAAAAAAAATTATTTAGCTTTTAAAAATCAAAAAAGCTTAAGTGGAAATATACTGTTTTTCATCATAAATATATTAAGTATTTACAATACATTCTTTTAATTTGTCCATTAAAGTTAATCAAGTATTTTAACATTTATAAATTACTCACTAGTAATTTATAAATGTGTGTGACCCGGCAGACAACGTCCTGCCCGAAAGTTGGCTTACTACTGAATATCAACACATAGCGTCATTTATTGGTCATTTACTTCGTATTTTAAATCTCTGATATCTTCTTAAGATATAATTATATTATGCTGTAAAGGGCAATTTTGATTAACATAAAATGTACTATAATTTAATTGGATAAAGATTAATATGGCATTATTTAAGATAGCTTCGTAACCAGTTCATTATGTTTTTGTAACATGTATAAGGTAAAAATGGTACCTGTGGGCTATCCTTAGGAGATAGACTTATGCCATCGCGGGGTTTACTATAAATCTTTTTAAGATGTACAATTCCGTAGTACATTATTTTGTTCTATCTCGTAAGGTTTAACTAGCGCACGCGACGTAATCGGACAATAATACATTTTTTACAAAATTTCGTTACAAATCATTGTAATTATCGGCTTTTATCATCTATAACATAAACATATTATAGATACGAACTTTCTCCTTGAATCGCTCTGTTTATTGGTGAAAACCTCATTCAAATACGTTACGTAGTTTGAAAGATCTAGGCATACAACGTTGGGAAGCAACTTCATTTTATGCCGGACTCAAACAGCTCAGTGTTTGTACATTTTTGGCCTTGAACATTACAAAGTATAACAAAACTGCGCAGCTCCACAAAGTTCCCGGCCACACTTGATGAGGTCGTAACCTAATCAGTGGTTGGCATTTAAGTCGATCGCGCCAGCAGATGCGCTGCCGGCCCTTAATGACGAGTTTAGGCCACCGGGAAGTCTCACAAACCGAACGAAAAGCGACATCAACACCAACACTAGACGTGACAGCATTGCCGCCACTTCTCATGTGAGAAAGAGGTACTGGTACCCAGACGCGCCGGCCCAATTCGGCTACAAGCGTGGCGCTACCTCTGCGTAAAGGTCTACGAGAAAGGTAAACTTAGCACTAGTTTTTAGAGGAGTTTTTATATTGAACTGTGAACAAATTAGTGTATAACCGCCAGTGGACAGTAGTTTTTCTTTCTTATAATTATGTGTAAAATTAATTAAACAATCATACAGGAATTTTAATGAAACTGCTTTTATTTCATACAAATTTCAGCGACTGTTTGGAAATAGGTACGTACTATAAGTTGACGTCACTAACTTTTTAAGAGTTAAAAAGGTTTTATATAAAGGAATATTCGGCGGATGTCCTTGTATTGGTCAAAGGAAAATGAGAGAAATGTCCTTCTTCGGGTCAAAGACTTGAAGTGGCGTCGAGAGCGGCCTTTAAGTGGTTGGTGCTTGAATGATGCTTATTAATATTTTTGATTGAGCCAATTTTATCTTTACTTAGAGATTCATTTTTTACTTTTAAGGCTTTGTGGCCGCAATCAAAACTGAGGAGGTCATGGCCTAATCAGTGGTCGGCATTTGAGTTGATCGCTAAGTTAAGTTGCTCTGGCTGCGACCGGGTGATAGATGGGTGACAAACTCTTAATTTAAGCTTAGTAGGAGGGGAAAAGGCAATATTAGACATATCTAAAAAGTATTCCTAATATTCTTAAAAAAAAAACTTATTTCTATCTATTACCGCACGTAACCACTCTGGACCATCTGCTTTCTTTAAATCATCTTCTCATCGCTTTGTTTGTCTTCCTCTACTTCTTCTAGAAGTGATTACATAACAGGAGTACAAAACTTTACAATAGGACATACGTCGGCTACCTTTTGGTACGTTGTTTAAAAAATTGATGAAGCCGGGCCACACTTGTAAAATAATTATTTGGAAATAAGTGTATAAATATATATTTATGTTGGCAGACATTGTAGGCAATATTAAAAATAATAAAATTTAGTACAATACGATAAATTATTTGCTTTTGTCTGAGGCAATTAAATAACTGTTGTATAAACTTGACATATATTCCTAAATATAGACATTTCACGCGTTGCCGACCGCTGCAATGGGATATATCACGTTCGCCTGCACAAAATTCACGTGCACAAAAATAAAAGAAAAACAGAAACCAAACTAACAACTAACTCTATACAAAAGGGGGATCATGTTCAAGCCCTAACCTGCACGAAAATTAAAAAAAAAAACAAATTCAAAAACTAACTACTAACAGAAATTTCTATAGCGAACTGTGTTCTTTTGTTCCGATAGCAAGATAAAAAACAGAAGAGCCACGGAGAGTTGAACAAAAGGTTTTTGTGATGTCCACCAGTACCCCCACCGCCGTTGGGGTATTGTCGCACCCACTCCTAACACGAGCTTTTAATTTAAGCTTCGTAGGAGGGGAAAAAGGGAATATTAGACATACCTAAAAAGTATTTCTAATATTATTTCAAAAAAAAAAAAAAAAAATAATAATAATAATCGTCTATCAACAACTTGCTCTTAAATATGTTTTTATTGTTAAAGAAGTCCCTTACAGCTACAATCCTGCATCAGTCTTGAAAAGTGGTCATATCTTGCTCTATTGGAATCGATCTATTATAACTGACAAGTAAGTGTATTGTAGCCAATAAGCCTATTGTTGATATAACTATTCCACATGACGATAATCTCATTAGAGCTGAAAAAGCAAAATTAACTAAATATTTAGACCTTGCTACTAAGATTACTGCCATGCGGAATGTTGAATCAGTAGACATTGTCCCAATCGTTGTCTTAGTCAACGGTCTCATAGCGAAGAGCTTGAATAGACACCTAAAAAGCTCTCGCTTGATTTTTGGGTCAAGAGATGGATATAGAAGGCGGTATTGCTTAAGACGGCACGTATGGTGAGAAAGTTTCTCAATCTGGAGTCCTAACCGCCGGTTGCTTGGGTCCATGCCTCGTTGCCGGCGGTTTGTATTTTTATATTAATATTTAAAATGTATTTAGAATAAGATATATAAATAAATGATATTCATAATAATAATAATTTAAACACTTGTCGCCTTGTAAGGAAGTTTCTACAGATCTAACTCCTATATACCTACTTTGACAGCCAAGTGGCATTAAAAGCACTACACAGTAACAAAATTAACTCTGAACGCACTCTAGAGGGCAGGCAGAAACTCAACATACTTGGACGCAACAACTCGGTGCATTTAAGAAGGACTTTTTGCAGACGTCGTCGGCAATGAAATTGATGTAGAATTAGGTAGAAAAGGAACTGAGGTAACGATGAGTGTAAAGCCAATATTCTCCATATCCAATGGACTTTTAAAATACTGCCTTAAAACGAAACACAGAAAGTACGAGGCATGCGAAGTCAATAAGTGTACTCGCTAATATACGCTGGGCCACGGGAGGCACATACTTTAATCCCTGGAAGAATTAGGGCACTCACACCACAAACTATTGCACTCTGTAGGTTCTGAGGATATGTTATAAGCCGAGGAACAAGAAACCGTACTGGTCGCAGTAACAAAAGGCCCTGAGGTCCGAACTTGGCGTATCCATAATAAAAAGCTCGGCAAGTGGTTCGTCTAAAACTTTACTTAGGCTATTGACACACATGGACAAATTATACTGTTGGACCTTGAGATATTCTTTCGGAGTCGTATCGATTCGGACTTAACGTGTGGGAAAGGCACACCAAGGTGGAAGGCTTTTCGGCGAGGAATGAAAGGTCGATATGCTCAACCACCGCATCTTCGAATCCGGGCTTGTTGGAGTTGCCCGGGGCGGCCGCGCCTCGCCGACAGTTGTTCGTCGGAAGGTCTATATATACTAATGATGTACACCTTTCCGACCTTTTTTAAAGACCGGGAACACATCTGCGAATGTTCAGGTAATACAGAGAGGCGTCCGTGTGTCATAGAGTCCTGTTAATAAATAACTCATTTCTCAAAGACCAAATAAGTTTGTTTGAGCTTAGGCTCGCTTAATGAACTCTAAGAATCGTCAGTGTTTGAATCCATAGTAACCTTACCCTGGAGGCCATATTTCACGTGTGCACGGACGAAAAACTCGGATCAGTTTTGTCTGCAGTTATCCGGTGCCGCAATCAATCCAGCGCCTTTTATTACCAGCCGTCCAATAGGCAAACGAGAGGCCGAATTGAAAAGAAAATAAGACGTTTTTCAGGAAATTTTATTACGCAGAAACTTTTTATAGTGCCACTGTATTAAAAAAAAATGGAGTGAGAATATAGAATTGAACGAATTTCCACGATTTTAGACTTGACCAAAAGGAAATATAAAAATACTATACCGAATAAAGGTTTTTTTTTACTTATATGTACATTTTGAGATTGTGTATGTAGTTTCATTGTAAACTAGTTGTTACCCGCGACTTTGTCCGCGTAAAATTAGATGAAAATTTTTTATATGATCATATACAGTCTATAGCGTTCCTCGATACATGGGCTGTCTAACACTGAAAGAATTTTTCAAATCAGACCAGTGGCTCCTGAGATTAACGCGCTTTAGTAAACAAACAAACAATATCTTCAGCTTTATATATTAAGCAGCGTTTCGGTCTGTACTGCTGAATAACGTTATAAATAATCGTCATTTTTGTAGTGTGAGCACTGGCGCTTTCCAGCTACAGTGCTCTCAGTACTTTGATCACGTGATCAAACAAAAACAGAGCGGCTCTTCTAAAAAAATAACGATTTAACAGTATTATATTATTAAAAAATCGAGGTTCTGTAAAATTGAAAAAGTGAAAATGGAAAAATTGAAAGTGGAAGTCAGTATACTAGACCGCGTCCCGTTTTTAACTGTGACCAGTATAGCAAACGAAAAAGGAACACCTTTACAGTATACTAAATTGACGTCTCAGCTTACATTGCTCGCAGTGTGTATCGGAACATACACAATATCTATTATTATTAAGAGATAATAGACATGAAGATATTCTATAATCTTAAGTGACTCATTTTTAGGCACTTCGAAAAAACTAAAACGAGTCACAATAAACCTTTCTGTTCAAATCTCGCCAATCTTATGACATCATTTAAGGTCATCAGGTTACGGACGAAAACTGTGAAATAGGTCAAGGTTACACCGGGAAACATTCTTATCTGTTAGCAAAAGATAAGGCTAATAAGCCTTCAATAACAAATGTTTGCACTTTGATAAACTTTAGCGTGTCTCTCTGTAATTACTTGGGAATTTGCAAAATATACGTTACAATATAAGTCCCGATTTATAGAATATCAACTATTCAATAATATCTATTATCTTTATATATATAATTCTACTGTACGTGTGTCACAAAGTGACATTAATCGGGTCTCACTGTTTTACGTGCCTTCCGAAACACGGAGGAGGTCGGATATCAAATATAATCACATATATATTATAGAATAATATTAATGCGTTATAAGAGCACCGTGTTATAGGGGGGTTTACAGTATTAACCTCCATGATCCAAAATTAATATTGTGCAAAAGAGATTTTATCCCATATACTTTTATACATAATACACGTATTATATATATTTTATAAACACAAATACTTGCGCACGCATGCGTGACAATGATTTTAATTGCCATATATTTATAAGCACGTTTAATTGTGGTTTTTGTTTAAGAGAATAATATTATATCGTATGTAATTACGTAAAACGAGTTTTCTTTTATTATTGTATTGTTTTAACACTAATAAAATAAAATAATTATACGTTCGGCGCTGTTTATGAATATTGTTTCGAAGGCTGAGGAGATTTAATCTCTATATAATAACCAGATATAGATTCATTTGAATGATCATTTAAATCATCATGTAGTGTGGCCGGGGACTTTCTGTAACTATACAAAATTTTGTAGTACTTTGTGGACTTCAAGGTCAAAAATGTACAAACACTTTGAGCTATGTCTGGCTCCGGTGTAACAATATAAAGCTTAAATTATGCCCGCAAATTATTTTAAAGAAGTTTTTTGCTGCTACGTTGTTTATTAGGGTTCCGTACCTCCAAAGAAAAAAGGGAACCCTTATACGATCACTTCGTTGTACGGTCTAATGCAGTGGTTTATAGCTAACGATGTGACTAAGACCAGCGACGCATCTGGAACGAAGCGACGGGCCATTTTGGTGGACGCAGCCACACGCACACATACATACACAACAGGTACCAAAATGTTGTATTATAACTCAAAATTGACTATGTTAAAACATTTCCGATAAGAATAAGTAAAACCAGTTCCATGTTATAAAACAGTGTTAGCATTGATCACCCATCTATAACCCGGCCGCGGTAAGAACAGCTTAACGTAGCGATCGACTCAAATGGCGGCTACTCATTAATCTACGACCTCCTCGTTTTTTATCGAACTTTCATTGATTTATCTAATTAATGGCAGAGTATTCAAATGATGCAATACAAAGGTCAATGCTAGCAACAAGTTTCTCTGCGATAGATTCTCACAGGTGCAACTTTCATTTCTAGTAAGCAAAACCTGGCATTTGTTCACACGACGGATTTGCGGTAATATAAAGAAACTTGCGTAAAATTACGAGTCTAGTGATGTGATAGATAAGCATCGACATAAAATATCGTCTTTTATTTATAAAAGGATATTATTGTCATCTTGTAATGTATATATTAATACGAGAAGCAAAAACTTTCGTAACAAAATTGCGCGGGAGAAGAGTATGAAATTTGTCACAATTATAGTTTGTATATATAGAGAAGTGTGTGCGTATGCTGATCTTATATACAAAATTCTCGTGTTAGTGTTTCTTTCCAAACTCTTCCGAAAATTTTTATTTCACTAGTTGAAACCCGCAACTTCGCCAGTGATCGCCACCCGTGAATTCAGTGTTTATATTATTTTTTCAAAGATTATTCTATTTAGTGTGTCGCCTTAATTATTTTTGTAAAAATAAAGTAGCCTATATTATTGCCTGTAACATCTATCGGCTATCAGCCATCAGCTAATGAAAGTTCCGTCAAAAGCAGTGCAGCTGTAGATATTACCCGGATCAGTTAAAAAGAAAGACAAAAATGCTCTAAGTTGTTATTGCTTGAGGTGTCGTCTATAAAGTTAAGTGCAATTATTAAAAGAATTTAATTAATTCGTTACAAACGGACACTTAAATTTCATTTACATGTTTTATACATAATAAAACATATTGAATGTAATTCTTTGCCACTTCTATGAATTATAAACTCTATCAAAAAACTCTACTTACCGGTTCAGGAATTGATAAACCTAATCATTCAAACGCGTACCTTGCTATGTGAAATAGATATAGCATTTAGTGTTCCAATTTAGTGCATAAAATGAAGTGAAGTGATTTAAGTATGTGTGTTTAGTAAAGTGCAAAATGTTACGGTTTAAAGGTAGGTATATATTTGTTAAGTTAATTATCTATTAATCTTTTGCTTTACGTAATAGTGCCTTTAATTAATACAGGCATCCTATAATAACAGAAACAATACGCGTTTATTAATGATCTTTAGCAAAAACCAGTAGTAGTTAGTAAAAATATCGTTCCTCCCATTGTGATATATTTATTTGTTAGCTGTTTTGTAGTATTTTTAAAGATTAAATTGTTTTCATTTCATTCATTTCATTTCACAGCGTTCAGTTCTCAGCCATATTCTGCTAACACTTATTAAACTGCAAATATGGAGGTTTCACCAACCTCTTAGTCTTGTTTAATTAAATAAATATATACAGGATATGTACAGACTATATAAGGAGGTCGTAGCCTAATCAATGGTCGGCATTTAAATCGATCTCTAGGCTAAGTTGGTCTTGCTGCTACAGGGTGATAGATGGGTGACCCATTCTAGCACTGGCTTGTATTTGATATCCGACCTCCTCCGTGTTTTGGAAGGCACTTAAAACAGTGAGACCCAATTAATGTCACTTTGTGATATTAGTCGTAAGGTTGTAAAGTTCGGGGGGATCTTATCTATAATTAATTAAATAATTGCCTTGAAATCAATTGTATGTTACTGTAATCCGCCCCCGCTCCCTCCCATAACATACATACTTTATACATTTTGGAAAGAATAAAAGTTGTTTTCCATCGTTAACTATTTAGCTCGGCAACTGCACTGTTGGTTATTTTTGTATTTTATTAAGTACTAGTTGTTACACGCGGCTTCCTCCACGTAAAGTTAGGTGAAAACATTAATCGTGATGATTATAGCCTATAGCCTCCCTCGATAAATGGGCTATCTAACACTGAAAGAATTTTTCAAATTGGACCAGTAGTTCCTGAGATTAGCGCGTTCAAGTTTCGAAATCGTCACTGGACGAATTATTAGCCGTTAATGCGGTTTCGTAACGCTTTATGTACCTACACAACTACCACAAGAAATGTTGCTCCGAAACTGTTTATTACGCATACAATTGAAATTAGGGTATTTTTATTGTTTATTGATTTATTGGTAATCCAACAGCGTTACAAGTAGATTACAAAAAAATATACAGAGAAAAACATAAAATAAGGCCAAAGGGAAAAAAAAGTATTGTAAATTTTATTAATTTTATGACGAGCCTTTACGATCGACATTTTATTTTTTTTACACTTTCATACACATAAGCAATTACAAGCTTAAACGTATATTCGATATTTAAAATATTTGTTATGCCGGACAGACATAGCTCAGTGTTTGTACATTCTTTCCTTGAAGACTACAAAGTTCTACAAAACTTTGCGCAGCTACACAAAGTCCCCGGCACACTACATGATCATTAAAATGATCATTCAAGTGAAGTTATGTCTAGCTCCGGTATTAAGATTCTGAACGTTTAACGCATTCAGAATTTTCTTTTTGATTAGGTGTCTTTATAATATTGAAGATATGTAAATTGAGGTCAGAGTTACTTAATTAAGCAGATACAGTTCAAATAATATATAAGTTGAACTACTATTAGTAAAGGTAAACTATATAATTTAAATAAAATGATTAGATTCTCTCAAATACTCACATGAGAAGCGCTTCTAAGCAATTCGCGTGACAGATATAAACGAACACAACTTATCTAAACGAAACGAACGGCTTCTAATTAATGTGTTCGAGTTGAGTTCAATTTGACAAAGAGCAAAAACTTTCAGATGCTTGTTACGTATTAAAAAGTAGTTGGGGAGCTTTGCGAAGTACTTAATTATGGGAAACTCTGCGAGTCATTATTGGAAAACAATTAAGTGAAACCCAAGGCAGCTCCGTTCGTTGCTTCTGCGTCACATTGTTATTCGGAATTGCGACTGCGCCTTTAACATAATTATTAAAATAGCATTGGAACGTTTCACTTATAATATCCGTTTAACTTATAATTTTTATAACAACGTACAATTACCGTAATCTATACTTACAGTTCTATTTATGCATTTCTTGTTTGAATTGTCATTCAATGACTTTAAATATGCGTCATTGCTAGAATGTGATAGAAAATTTGAGTTTTATGTTAGTTTCTGTATGTTCTTTCACTTCAAATAGCCTCACTCTTCCATTGCCGTGAATATCATAAGGTGACTAACAGATCTTAATGTGTAGATAGATATGTTAGTGTAGAATTATAATCTTAATTCGGTCACTAATCTAAGGCCAAGCGGGATAATTAAAACATCCCCTTTATGTACATTGAAAGGATATCTTTGAAGGCAATCTTTATCTAGCAATTATCGTACTCATGGTAAAATCTATATCTATACTAATATATAAAGCTGAAGAGTTCGTTTGTGTGTTTGCTAGAACGCACTAATTTCCGAAACTTCTGGTCTTATTTGAAAAATTATTTCAGTGTTAGATAGATTCATCGATATATTATATCCTCTTTTTTTCTTCTTCGCGGACTGCATTTTCTGTAGGGTGACCTTTATGCGTGAGGGGGAGCTGGTGGGCGTTTACTCCATCCGGCCCAGCTCCTGCCAGAAGTTGAGAATCCGCTGGGGCTTTTTCAAAACTTCTTGCAGGGACCTCGGTGCGCCGAGGGTTTTTACCCTTTGGGTTTCCACCTCTTTGCAGTCCAGTAGGATATATAGCCTCAATATATCGCTATAATGGAACCAATTTTTGTTACCTAATTTTTTTCGGACGAAGCCGCGGCCACAGCTAGTAAATAATATATTATATTTCTAGAGTTTACACTTAGATTAATAGAAACAATATTATATGTTACTCATATCTATATTTACTCGCGATTAAAGTGCGGTTAATGTTAGTCATTCAAAGGTTCATTCTGTAAAGTTCGAATGCATTAAAATTATTAGGTCGATGATAAGTAGCATTATCTGGTAGTCGTATAATGAAAAGTTTGATTTCGCTGATTACATAAGACGTATAGAAAGAACGTTGACTCTATAATTTGTTAGCCATCGATCGTACAGTCGACCAAGAAAGTGCTTTACCATTTTGAATGATACTCCTAGTTAAAGATAATTTTGCTAAGGGTTATTGTCAGAAATTAACGTAATGCATAACAAGCAACAATAAGCTTTTTAACTAATTGATGTGCAAACGAAATTCGACCTTAGCTTGGCAAACCAATTTATTGGTCGACTGTACAGTCAGCATTACTTACACACGTGATAAAAAACATCAGATATTGAAGTGTTTAAATTAACTTAAATAAGTATAAAATTATATTTAATTTCAATATGAGTACTGAATATGTTTTTTACCTAAAGTAATAATTAATTGAAACATTAATTAAAGTAATATACTGTCATAATATAAAAGGCTTTAGTAATACTCTATGACTTTTAACGAATTTTAATTATCATATCGTAGAGCTAATTTTTTTGAGGATATATAAAAGTACATTGTCCAAATCTTACATATGTTGTTTCTGAATTAAGTGGAGTATGAATATTTTTCACACGCAAAAATTACTCAATCTAATTGGTAATAAAAAATGGGACCTCTTTTAGACATTGAATATTTTGTATTTGATATAAATTTTAATTTACATTGCTAATCACTTTTTTAACTACAATTTTACTTTTCTTGATACGAGATCACGAGACCATAAAACAGACAATTATTTAGAGTGTGTACAGTATAAAAATACACGCCGCTCCAAAGGGTTCACTTCTACATGCAAAATAGCGTAAAGAAAACACGCAAGCTCGTCAATATCATTGGCTTACAGTACGTGGTTGAGTTTTTTGGTTGAGTTTTCAATAGAAACGCCTGCACACACACACTTTAATACTGGAAGGGCGGGAAGAAAATAATTGGTGGAGGGGCGTGCATTTTTAGACTGAAACATCTATATTCAAATATTGGTAAACTGTTTTTGTTTATGTCTGTTCTATATATATTAATCATGATTGTTTATTGTACTGTATGTTTCCAAAATATAAATATAATAAAATAAATACTCTTCTAGATAACATCACGTTGAAAATATTTCGGTAGTTGACTGTACATGGAAAAAAAGATTGTACTGCCGAGATTCGAATGACCGGATAGATATCTATTAATATTATTCGACCAGTGCCGACGATCTATAAATGATGAGTTTCGTTTCAGATAAGATGATATCACGGATGATTGATGGGTTGGCTTGAAATTATTTAGTAATTCTATTACTGTTGCCGTATTGTTTTGGTCAATTAATATTATGTTACTGTGTCGGGTTCTTTCGGTTTAATAGCCTTTTGAATTTCTTACTTATGTCCAAACAGAAGTATTCTCTGATTAAATATTCTTTGGTGATATTATGCGAAAAAGTGGAGTTTATTGATTATCTGCATATTAATGAGCGAAATCTTTCTGTACCATTTTAGGAAATTTGCGCCGACGGAGGATTACGAAATTAGGCCAAATTAAAGATATATTGACGAGGGTGTGCAAATGCCAATATTTAATAAAATATGCAATATAAATATATTCAATTAGTAAAATAAAGCCGCACGCACATCAATGTCAAACGATTTACACACACATGTATACATTTTTCTATAAGATGGTGTCAAAGCGTGGTTATGACAACCGTAAACCTAATTAAATGAAGTTAGTAAATAAAGTACTATACTTGAAAATAAATCTGAAACATATTATTAATGTCATCGACGATTGTGTATTTTGGATGATTAATTGATAAATGAAAACATTATTGATTTATAGTATAAATGTAAAAAAAAAATTATTCTAAATATTTTTTAACAAATTATCAAGTTCTATTTGGTATAAGGTTATTATTGGAGTTAGATACTTGAGGTGATACTTATATTTCAACTCACATATTTGACAATCAGTTAATTAAAATTTAATTGTATGCAAAAATCGTTATTCCGCGCACTCGTAAAATGTACGCCATCTATGTTTCGCTCATTAATCGTATCTGCAAACCGTACTTTTTATCTATTTTTGTTCGGTTAATGAATGCTCGTATATGAAGTAACTTCGATGGCGTATCCAATTTGTTTGAAAATAACGAGCACCAAAATCTGACGGGAGTTCGTCAGCTGGAGTTTCCTAGTGATTTTGTAAAAGTTCCATAAATTATTTTACATTCACCAAGTGTAAGAAAAACCTCTTTGCATCTCCACAACGAAACATAACCACAGTTGAAGACGTTATTTTAACACAATTCTTTTATACTCGTACTATTTCCATTTACCCTCAAATGAAATGTACATCATAAGTCAGAAGACCAATGTGCCTTTAAGATTTCAGTTTGTATTTTCTGCTCTGTTGTCACGGTTTTTATGACTACAACGGCCATCGGCGATTTTTGCTATGTCTATAACACAGGCATTAAATTGTCTACCTTAGGAACAGACGTCCGTGTGTCATATAGTCCTGTATATATTTATTATTATTATTATCTACGGTCGCCTTATCAGACATTATTATTTTTTTACTTTTTCTAATTCTAACGGTGTTTTCAAGAATTTACCCTAGGGTATAGTGAAGGAAAAATTATATTACAATCGACCCTCTATTAGAAAATTAAGTCTATATTGTTCCAGCATATTTTTATGTCATTATTAATTTCTTTTTAGAAAAATATATAACATTTTTTCTGCAAAATGTGTGTCTTGTATCCATTTAGACTCCAGCTGATGTAACTTACGTTAACTATTTACCTATAGTAAGGCTTTCATGAACTTACCCTTGGGCGTAATAAAGTAAAAATTATGTTCAAAATTGGACTTCTAATAGAAAATTTGGTTCATAATATTACCCCCATAAATTTTAGTATAATATCACGTGTTGTTTTCTTTTTCTAAATAAGAAATATTCTCTCTAAAACACATTTAAGTGTTTTGTATACGATCAGTACGTTTATTCGTCAGCCAACAAAGTAGCTTATATATTTTTTGTTTGTATTGGACTTTTATGAATTTATCCCTTATTATATTATAAAGGAGAAAATATTCCGAATTGGACTGCTAATTTAATTTCGTTTCTTGTAGTGCAATATATTTTCTAGGAATATTATTTGTGGTTATTATATTATTTATATAATGTATACTAATATATATATTGAAGATGCTGCAGTCGTAATTGGTAAGACATAGTAGAGTTTGGTAATAGGCATCCATTACTCCAGTGATGGAACGCAGGGTGGTGTTGCGAACTCGATCAGTTCTTTATACATCTACATTTTCTTATAAAATTGTATTTAAGGTAAAATAATATAAAACATTAATATTTATTGAGTTTAGGAATTTCAAAAAAGAATACTAGGAAAATTTCAGATAAATTCTCGTATGTTTTGCTATCCAATGTATCATGTGCAATGTGCATTATGTATCTTATAACTTATTCCTTTCCAACGCCGATAAAAATACATATAAAACGTTGGATTCTTGCCTCAGAACATAAATGTACTGTTCAGCCAAAGAATATTAAGTCCTAGTCGAATGCTTGCGCTATAGTCGTGCATCGAAACTGTTATTGCAGAGGCATCTGTTCAAATGCACATCTTCATAGCTTGGCATTGGTTTCATTGGCAATTCTTTTCAAATAATAGCATAGATATGTGTACACTGAATCTCGTCTTTGGAAGTATCTGTACAACATAACTGAGTCTTGAATATTTTTACATTTTTATTTTTACATAAACTGTTTAATGTTTGAGGAGGTCGTGGCCTAATCAGTGGTCTGCATTTGAGTAGATCGCTAGGCTTAGTTAGGAGCGACCGGATGATAGATGGGTGACCCATTCTAGCACTGGTTTATATTTGATATCTGACCTCCTCCGTGTTTCAGAAGGCACGTAGAGCACAAACCGACCTTATGTGAGAGAAATACTGGTACCCGGAAACCCTAAACCAATTTGACTAGTGTAGTAGTAGCTAAGTGAGTAGCTGTAAGAAAAATGTAAATATATATATGTAAAAGACAAAGAGAAAAGAGCAACCCTAAAAAATTGACTACCATGCTGCAAAATATAACAGCAGCAGAAAAAAGAGGATGGCTAAAACACTGCATAACAAAGATTCTTGCCATGCAAGAAGAGAAGAGACGACCTAAAGAAAATATAAAAAAAACTAATTTGGCTGCAGACCAAAAGGACTGCAAGTGTGGTGCTACCTTTAAAGCCTCTCCTGACGAAACCTCTCTAAAGAAATTATCACTTCATAGTATTTTGCTGGGAAACGCAGGAATATGATTTGAATGGGAGTCTGGGATTTTCTTTTCGCAGTTAGTACTCAGAGAATCTTTTATCGACTTCTCATATTCATTAGTTTGTGGGACACCAGCATTCCTGCCTTTTTGATAGTGTTTTAGTGTTCAGATGTCTGTAAGCCGAGGGATAAACGTTGTCTTTAAGAAAGAAAGCGTCTTGAAGATTCCTAAAGTTTAAACCATTGTTATTAGTTGTTCGTCAACTTCGTCATTGGTTTTAAACACTTTTTCAAATAAAAGTTCTGAATTCAATTTCCGCGCACTATTTGAGAAAAGTACTATACAAGCCTCGGCCGCAACTGGGCATTGATGGACTTACTTATGTGTGTTTTCCACATTCACCGTAAGTCTGGTTGTCCAGGAGCTCTTAGTCTAATAAGAATTGAGTGCAAACTGTCTGTGATTTCTGAAGAATTTTTTTTTATGTTGATGATTTCAGTCACTGGAAGATTAAGATCTGTAAAAATTGTATGCATATGTTATTTTTTACTATAAATAACATGTGTATTAAATAAATAAATAAATCTTTATTTTCAAAAATGTTTACAAACTACATTAGTTTAACTTTTTTTCTTATCATTTAGTCCCTAATGTCCCACTGCTGGGCAATGGCTTCCCCACTCTTAGACCATTCTCCTCTATCTAGAGCTAAACTAATCCAGTCCTTTCCCGCAAAGGCGTCCAAGTCGTCGCGCCACTTCTTCCTAGTTTAACTTATAGCTTTGTAATATCTAGAACGTTTTATATAAAATATTGTATACTTATATTGTAAGAAAGTTAAAAATGTAGAGTATTAGAATATGCGCAAAGATGAGTTAATTTTTTTTTTCGTACAAATATTATTTTAAATAAAAAAAAGTATTTTTGTAAAAATATTTTAACCGCGACTGATATTCTCGTTAGTTCTATCATTCTTTCTCATTTTTATTTTTACCCTCCAAGTACAATTAATTTAGTTAATTTTTTTAAAAAGAATATTAGAAATATTTTTAGGTATGTCTAATATTCTACCATCAACCCCCCCCCCCCCCCCTCTCTCCCACCAAAATTTTATACAAGGCAAAATACAACTCTCCCAATAGACCAGTATTGACGTTTATCTATAGGTATATAGACGTTACATGTTTATGTACTGGGAGAGTATTAATATGTTAGTAGAAAAAATTGTGAGCAAATTTCTTTTTTAAAATTTATTGCAATGATTCTTGCAATAAAAATATTTTTTAATTCAGTTGAATTCTTGTATTTAATCTTATTTTATGTATGATAACGTAACAAAGGTTATAAATAAAAGTATAATTTAAAAATATTGTATAGATATGCGATTCCTATTTTTCAACCGACTTCAAAAAAGAAGGAGGTTCATAAATCGACTTCAAAAAAGAAGGAGGTTTAAAAACCGACTTCAAAGAAGAAACAGATAAAATATTGTTCTTCAGAAGTTATGATTAAATAGCCAATTTTGAAAAAAAAGATATTTTTACTGTGATATTTTACGAGTAGGTTACAAACGACTTAAAAAAAGGGGATGCTTTCAATTCGACTGTATTTTTTTAGGTTTTTTCCTTAGATCTTTCAACTGGGTGAACCGGCTTTGATGATTCTTTTTGTATTTGAAAGTTGGTGCGTCCCGTGTGGTCCCATTTCAATTTGGTCCAGTTCTGACAGCTTGAGGTCGTTTTTTATTCAAAATATAAGGATATTTCTAGTTTTTTTTCGTCACGCAATATTTTTATGAATAAATTTGCATATTACGAGTATAATCTAGAAATACTTAGTAAAAATTCCGTTCGGTGATTTTAATAGTTACTCATTAGGTATTATACCATAAAAAAGGGGTTAATTACTTTGCAAGTAATGCGCGAACCAAAGCAGAGGATTAAATTTTTATTTATACAGTTTGGCTTTATCATATTCATCCACCTGTTTAATTATATTAAATCTTAACAACAATGTAGTGTTCAAGGTAATTTTTGTAATTAAGTGTAATTAAAAAATATAGTGGAACTAATAATCGGAACAAATATTTTCGTTAATATACATACGTACATAAAATAATCCTTCATATTTAAATGATAGGAATTTTAAAATGTGACTGAAAAGATATATTTCTAATCAATTTTAAATCAGCCGAAATAGTTTTATCATTAGACTAGAAAGGAACCTAATAATTTACTACCAACAAACTCTATCAAATGCATAGCTGGCTAAATCTATAAGAATTGGATTGTTATTGCACATACAAAGTCAGATGTATTTAATAATATGAGATTGTTACACCGAGCGCAAAATGAGTTATTAATGCAAAAGTGATATTACTCACTTTCTAATACTAGTCACATGCATTAATTACTACTCACTTCAGCAAGTAATCTACTTTTCTTTCAACCGCATCGCTGTCTTTTTGCAGTTTTTTTTACTAAAATTTTACAACGGTATAGAATGCGCTTCATGTGCGCTTCGTTTTTTTTCGGTTATCATTGAGTTGATTTTTATTCTCAGCCAATATCTTTTTAATCCAAATACATACTTTTTTATTAAACTTAATGGGAAAAATTAATGGTAAGATTGCGGCGTGTGGCTTGCACACCAAGTTCGATGTCACCCATTTTGAATAATCGACCGATATTAAATTTCAAAAGTATATATAATTGAACCCACGACCCCGGAGCGGAAGGCAGGGGCACTGCCCACTGCGCCAACGGGCAAGTCAGACTTGTATTATGTTGTTGTGATATATGTTGTTGTATTACAAAACATTTTGTCTTATATTTAAATAGCGTTCCCGGCAAACTTTGTCGTGCCCGAATTTTGACTCGTCTCTTATTAGCCATTTAACCCTTCACCTATATGTCTTATAAAATGACACAAGCCGAGTCTCAAAAGTTTATTTGGAGTAGGTATTCTAAACTAGCGGCCAATTCTGCCTTTTTTTTGATAACCTTTCGAATTTTTCTTTAAAGTTTACCTTCCATGAAATAATGTAACTGTAAGAAAACAATCAGAGATAGAACCGTATCTTAAAAGCAATAGGATGTATTATTGCTTGCTTGGATTGTATAAATCGGAAGGAAAACATACTGGAATCATGTGATAAGATAAAATTAGTGGGTTAAAAAAATATTCATATCTACTACATTGATGAAAAATTTGACCTTGAATTTAATACTTGCCTTGAATTCCTTTAAAGGGATCTTTAATTAGAGGTAGCGCCATGCTTGTAGCCGAATTGGACCGGCGCGGCCGGGTACCAGTACCTCTTTCTCACATGAGATCGGCGTGAAGTGGCGGCAATGCTGTCACGTCTAGTGATGGTGTTGTCTGATTAACGTCACTAAGTGATGTTAGTCGTGAGGTTGTGAGGGGTTCCGAGGGTGATGTTAGACGGCAGTCGGTCCCCTTAACTCGTCCCATAACTACAATTTAAGTGGACCCTGGCACACGGCCGGGATAAAGCTAATTGATACGACAATTGCGCCATGTTTTACAAGGAATTTCCTGCCTCTGGGACCATCCGGCTGTTCCATTGTTTCTTTTCGTTGTTTATTGTTTATCACTTATACAATAGGTATATTTTTGGTTATATACTCTATACTAATAAATAAAGCTAAAGCTAAAGAGTTTGTTTGTTTATTTGAACGCGTTAGTCTCAGTAAGTACTGGTTTGATTTAAAAAATAGTAATTTCAGTGATAGATAACCGATTAAGCTAAAATTAAATCTTTTTTTTTACCTTATTTTACGCGGACGATGTTGCGGGCACAGCACAGTGTCTTATAAATATAGTGTCCCCTTTAATTTCTTTAATTAAAAGTAAAAACTTGTTCCAAGGTATAATCGAGAAAAAATCACTATATATAAAAAGTCATACGTAAATAATTAAATGTACCAAAATACCTAAATCAAGAACGCTTCTTTATTAAAAATCGGCTAAACATTAATTGGTATATGGCAATCGGTTAGGGATCGCCGGTAGCGTTGTGTACACGTTATATAAAAGACCCTAAAGCTCACTCATTGGCGAGCTTTCCCCTACGCAATGAGCTTTTATTGTCCATCGCATTGGCAAATGTCGTAAATATCTGTAATTTAGTAAATTTAGCTTTAAAATAGTAAATTTTAGCACCAAAATATTATACAATGCCTTTAAAAAATGTAGAGTATGTACATATAAGACAATCACAAGCGCTTGTATAAAATTCTATCTGAATAAAGCATAATAATAATATTATATATAAATTTAACCATAATAATATTTAGTAAGCTAACGTTCCGACAGCACAACGACGTCTGGATCCACTAGTACATATTTAATAAACAAACTTGGACGTTGATGATACGCTATAACATTGTTCTGGCCTGACGTGAAATCTTCATAAATAGAAAATCAAGCTCGCATCAGACGAGATTCTATTATGTGTTCACGTAGAGACGACAAAGAATGAAATTTCTCACACAATGAGACCATCACACGCATGCCTTATCCTTTGAGTTGACCGCCGACGGGCTTTAATTACACGTCGTTGTGACGAAAATTGTTTTCAGCCCGGGCCGGTCCCATATTGAACTATTTTTGTATCAAATTTTCTATTATTACTTACTATCTATTCGGTTAAAGTAAACATTTAATTTTTGATTTAGCATTTACGTTTTTTTTTTAATTTTCGCTGTTTCCCGCGACTTCGTCCGCGTGAACCTGCGAGAGCCCTTAGTCTTCCTCAATCTGGCCCTATCAAAATATATAAATCAATGGCACGTAATAGCACAAATATGGCGCCGGGGCTATGGGGTAAGTGTGGGGAAAGACGTGTCATCCTCGACAATCTAAGCAGACCCTGGAACTAGACCGTGATAGTGCCAGGAAGTAGAAGAGGCCATATATGATCAACCCCATCTATCACTCGGCCGCGGTAAGATTTACTTAACCTAGCGATCGACTGAAATGCCGGTCAGTGAGTAAGCTACGATCTCCTCAATAATATTCGTTTTACATGGGTACAATGAAAATTTAATTACGCTCAGAACTTTTTAATATTAACAAAGCCGTAAAGCATATTGCAATGGAATCGTGAACCAAATTAGGCTAAGCGTAACACCGTTATTGTATTATAACGCATGGGTGCGTTAGAATTCGTCTGAGCGATGCCGGCACCGTCGAGATACGGGGCTTATAATAAAACAATATTAATTATCAATCGACGCTCCACTGGCTCTTTTGTTCCAAGCCGCTTCTCCCAGTGAAGGTATGCGTGCATTAAACCTTCTGGCATTTTGTTTAAATTATAAATTGGATCTCCATAGAGCCGCCTCAAAGAACAAATCTAAAGCGCAATGTTATTGCTCAACGAATGCCTCCGGTATTAGGAATTTTAACCTCGTTCTTTGTTGTATATTGGATATAAAGCTTGAGACATAAACATAAAATTGTAACATAAAAAAAAAAGAGGAAGTGAGGGGTCATCCATAATTTACGTCACACGTTAGGGGGGGGGGAAGGTGTCACTGAAATGTGTCATTGAGGGAAACCTGTAGTTTTACCGTCCGTCCGTCTGTCCGCCGCTGACCTATAGCGTCTCATATCGTAGTAATGTGTGATGTAGATATCACGTAACAGATGTGGTTCCCTCATTGTCAGAGTCTGGTATCGTATGGAGACAGATACGACCCTCGCTCACCACCGATATGTAGCAATTTCCTACGTCTTATTGAATGTTGCGCTATAAACCCTCTGCGGTATATAGTGAGCTATAATATAGGTGCGATGGTGAGCTATAAAAATGTATGCTTTAGTTCACTGTAAAAAGTTTTTAGTTAATAAAGTGGCCAAGGGCGTGTCAAGACATGCTTATATAGAACGGTTGCGTATCTGATACACGATAAAGGTATTTAAATAACATAAAAAACTTTAAGTTATTTAACTCTAACTAACTTAATTAGTTCTTAGCATGTCCTAACTACATGGAAAATTTCAAGTCTTCACATCTAATAGTTTGGAAATCCTAGGGTGGATCACCTTGCGGACAGAAAGACGGACTGACGCTTGGAAGGACGGACTTAGCAAAATCGTAGGGGTTACTTGACTACGGAACCCTAAAATGTATGTTCTTTTTTTATAAATCCCGTCGTGGTATTGTTTCTAAACCTTAGTCTTAGAAAAGATGGGCTAATATCAGCTGGGACTTGGTCTTCTACGAACCAGTCAGCTGAAAGTGTAATTCCTAGAGATCATTGCTTAACGACTTTGTGAAAAGTCAGTAAATTCCTTGAAAATTGCACGAACTGTTTCAGCCATCAAGGTGTTGTTTTCGCTGCATCTGGTAATCCTTAGAAATGCAGTAAACAATATTACTAGCCACGCTTCTATCTACAGCAGAGGCAGTAAACCCTCACGTTTCCATACTCCTCGGGGACGAGAGATTCCTGTATTGGGGTGTTTATTTATCCAGATATATCCGCGCTTTATGAGAAATTTTCGTATGTGCCATCAACAATTGATTGGAAATTGTGGACGAGTACTACGTACTCTTAACAATGTGCAATAAGGACCGTTATAGCTCAGTGGATATAAAAACAACTTGAAGTCTTAGTGTGATTGGTTGGAATCCCGACTCCACTGGACTATAAGTAGATCCACTCTTAAAATAAGCTTTTAAAGATTTTTTATCATTCCTACATAAAGTTCTTCTTTATCCGTCCGTCTGTCTAAACGCAAGGTAGTCCCCCCAAGAATTACCAAACTATTTTATGTAGGGACTTGAAATTTTTAATGTGGATATGCTAAAAACTCATTAGGAAATTTATTTTGAACTAAATCGGACGGCAACTATTGAAGTTATTTAACAAATACGTTCATCGATCGCGTACCAGATACGAAACCCTTCATCTTAGGTTATCGTAATTTTATTAACATTTATTTTACTTATGTATTTGCATCATGTCATATACAAGAAATACATATACATGAACCCAGCTTTGTATATTACAAAAGGTGGGTCTGGCGCCAAAAACCAATTAAATCCACTTAACAATGTGACACAATACTAATTAAATAAGTAAATTAAAATTATATAAGTAAGATGGTAAACGTGCCTGATGATTGAACACTGTTAAATTACATAAAAAAGTCGAAAGAAACACAAAAAGTGTATTTTTATTAGGAAATATTATCTATGCTAAGAAAAAGGGCGAGATAGATAGAGAAACAAAACAAGTATCGCCGCCTTAACTACAATTTTAATTAATGAAAAGGACAGAAACGGAAAATTAAAAGTTTTCGCTGTTTTGTAAAATAATGAAATGGCGCTCGGGCGGCGGCCTGACAATGGATTTTAAAAGTTGATGAGATAAACTCAAAATATTATTTTCACTAAGTACGATTTCGGCGAAATTGTAAAGCTGTCTCTGAGTAAATTACATTTTGTACTGGCAATTCTTGCGGTGGCTTGGTGAATAAATTAAAAAATTTCATCTCTCTTTCTCTTTATTTATTACTACCGGCCCGCCCCGGGTTTGCACTGGTATTCACAGTTTCGAAGTGTAAAAACGTATCCCTAACTTTTTTGAAATACACTATCACCTTAGTGCATCAGGATAATGTAGGATTCTAATGGTGAAAGAATTCTTCGAATCGGTGCAGAAGTTTCAGAGAGAAGTTTACAACCGTAACCTCACTTAATGTGACAGCATTGCCACCGCTTCACGTCGATGCCATGTGAGACAGAGGCACTGGTACCCGGAGGTGCCTGCCCAATACAGCAGCAAGCGGACACAGACTGTATTTTTCCAGAGGTATCGCGACGCTTTGCAGTCCTTTTAGTCTGCAGCCTGCCTTAAATATGTTTTTATTATAGCTGTTCGCAGCAAGTATATTTTATTTCACTTAATTGTAACGTTAATTTTTCTATGCAATAAATATTTTGTTATGCCTTCAATAAAAGCAGTATTTTGAAAAGCTTCGTACACATACGGCGAATATACGTAGTTTAATATTTTATAACATTTAACAACATCATCTATAACATTATATAACGTAAAAAATTATAGCTAGAGATCGCCGGCCGGGTCGAAATTCTGCTGTGTTTATTTAAAGCTATATACAAATTTTAATTCGTTGTAACAACGAAATTTTTATATTTAACACTTAATATACATACAATGGTCGTCATGACCACACTTTGACACAATTATGTAGTAAAATATATGTGTGTGTAAATCCTCAAGCACAACAAAGTTAAACGATCGTTTAGCTTTGTTGTGCTTGAGGTTTTATTTCAATAATTTAATTTTTAATTCATATTTTATAAAAATAAGAGCATTCGCACGCGATCCTCTACTACAATTGTGCTAAAATTTATAGTCGTTCGATCACATAATTTTCGAGCAACGGTACCCAAAGTTTATGCTACGCGTATTAAGTATACGAGTAGATTTGATTGCGTTAAATGTTAAATATTGGTAACGGAATGAAATGCAGAGACATCACTTATTATGAATTAATTTGCGTTTAAATAGATACGCGTTTGAGTTATGCTATTTAGGATGTTTAATGTAAAAGTGCTGTCGTTAGTGGTCGTAGTTATATCATATTGATTTGTTATGTTCGTTACATTACGTTCTATAGGTGTGAACCAAGCTTTATGGCCGTAAGTGTAGCGCAGAGGAAAATGAGGTTCTCTGTATGCGAAACTTTGACGTGTTATAGGAAACAATAATAATAAATATAAAAGACGAATATACATGGCGCAGCTGTTCGCCGGCCGTTCTACTCCTACAATCAAAATTTAATTTCTTTTTACAATCTATACGAGGTTCTTGCGATTTAATTTATGTGCGTTCGTGTGTGTGTCTGTTCCTTCTTCTCTTTAACCATATTTGGTATGATCGTTCTAGACTAGCTTTAAACCATCTTCTTATATATCCAGTACTAGGATCTGCTTAAATTGTAGAGGATGTGGCTGTGAGGCGTGTTATGATGATCGACTACCGTTTAACGTCATTCCCGGAATCACCACAATCTCTATAATCTCCCGACTTATATCACTCAGAAACATTAACCGTGACCCACTGTTTTACATGCCTTCTAAAACACAAAAGAGGTCGGATATTAGCAAACCAGTCTTACAATGAGAAACCAATCTATCACCCGGCTGCGGTAAGAACTGCTTAACCTAGCGATCGACCTAAGTACCGGCAACTAATCAGTGGTTACGATCTCCTTGCTGGATTAAACTGGATTCAGGTATTGTTTTTAAAAGCATTCTTTATAAAGTAATAGAAGGTAATAAATACTAAGACAGTGACAATTCAAATATTTTCATCTGTACGTCAACAGTTTAGACAACAAAACCACTAAGCGACGTCGCGTGCGGCGCTATGCTCGTCACTTCACTCCACTTCCACTGAAATTGAGCATTTTCTTCAAAGTTGTTGATGTAATTGAGTTCCAACGCTTAATTGCTGGTAGTTCTCGGTTTTGCAATAATCCGGACGACTATTACTGTATCGTTCTATATAATTTATCTTTAAACTGATTCATAGTGTAATTTTATACAGTTTTAAAAATAAAAAGTTACCAAGAGCGTGTCAATACACGCTTATACAGGGTGTATCTGACATCGTAACGCAGACTTTGTGATAAGGCTACATTTAATGTCCTAAATAAGGTTACGATAATCATTCATCTCGGAAATGAGCGGTTACAGGTATTGCCATCTTTATCCCATGCTTGAGCGCGCAATGTATCGTGAATGGCGCGAAGCGTACGCATTTCGCGGCTTCTTTGATGCAAACGCCAGGCCGACATGCAAAAACAATTGATCGAAGAAATTTTAAGTTTTATTTACATTACGTTTTGATGTAAAAACATTGAAGAGATTTGTTTCTGATTGAAAATCGCATTGCATTAGGTATTAATAATAATATTATACATTATTCAGTTAAAAAAATTTCACCACTGGGGAGTCTAGAATCATGTACCGAACCCATGGGATGCGTATCCGGTACGATGTCAGATACAATAAATATATACAGGACTATATGACACACAGACGTCTGTTCCTAAGGTAGATAACTTAATGCCTGTGTTATAGGTAATAGCCACTTGTTATACACAAATATTTTTTTATAGAAATATATAAATACATACATATGGATAATACACCCAGACTCAAGGTGGGAATCGAACCCACAACCCCCGGAGCAGAAGGCAGGGTCACTGCCCACTGCCCCAACAGGCTAGCCAACATATAAATATATAAAAAAAGCCTATGATTAAAACTCAGTTTGTGTATAATATTAATAGAGACTTTACTGTTACATGATTTTAGTTTCCTGAGTATTTTAATTTACAATAATTTATTTTATAATGGAAATAAGTTATTGGTATAAACACTGTAACTGTAGATTAAACAAACATTGTGAAAACTGTAAAATAGACATAGCTGGTGCACATTGGTAGTCAGGGAAAACTGCTGCAACATGAGGCGCAATCTGAGCGCAATTGTAAAATCCAATATTCATTTTAATTCCTTTTACATACAACATTCCTTATCTAACCACGGTAGGAATGACTTGTAATTTAGGTTAAATTTATGACTTTGATCTTTAACTTCTGCATCCTCTGACTGTGGCCAACATAATTGAAATGCAGTACTGACTTGGCCAGTTAGTATAGTTCATTCACATATGTTATTTATAACTTTAGTAATTACGAGCGAATCTAAAAAATTTTCAACGACCATCTTCACGCGATTTTGAATCGATGTGCGCTGCGTAAATGGTTAAAGTTTCGCAAAAGTCATGTATGACAAGATTTTTCCCCTTTAAAATTCCTAAATAAAAGTCCGCGATAGAACATGTCTATCTTTTAAGATTGGCTCAATATAACCTTTTTTATGCTAATCAAATTTGTTCCAAAATTATTTGTGAAGACCTTTTTATAAACATAATATTAATCCTTATCCAAAAACTTTTTTTTTAACCTCTAACTGATAAGAGTGGTACACGTGGGCGAAGTCATGGGGCACAGCTAGTATTTGAATATATATAAAAATTATTTCAATATATTTGGCCCAAACAGCGGCTAAGCCAAAGTACGATTGGGCTGGACATGTCTGCCGCATGTCGGATCTTTGGGCCAAAATCTCCACATTTTGGACGCCAGATCGGAAACGGCATTGCGGCGGCCAAGAATGTGATGGAGTAATGACATTATTAAAATAAAACCTCATGCACACTAATGACAAACGATTTACATCACTTTACACACACATCAATGCCTTTAGGTTGTTGTAACTCCAAATTCCCAGTTTTACAGTACAGCGTTACAAACAACTAATTTGTAGTATAGCAGTCCCTTTTGAATATATTATTGTAAACAATAATGTAATATTCATCATTGAATGTATATTTATATACACAAATCTAACTATACACTTTACGAATAACCTTTGTAGAGTCTATCTCCTGATGATGCTTCGGTGTCGAAGCGAAACGTGCGTTGAGGCAATAGGATGTTGAATTGGATTAGAAATTAATTTATTAAGATTTATCCCCCCTTGCTGAAACGCCACTCAATCATGTTAGCGCGCACCCCTATTGCTCTTCTATGTCTATCAATGTCGTCTCCGTCTGACAAGTTATCGCATTTCATATGACCCAGATACTTGGTAGAAGTTGTGATGTCGATGACAGAAAACAAAGGTTTTTTAATAATTTATCTATCTAAAATTGCATACAGAAAAATATACAATATATCGTAGGAAGTAAATGGAAAAACTTATCTCTAAAAGAGATCTTCCAGCTTTCCTGGAGTGTGGGATGAATAGTGTGAAATATAAAGCGGTGCGGATACTAAAGGAAAAAAAGAAAAATAATAAGAGCTTAGTTGAATAGTTAATATAAACAATAGTATACATATATAAAAAGTAAATATAAACGATAAACATTGATGAAAAAAGAAATTGTTTTAGTCTAGATTTAAAACTGTAGAGAGAAGGATTATCTTTTATAATAGTGTCTGGAATTAAAGGTTGTTATATAGATTTCACTTTACATAAAAAACAAACTAATAGATTCGACATATGGTACATGCAAGTCTAAATACGATGTCAATACAGACATAGAGGATGTGTAATGATTCTGTATAGCGCCATCTATTACCAACCTTATAAACCCATCTTCCAATATGAGGTCATATCCTTAATAGCTGGGGATATCCCCATTTTATTTTAATTAACGCAAATCATTTTAAGTGAGAAAGAGGTACTGGTACCCGGACGCGCCGGCCCAATTCGGCTACAAGCATGGCGCTACCTCTAATTAAAGGTAATAAAGTTTGTCAAGTACCACAAATACTATCTCACAATCCCAGCCTGTAATCAACAATCTCCGAAGTTGGGCTTCATTTGCATAAATTACAGTTGTCTCACCTTACACGAGTCGTTCATGAATAACAAAATCCTTACCTCCAATTCTGACTATAGTAAACCCTTATCTATTGGATTGAGTGGGTGGCGTGGAGGTGCTGTAGGGGGATTTGCAACAGAGCAACGGAACGATTGGATATCTAATAGGAGATATTACTGGAATTGGTTTGATACAGCAACGTTGATTCTCGGTTACGAATTTATAAAATAGACGATGTTTCGTTTGTTTTACAATATTTTTGCTATAGAAGATAAATTAAAAAATATGGATTCATCCATGATAGCTAGAGAGGGACATTTTTCATTGTATTTTTAGAACATTTTATATATGTTTACACCCAATAAAATTATATTTAAAATAGCTAAAAATGCATCTATATATCTTGGTATTGCCCTCAACGCACGTTTCGCTTCGACACCGAAGCATCATCAGGAGATAGACTCTACAAAGGTTATTCGTAAAGGTTTACGAAGCGATTTTCCCTCGTATTCCCTGCTTACAATTTAACGTATTATTTTTCGGTAGGTTATAAACTATCGAAGAGAAACTATTAATCCTGTTAGTGTTGTGGGAACAGCTAATCCCTTTTTCCCACAAGATCGGATATGCTAGTCACCAGAGAGCACACCAAAGGGTAGAACAGCAAAACCCTATATAAATATGTCTGTCCAAGCAAGTCGTCATGGCCGAATACGGTATGATGATGTAGTCCATAATTCTATCATTAAGTTTCAAGATATTATATATGTTCCTAGGTAAAAGCCATTTCTTAGCTTGGAAAATGATTTAACAAAGTCACGCTCAGAAAAGTTAACTGTCATTAATAAACAGCTTAAATCGTTAACAATTGACTTATACCTTAATGTTAGCAAAGGTTCTTATGGTTACTTAACCTCTTCGGATAAAGATCTGTGCCACTTATGTGAGACATAAGTGCGTTATTGTGGTTTTCGATACATGTAGTTCATAAGAGTTTCATATAAGTATGAAAATCTAACGTTTATCTGAACACTCGACGTGGGCACGAGTCTGATAACGTCAAACAGAGATCATAGATATGTCAACGGTTAAAAAATAAGATAAATATAATACAACTTTAGTCTATATCTCCTATACTGTGTACATGTATACTTAAATTCTTAACATATAGTTGTTTTTTTTTACTTTGACATTAATAAGAACATCAGCCAATACTTTAACACCAAAAGTACACACTCGTATTAAAATTTTCAAATTGAAATGATATTTTATTCAAGTAGACTTTTACAAGCTCTTTTGAATCGTCAAATATTTTAAAAGCTACCACTGATTCGGTTTATAGTTTATATAGAGTGTGCTAATGCTTTTTTTCATAAAACATCATAAATATATTACATTATTAAAATGAAACCACACGCACACCAACGCTTAACGATTTACTCACACATGGATACCTTTTATTACAGGTGATATAAAACTAGAACGTACGTCTTTTACCCCAAAAGTCTTTTAATTCAATTCTTTTACCCCAAAAGTCTTTTAATTCAATTCTTTTACGTATTATAAAATACAGCTTGACGCACACTTTATTGGCCTATAACTTTGTTTAATTTGTTTTTAGCTATATTTATGTCCCTGGGTTGTGTATATCACTATGTGAATAAATGATTTCTATAATATTATATACCATATTCTTCTAATTATATTTCCACCTTTATTGTTTATTTTTATATTAGTCAAAGAGTTTCAATAGCAATTAGGTTGCTGTAAAATGTATGATATTCCCAAGTTATACTAAATTTCGCATCAGCTACCACATTCCTCTAGAAGTTATCACCCTTTTCTACTTGAACTTATATTTCATTTAACATCTCCATCTAATCAACTAAGATTACAGTAATCTACAATTTTTTCATGGATGATAAAGTTTTTTGCAACTATATGACTTTCGGAAACCGACACAATGATCGTGATTGAAATGTCGATGGTTCCCACGTAAAGTATCGCTTTTCAAAGTAAAATACCTAAAAATACTATACTTTTAAATAAATACAGTTAATAACTCATCAATTTCATTTAGATAATACAGGCATTAAGGTGTCTGCCTTAGGAACAGACAGACATCCGTGGCTCATATATTTTATTCAACTATATAAATTTGGCCTAAATATGTGGAAGAGGCAGATAGCTGACTGCTATTTGTTTTCCACCATTGCGCTGATAAGCTGCCACCATTTTTAAGCCGTTATAGAAGAATGTTTCAAAATCGGGGATTCTTTTTCCGATTTGATAGCTTCCGCTGCATGCGCTGCGTAAATGGTTAAAGTTTCGAAAAAGTCATGTATGACAAAATTATTCCCCTTTAAAAGTTCTAAATAAAAGTCTGCGACTGCATACGTCTATCTTTTAAGGTTGGCTCAATATAACCTTTTTATGCTAATGAAATATGTACTTAAAATAATGCATTACTTGTGAAGGTCTTCTTATAAACATAATATTAATCCTCATCCAAAAACCATTTATAAACCTCTAAGTAATAAGAGTGGCATACGCGGACAAAGTCGTGGGGAACAGCTAGTATCGTATATACATTTAGGAGGATTTAACTTAGTAAAGCACTATCTATTAGCAACTTTAGACACGTCCAAAGAAATAAGATTGATCACCATCACCATCATGAAAACTGATAGAAAGATGTCATTATAGGATGAGATCAGATCGGAGCTGGTTAGACAGGGGAGGTAACACGGGCAGTGAAGGTGAGTGTCCATGTACACGTTAAAGGGCTCCCTCAAACTTACTCTTGGGTCGCAGGTCCCAGGCACTATATATATATAGTGTTATAATATTCTTTTAAAGAATTTTATCCATACGTTTCCGCTATGTCTTATATATCTGTTTCCCCTCCCACTAAGCTTAACTTAGAAGCTTTTGTAAGGAGTGGATGCAAGAATTACCTCCTTTTTTTCTTTTGTTGCTGGGATATGTTCGCGCAAAACCTCTGCCGCGTCGGGGTTTGAACCGGTTACCGGATTAAAGTCCATCTCTTCTACCGTTGAGCTATCAAGACTCCAATTAACAGTAAAAACGAGAAATCTCGTTATGTGCTCCTCCTAAATTGTTGTAAATAAATTACTTAATGTTAAATCTTATGGTAATCGGAATTATTTATGACTTTGTCTGGAATGCATTGTCAACGTTATAACTGGTGCTGACTTAATATAATATGACCGACGGACAGACGGACAAAATAATGAGGCTGTCACGTCAATAATAAGATAATTGTTTGTAGAAAAAACGTATCTATACTTAATATATAAAGCTGAAGAGTTAGTTTGTTTGCTTGAATGCGCTTATCTCAGTAACTACTGGTCCGATTTAAAAAATTCTTTCAGTGTTAGATAGCCCATTTATCGCGGAAGGCTATAGGATATATAACATCACGCTGAAAGTTTTACGTAAGTAGCGGGTAACAACTAGTACAATATGCATAGTTAATTATAATGCAGAAAAATAAATTGGAACTGAAATCTATACGTGTAAACGCGAAAGGTCACCTAATCCGAAATTATCATGTCAAAACGTAAAGACAACCATGTCAAAACAAGAATCTATTTTGTTAATTACGACATCTAATGTGATTCAATTATCAAATGCCGTTGTTCTAATAATGAAAAAAAATTACATAGGTTTAAATGAATAGGATACGCAAGTCTACGGATTTATGGCCAAATTTTGACCGGATGACCTTTACTGGCAAATTTTAAAAAGAAATAAATAGAGATAAAAGTGTCTGTGGTAGTACATTCGCGACAAGAATGCAGAAAGGTCCCTCCCCAAAGATTGATAATAAGTAAAACTTCATTTTGAGACAATCATAATATCCAACGGTCTCAGAATAAGGGTTGAAAATAACTGCAAATTGAGCCATAATTCCGTTTCCCCGTTCATTGTCCCCAATTATCGAGTATCGGGTTGATTTTTGGGAATTCAAATTGAGACACGAATTACTGCTTTCGATTCGGTTGCGGCCAGTATCGATTTTTCGACCCCCCCGGCTTTGTTGACAAAGGCAGGTTCTTAGCCAAATGAGATGCACCCCAAAGAATATTACGGCAGACATCGTTCCACTATCGCTAGATGTGTATAGTGTATACCCCGGATCCGCGGCCTTACGCCGCTCCTTATTGATCCTTTAAGCGAACAACCTCTGGATACTTATTTCATACTTTGAACTCACTGATGTTTTTATAATCCACTTATCATAACTAACTTCTGTTTGTTTGTACCGTCGAAATATTTTTTTTACTTATTGTGTGGGATGCCACATGCATGGCATCAGTGAAACTTCCAAAGGGCCAGCCCCTATGGTAGCAGCACTGACGGCTGAAAACAACAAACGACGCAAATATGTTTCTTTGGATACAGGATACATGATTGTGCCGTTTCGTGTGGAGACATTTGGGCCATGGGGACCGGAAGGTAGAAAACTATATAATAAAATAACAGCCGAAATTATTTATGTCACTCATGATCCGAAGGCTGGTTGGTATTTAGGACAGCGGATAAGTATCGCAATCCAAAGTGGGAATGCCGCCAGCCTTCTAGGAACATTGCCGCCTGGCTATGACGATGGTCATTTGTTTTGATTATTATATATTTTTAATGAAATTATTTTATTATTATTATAATAATAATTTATATTTATGTACGTATGCTTACTATATTTGAAAGTTTAATTTTCATTTAGTCTAACCTTAGTATAAGTTTTATAAACTATGTACATGAGATTATTTAATTCTATTGTAAATCCAAGAATTAATTGTAAATAAAATAATAGTTATACGTATTTTTTAACCTAAATATACTTTGAAACATTGGCAACGTGGTAGTCCCTTAATAGACTTTATACACAGGTCGACCGAAGTAAAGACAACTTATTCAGGGGAATTCTTGTATGACACTAGCTTGGAATGTTTGTGCGGTACGGTTCCCCAAGGTATGGAGGACCTTGTTTCATGTATGTACCTCATGCCCTTCCACCTGTACGCGTGTGGCTCTTTGTTAACTACAAACTTATATTTAGTGTATTAATTTAGTGGAACGCACTTTTCCTGTATCACAGTTTCTTTTAACTGGCACAGGAATAAGGGTCCTAACTCAATTGTATCAAATGTAACAGTTTCTTAAAATAAAGAAATAAAATAAAAATAAAAAATAAATATGTACATTTAGATTAAAGTGATTTAAACTCATTTTTTCTTCTTAAAAGAAGCATAAATCTTGTCGTATTATAAATTAGCGATGTCGAAATCGAATCAAGCACCTTAAAATTTGTCTACCCTTCTAACCGACGAGTTGTCAGGGCTCCAAATTTAACATTGACTAACTGTTTCCCACGATTTCGGCTACGTAAACTTGCAAGAGCCCATAGACTTCCTTAAATCTGTCGAAAAATCCGTTGTTAGCGAATGTCTACTAACTATAGACTACCTTTGTCTTTGTAGGTCCCGTGGTTTACAAGATTTCGTGATAGGTGCCCTTTCACTTTTATATACATAGGTTTATATTTTCTTGCGATTTTCCTCAAAACAAATGTAAGTAGGTTAAGACAATTATTTGATAAGGCATATCATATTTTATCAATTCATTGAAATTTAAGTAGCTTTACTGTTAACAATACAAATATGTAATTACAATTGAAAGTACTCCACATTCTTAAGGTTTCGTTTGTTGAAAACATCATGACAGTCGAATTGACGTCAATTTTCAGTACAATACTATGAGTGGGGGAAAAAATGTCATCAACGAAAGAGTCCTCACACACGGGGCACTAGTGGAAAAAATGTCAACGTAAGAGCACTCGCACACGAGCCACAATCGATAAGTGATAATTATAAGATATATATTTGCTGTCTTATCGAGTGTTTTAGAGACACGTGTCTGATTGAAATCACGTGCGCTAGGTATACGTAAAAGTTGCTCTAGGTACGAAAGTAGCCTGAAAAGAATTTTTCCAGAAACCAAGTTCATATGTTGCACCGAGCTACTTAATCTATATTTTAAAACTGCATACAAATCTAATTAGAAGTTTCCGAGATTAACACAGACAAAATTTAACAAACAAACAAATTCCAAAACTTTATTATCGTTACCTGAACTAATGATATGTTTCCGACCACCATGGATATCACCTCCCGCGAGGAGTTCATGTTCCCGAGGTTTGCCTGCGTTGACAGGCGGGAAGCCAGGCACATGTCGAGATTACCTGAAACCAAGGGCATCCTGGTTAGCCTGGTAGATGTTGAATAATTGATAGTTGATAGTATTAAGCGTTGCTTTGGGGAAATCCAGGGCATTTGTAAAAAAATTAGCTACGACCGCGACGACGGAATTCAGTACAATGCTGCAACCCGAAAGCCACACCACGGACCCCACCATCAAAGCACAGCACTACACTGACATTTCGATGTGCCTCAATACACGTTTCGCTTCGGCACCGAAGCATCATCAACATAGACCCTACAAAGGTTAATCATGAGGCTAATTGTTATTCTAAGAGATACTGAATATTTTAGTTAGACCCGGTATATGCTGTTGGTATTGTAATGTTAGCCAAGCAGACAACAACATACTAAACCTTCTGGTTGCGCTATAGACGATGGTGTGAAAATCGTTTCCTTCCAAAATACTACAGGTACTATCGTACCAGTCAAGACATTCTTGCAAATCGCATGGTTGTGGAGTTTTCAATTGTAAAGGTAATCTACTAGAAAGATACATTTCACGATATAATTGCATTGTCAACAAATAACACGACAAATAAACAACATCAAGTATTTATTTACAGTGTGAAATATTGATTTTATCGATCAACAATATACATCGTGACAAAAGACAATAAACAAGTAATGAGACAGATATTTTATACATTGCTTATCATGGGTATACATATGCAAAAATATTATCTAATGAAAGATCTATGATGACTGCTGATCGACTCCATAAGACACTCGTACTTTATTCGAATTGCCTTTGACAAGGCAGCTGAAGGAACTAACACATGGCTAATACATATTTTCGTTACTACTTCAGTTTTGCTTTATTAAAAACTTGTGTCAGTGTGTTGGTTCAGCTCGCGTCTACAGCTGCGTTATTGAGGCTTCAGTTACTCTGTGGCTCATTTACAGGATGTTATGATCGGTTTATAGGATCATGAGACATATCGAATTTAATTGTTTTTCCATCTTTTTAAGGGGTCCGTAGTACTACAAGGAACCTTTATAGTTTCGCTCAGTCCGATCGTCCGTCTGTCCGCCCGTGTCTAACTTCTAGAATTATGAACAGAAATGCATGAGGTTTGGTACAGTAATGTATAGCGAATAGATTTCAATTTTTGGCATCATAAAATAATAATAATATTTTTTTCTAGTGGTGGCTCTCATACATGTGAAGTGGGGATATTTTTTATTTCATCCATTTCCATCGTGTGTGGTATCATGTCTTGACAGGCTCTGGGCCATTTTATTTTAACTATATTTAAAAATTATAGTTTACTTAAATACAAAAAAATGTCGGCAACTATGAAGTCATCCGGATTTAGCTATTAAAAGAGATTCATATAAGTAGCACTTAGCCTATTAAACATCTAGACATGTTTTCTTCAGCTATTACGTGTAACAACAAGACAATTACACAGTAATTGTCGGAGGACGGCAGTTTTTATCTGCGACTGTGACCGTGATAATTTTTACGACCGCCTTACAGTCAGGTACTGAGGCTTAATCATCGGTGTGACGAATTACACCCACTAACCATTCTCTTAAGCGGACTTTAAACGATCAATTATATTTTGCAATATTACGTATTGTGCCAATATAATTGAACGTATGGAATTAGTATTGAAGATTGCGCAATGATTGAACGAACGTTTGAACGAGTTTAATTATTACTGTGCCATACTTTTCCATTGCATCGTATAGGGCCATGACTGTGTAGTATTTTTCTAGTCTTGACTAGGAGTACACGTGCGCGTGCAAAAATGCCGGAAAAAGAGAATCAAACATAATATAAACATAGCCCTATCCGTAATATTGTGAAATATAATTGATCGCTTGGATTCAAAGCGCCATTCGCTCTTATTGTACAATAAAATGTATTGTACAATGTTAATGCACGTCTAGGCGTCGCCTTAAGTTGATGCATTAAATGTCAATACATTGTCCTCGTCTATTCCAAATCGCATTCCAAATGAATAATCATGTGTAGTGTCGCTAGAATTTCTAAATTTGTTTTTGATAGTAAGAAATTAAAAAAGAAATTTAAATTATCTTCCTTAACCACCTTTGAAAAATGACGTTCGCAATCAAAAACCGGGGAAATTCTATGTTAATTGGTTATAGTAATTGGACTCACCTTTTAACCCGGATAGAGATGGCACGAGGACAAATATGGCACTGACTTCCAGGAACACCTCCCAATTCTGAAAAGAAACAATTTTAATTAGAATACATGACGTCCCGTGTACATATATCCAAACCGAAAGGAATAAAGGAAACGGGAATCTCTAAAAAAACGCTTTGAAACTCATGAGAAAGTGTTTTTCTTAGAGATTCCCGTGATACATGTGTCAAAAATCGTTTTTGCGAACTGTTTAGTAGTACAGTTGTCCATGGGCGTCGGTAGTTGCACAGGAGAATAGCGCATTCGTTAGTCCCTTAATAAGTGTAAAAAATCTTCCAATATTTAAGCCAATGTTCATTTCCTGATCACTTTTGTTCAACATCTCTTATGCCGTAGCCAGACACAGCTTCATTTGAATGATCATTTCAATGATCATCTATTGGGGCCTGGGACTTTGTGTAACTTCACAAAGTTTTTTAGAACTTTGTAGACTTAAAAATGTACAAACACTTTGTGTGTAGACGTCTTCACATTTCATCTAGAATTACAAGGGATTTCCCTTAAATGGTCGCCTTCCATACATGTATAAACAAAATTAAAATCATATACAACTATTACGTTTATTCGAAACCGCACACCATGTTGTTGAACAAATAATAATAAGTTTTAGTACTTCATATCATAAAGGTGACTGACGGGGATTTTTACACATCGATAGGTTGTTTTAATTCATTTGCAGCAAATGCATCAAAAATATATAAGTGACTTTGATATATACCTCACTGAGACACCATGGCGACGTCGCCAGCTACGTGTCCAAACAATCCATATTCAATTTTAGGATAAATAACTAACTGGGCGACCGTTTGACGACTTTGCTAACTACTAGCTACTTCATTGACAACCGCAGGTATCGATGGCCACGTAGCCGACTACGACGCCATGACGGCTCGAGAGGTAGGGCTCACAGGTTGATGTTCTCTATTAATATAATTCTAATAAAATAGTAGCATTGTGAAAAAATAGAGAAACTTACTCTGACGGTGCCCAAGATCAAGCCGTGAAGTCAATTAATGAATTTACATAGTAATCATCCTTACCATTTAGTTGATTATAATTCCTCTCATCTCGCCGTCTCTCCAATTTCTTTGATGGGAGAAAAACTTTCCCGAGCCACGTTTTGTTGCCATTGTTGCTGTGGATTTTTTTTCTATCTAAGTTGTGAATTCAATTTTATTTCAGCCGATTTTCCTTGACTTCGCGTGTAAGGAAAGATAGTACTGGTTCTAGTCATATGTATTTTTTATTTTATTGATAGAGTCTTCTTTATTGATTAATACTTGATAGAGTATGAATGAAATGCTTTTGTTAGTTCAGCTTTAGTATACTGAATATATCAAATTCTATGGAGTTATATGTACCAATATATATTGCGGATTTCCAGATTTCTATGAAGAAATCTGGTTGACTTGGCCCGTTGGCGCAGTGGGCAGTGAACCTGCCTACAGTTCCGGGGGTCGTGGGTTAGATTCCCGCCTCGAATCTGGGTGTATTATGTATATGTATGTATTAATATATTTCTACAAAAAAGTATATTTTTCAAACCAGGCCAGTAGTTCCTGAGATTAGCGTATTCAAACAAACTCTTTAGCATTATATATTAGAGAAGAAGAAGAACTGTCTGTCTGTCACCTATTTATATCTGTTCATATAAATAGATGACAGATAAACTATTCAATTTTATTGTAATGTATGGAAAGATTAAAGCACAAAAAGTAAATTCCTTCCAGATTGCTTCAGGTTCTATAAGCTAAGCTTTAAGAAGCTTAAAGAAATGTCAATTATCGTGAAATGTAATAGTTTAATGGAGTATTTAAGGCAGGACCGGTAAGCGTTTTATAAGTTGTTATATAAAAAGTTATGAAAGCAAAAGCGAAAATGGAAATACCTATGTAAATAGGGAAAAATTATAAATTGAAATGTTAGATCATGATAAATTTTATAACGTATTATTTGTATATGAAATAAAATTAATCTTTTATAGACCTCTATTATTATATATAGGAGGAGGTCGTGGCCTAATCAGTGGTCGGTATTTGAGTCGATCTCTATGTTAAGTAGCTCTTCCTGCGACCGGGTTATATGATGATATAGATGGGTAACCAATTCTAGCACTGGTTTATATTTAATATCCAACCTCCTTCGTGTTTCGGAAGGCACATGAAACAATGGAATCCAATTAATTGTTGAAAAAAGTAATATTAGACGTAAGGCTGTATATATTGTGGGGGTACCGAGGATGACGTCAGATGGCAATCGGTTATCTTAACTCGCCCCACAGCCACATCCTTTGCAATCTAAGCGGAACTTGGTACTTATCCTGGGTGACGCTAGGATGAAGAAGAAGACCATTATATATATATGTATGTATTACCTGCCTGCGACTGTAACCCTGTAACCACGACTCAGTCTGCGTGAATTCAGTAACTTGTAAGGTTTTTAATTTAGATTAAGCAAAGTAGTCTATGGGCATATTTTTTTTAGAAACATTAACATAACTTCATTAGTTACTTTCAGTTATTCGTTTTCCTTTTGTGCAAGACTTTAATATAGATTAGGTGGTTGCGCTGATTCTCAAAACGTTAACGTATTTACGTAGACTTTAAAACGATTCATGGCTTTTCATTCCCATTGCCGTTAACATTCTTCTTTCCTTCGTTTAGTTCACTGTTGGATATAGTCCTTTTCCAATTATTTTTTTTCGTCACTACTGTCCAGCGGCTTCCAACGATCCTAGATAAATTAAATTAAATCAAATCAAATCAATCCAAATCAAAATACATTATATTCAAGTAGACTTTTACAAGCTCTTCGGTATCCTCAAACATTTTAAAAGCTACCACTGATTTAGAAAAGTCGAGCCACGAGAAGAATCAGAAAGACAATCGTTTGCCACTCTTTTAAAAATAGTTCTTACAAAAAATGAATTTAATACATTTCCATGTTAACTATAAAGTACAAAGCTGGAGCAATCAACAGTATACTTTGTGCAAGACCTTCCAATTTATCCTATGCTCATACGAGGGTAGATTATCTTACATCATATGCTAGATATAAAATAATCGGCCCTCTTGTTATTTATTTTTTTAGATTTGAACCCTACTGGGTTATCTACGCGTCTTCATTTACGACCTAACATAAGTTTTAAATCTTAGTTATTTATAAATAAATTAATAGGATAAACATATAAATAAATAGAACTATATGACGCACGGACGTATGTTCCTAAGGTAGACAACTTAATGTCTGTGATATAGGTAACAACCGCCTATTATTTTAATTAGAGGTAGCAAGCAGCGTGTTCTTTACAGTTAGAAATAACAGTTGTAGAATAACGACGGTTTTGATAAGTGTTTCTAGAAAAATGATTTTCTAGAAAATTGTATATTTATTATTAGATAATATTATTCATTTGTGAAAAATGATTTTCTTCGTATTATTATATGCCAACTTTTAAAATTATAGATTTAACATTAAAAAAACTATACCAGAAAACTCTAACGGCTGCCCTGTAAAATTTTATATTTGACAGATCCGTCACATTTCTACGACTATGACTTATTATGTACAGAGATTCCGTAAGTAAATCATATTGAAGTTCTTTTTATGGTAACTTTTATTTAAATAATTATAATTTGGAACGCCTCGTGATATAATATCGGTCCTTATTTCTTATTCCTTCGTAAAGCCAAAATTCGCGAACAATTCTATATTAATATTCAATTTATAATGGGACGTGCGACGTGGCGTAAATTTCATGCATATTCAGACTTAACGACTTTGTGTATTAATTATTATTGTTCTAAAGTTTTGTACGTAAATGCTATACATTCATTATTAGTATATTTATATATTGTTGTTTGTCAATTTTTTTGTCGTCCGAGTAATATTTGGGGATCGCATAGTAACAAAGTGCATAATCGTGTCTTAACGCAACGCAACGCAACACAACGCAACGCATGCCACTACTTTATCTATAATGGTATACCTGTCTTCTAGAAAAACAATCATTTCATAAGTCGTAACGTCATTAGTAGTAATTAAGTACGCCGCAAATTGCTATCTCAGCCCTTCATAATCCTTTCGCGCTGTTGCTTGCACAGCGTACGTTAGGAAAGCGTGGACATGGCTAACTTACTACCTCACTCACACACTCATTTCTTCACTTCACTACACGCTCGCTTTTTTACGGTAGAATGTTCACTTTATAATCATTTATTTAAATCTTGTCTATCTATGATAAGTGCCTTCAGCCATTACTATTGTACAAGATGGTTATAAAGATACTTAAGATACACAGATTGACATACTGACGTGCCACTAGCTACGTCAGTAGAACTCGTTTCCACGCTAATGCGCTGAAAAAGATATTATATTGTAATTGCATTTTAGTTTTTTTTTTGTATTTTAGTCGATATATTTTTATGAATTCTTATTTTAGATACTTATCTTTATAAAAGATGTTATTAAGTCGTTATCCAAAGGTTATTTTGTGAACATACAGACGTGCCGTTTTAACTGTAACTGTGGTTCGTTCGTTCGATTTTTTTTTTAATATTTTTTGATTTCCTTTGGCTATCAAAAATAAAACGTGTATGTCAATTAGTTATTGATCCAAACACGCATAACAAAATACTCATGAAACAATATATCATGTAGGTAATTTATTGTATTTTAAAAATGTGACTCACTAGTTCATGTAATAGTCAAATTTCATATAAGAGTTTTAAAACCAGATGGATGTGTTAGTAGCTCGGTTGCTAACTGAGTACTATGTGATACCTTCCTCACGAGCTCGCTACGAAGCGGTGTCGCGACGGGAACTGGATGAGTGAGTTTAAATGCCGTTTTTATAATTAGATAGGTAATTCGTAGATGTCCGCTACCGATTTTGGGACAGGGTCAAATTAAGAGGGTTGAGGCATATCGGAAAGTCAGTTGCTGTGCTTTGGTGGCGGATTCGGTGGTGTAGCTTTCGGCTCGCAGTATTACACCGATTTTCCGTCACGTTCATTCGGAGATTTAAGCAAAGTAGTTTAGTATTTCATGCATACTAAATAGTTAAAACGTGACAGGTAGGAATAGGTTTTACGACACAGCTGATTTAAGGGACCGTAATTACTATCGCTTCCATATCTGTTCGGGAAATTTGATTACTATTTATTATAAAAGACCAAACAGAAAATATGTCTCGAATACCATAAAACGGAACGATATTTTTTCACAATAATAGTTTCGTACCTAAAGAGTTTCGATGCGATTGCGAGTTTGGCTCTGGTACCGCCGTGACGTTTTTCTGTGGTAAAAAGTTATGCTTATTGCAATATAACTTATAGTAGAGTCGTCCAAGAAATTGGTTTGCCACGCTAAGGTCGAATGTCGTTTGCACGTCAATCAGTTATAAGGCTCATTTTCCTTATTATGAATTACGTTAATTTCTAAAAATAACCCTTAGCAAAATTTTAATTGATTAGGAACTGTCATCCAAAATGGTAAAGCACTTTCGCGGTGGGGCCATAAATAGAAGCCAGCAAAAAATGTTATTGAAGTAAAAGTTTCTTTAGACGCGTTAGGCATGTTTTGTGACGTGAAAAATTGAATTCGTGTCATCCTCGTCGATCGCCTTCCATGAGCTATATGTATATGTAAATAGGTGACAACGTATCGTCAAATTTGTCGATAACGTTGACGTCAAAGTCAAACGTTCGGTGAAGCTGAAGTGAATTTCGCAATTTTTGCTATTTTGTTTGTTGTCAGTTCCGAAGTGCCAGTGTTCGTTTTTTTTTATATATTTTTTTTATTTCTTCGGATTTGTTTAACTAGCTTATCTCTGTAGAACTCCTCGCCAGCTCCGTTTTTTTGAAACTGATATCTTAAAGATCATCTTAAAGACCATCACGAAAAGATCATAAGATTTTCTCAAAGGACGGCAAGCCATTAGTTATTCTTCTACTCGTGCACTTGACCAAAAGCGTCAATAGTGTGTCAGTTAAGCTGCTTGCCCGTTTATCGTGTTATTTATATATTAATACGTGAAGAGAAAACTTTCGGTACCATTTTAAGAAAATTGCGCGGTCGAAGGAATGTGGAGTTTGGTAAAAATATAGTTTATATAGAAGTGCTTGTGCAAATGCTAATATTTTTATAAAACATGCAATATAGATATATTAAATTATTAAAACGAAACCACACGCACACAAATGCCAAACGATTTATGCACACATGTAAACTTTTTACTTTAAGATCACCATCTTGACTACGCTTTGACACCGTTTAACACTTTAATTAGCTTAATTTTTATATTGAATTTTAATTCAAATTGAATACCGTTGAGCTAGCAAGCAGCACCTAACAAAGTCTGATGGTGCATGATCGCGTCACCAATGAGACAACCATGATTCATTTATTTATGATGAAGAAGAAGAAGAAGAATTATAGAGAACCTTTTTTCTGGTACTAATCTACACACACACATAAATACTAATATATAAATTTGAAGAGCTTGTTACTATTTTTTTAAAAGAATGCAAGAAAGGAAAGCTGTATTTGTAACTGCATATATGTAAAATATATAAAAGTAAAATCAATAAACATTAAAAATTATATTAAAAAATATAACAGCAGCATACAAATAGGCAAAGCAGCTCAGCGAATTCCGCGTGTCATAAGAAAACTTTGACATGCAGCGCTGATTTTCAGCTGCAGCCCTTTATTTTAAGTGACGCCACGGTTACACGAGTATTACAAGAATACAAGAATTGGTGGGCTAATTTTAAAGAGGTTATATACTAATAAAGGTTGGAAAAAATAAATAAACAATAAAATATAAGAGTTAAATAATTATGTATATCACAATATATGTACCTAGATGTTTCGTTTTGATTCCTTGAACGCGCTAATCTCTGGAACTACTGGTCCGATTTGAATAATTCTTCCATTATGAGAAAATAAACTACTTTGCTTTAATCCGCGAATGAATACGAGGGAAAATCGGTGTAATGCTGCAACCCGAAAGCAAAGCATATTACTAAAAATACATATATTATAAACACAAAGAATAACAAGAGGAGATTACAATAAGTAAATAATGATTGAACCAATGAGTGTCAGAGTTCTTTGTGTATGTCATTTCCATTTGTAGTAGGGGAGATAGCGATGCTAAATTTCTAGTCACTAAAGCAATGTCAGGTTCTATTGGATTACGTAAATTAGTTGCAGAAACGAAGAAAATGAATATGTTATGATAAGGTCATGTTGTTAATAACGCTTGGAGCGTAATTTTATGGATCCTACGATGATTTTAGCTACATTACCTTGAGAAAATCTTAAGATTAAATGGATCGTAATCTTTAAAGGATTTCATTCAAAACAAAAATTAAAATTAATCGCCCTCGAATATTTCTTGGTGATGTTTTATTTCACTTTGTAACTCTCCCATTTCCTTATGTCACACCTTATTCGTCAGATTATTTAAATGTAAGCTTATTTCCATGTAATTAACTTACGTTATCTTAATCTGACCCGTAAGGGTCCAATAAGAAGATGCCCCTATATTAAGAATTCACATTCACATATTTGGTGATGATGCAGTACAGGATGCAAGGATTCTCCCTATATGATTTTCTGATGAGCTCGAGTATTACGAAAAATTCCCTCTTGGGCTCCCTACTATTAGATATACTTATTATGTACATAGTTGAAAATTGAAAAGTAACATTATCTTCAATTGATAAATAAATAAATATCAGCGAATTCGAACCAAGGAGCTGAAAGACTTCCTCATTACGACGTAAATAATAATGAGACGGTACGAGTCGAATTTACTTAAGATGAAAATTGTCGTGCTAGGCCTACTAAGGACCGTTCCTAGCGTCACGCGGGTTGCATTAGTATTGATGAAAAGCGAGACACGATTAAGACTTGCCTCCTGAGCCTAGCACGAACATTTTCATCCTAAGTAAAGCCTCCTCGCCGTCTTACTTCGGTTCCAAAAGTTCATGCTAGGCCCTCTGAATAAAATAGCAAGAAATGTGTGCTAGATGGGTTTTCGGTATCCGCATTTTGTCTGGTCATTGGTCTTACAAATAGGTATTTAATCAGCAATTTCAGAATATTAAGATATATGAAATTTGCACAGAACAAATGTGGTCAATGAACCTCCAAATAAAATGTGGAATTTATCAACTAAAGTATTTGCCAACAATTTACACATTAATTTGGTCATATAAAAAAAAGAGTGCAGTTGACTAACAGTCGCCGTATTTTTTTGTCTATGGTTCACTTTAGGATAAGACTGTAATAATAAAAATTAAGAGAGAACAAAAAAAGAATAAAAAGTCAGATACTCACTTTTGCACCAACATTCAAAACCATGAAAAGGGATATAATTTTTACGTTAATAAGTAACATTTTTTTTTAATACCGTGTGCTCAGTAAAGCCTAGAGTGTGAATGTGTGGATAGAGCGTGATAATTTTGTTTATATGTAGAAACTAATAGCTGTGATCGATACCGTGATATTCAGATCAGCACGGAAATAGGCGGGTGGATGAGCTTGTTAGGAATGGCTTTGAACTTGATATAATAAGGCCTAAGCCGGGCGTGCCGCTAGCCTCTTGTACTATTGCAGCCGTGTTGAGGGAAACAAGAGGGCTTTCATATTCAAAGCTGGTTAAAAGCAACTTAAGTATTAGTACATTTTAGGCTTAAGTAGGAAACAGTTAAGATACGTAGTGACAATTTTTACGAGTGACTACGGAACGGGGCGACTCTGTTTCGAATGCCATTGAGCGACATTGCAATTTGCAGGGCCTACTATGAAGAAACATAAACGATGGGGCACTTGTTGTTCGTGGCAATGTGGCAATGGCCTGGCTAGAATGAATATGAATCTCTTCGGCGTGGCCTATCCAAGGTCGGAAGATTACGAATCCTTTAGGTTGCAGGCGATCCTAGAAATACATGTCTGGATGTTTGAAGCCGTGTAGCTGCGGGAACAAGGGACGGGGCGAGTACAAAAATCCAGCCAGGTCGAAGTGCATCCGTAGTGCGGTCCCCATCAGAGACAAATCAGAGACTAAAAGAAAAAAAAAGCTTGCCAACCTTTTAATGAATAACTTAAGGATATTAATAGTTTGGGCTTTTCCTTTACGTCGTGAAAACTTAATTTAACAGAATTTTCAATTTCGTCTCTAAATAAAAACGTTTGGCAACAGCAGCGCCACTTTAATTGCTTAGGTGTTGGTGTGCAATTTTATGATTAGAACTTATACATTATTAAAGAATAAATTAGTGAAGTATTAGTATCACGGTTGTTATTTTAACTTACTTTGGAGTAGTCACTTTATAAAGCGTAATAGTTATATTACCTCCATAATATTTTCGGCTGATCATGCTATTACATTAGATAATTTCTTACACTCTATGGCCAAAAGAATGAAATAATCTGTATTGAAGTATGTTTTTAAACGCAATAATATTTTATTCTCTAGTCTGTAAAAATAATAAATTTTGACAGTTCGCAGCTGAATGTTTGTCGAAATATATTTTAAATTGTGTGGCCTAAAGGTGTGCCGATATTTATTAAAAACAGTACTACATAAATATAAATGAGAAATATTCAAGTTAATGATACTACGCCTTCAAAAACACTTCCTAATTTTAACAATATGATCCAGGTAATTGACATTGTTTATCGATACGAGAACTTTGGATTATACCTTACATTGTATACATAATTTAGAGAGATACACTTTCAACCCTTTCCTCCTGTTCAGTGTATAATGTTAAGTTAAAAAGTTTACATAAACACATAAAACGATTGATTGTATATAATTCGGTTGACATTTTCCAATATGGCTCACTGATCGTTTCATATACGTAGTTTTTATGTAGTATTAGGTAATTATTTTATCGCTACCGGTATATTTTAAGTCAGGTATCTCCTATAAATTGAATTTCCTAAAAATTTCACAAATATTTTCAACTTGCTTAGTATTTTTAGGTTGGAATTAGTGTGTACTTAAAAATTTTCTTCTTCTGACATTGATAGGGTTGACATAATAAAATGTGCATTTCTATTTCAGATCTCTTCAAATTATTCTTACATCACATTATAATAAGGTAATATATACATATTATTTTTATATTAGAATGCAAATTACTTAAAATCTTTTGTTTTAAACTATAAACTTTACACTGCTGAACTGTTGACAAAAAGTTATTGTATTAATAGATATTACTTTAATATAAACATACTTAATACTATAAACAAGCTTTCTTTTTAAAATAAAAGCTAATCAGTGGTTGTACTTAATAACAACATCATAACAGAATTTGTAGACTGAAACATTTACACTCTTGATCTATATTAATATATAAAGCTGAAGAGTTTGTTTGTTTGCAAGAATGCACTTATCTCAGGATTTACTGGTGCTTGTCTAGATAGCCCATTTATCGAGGAAGGCTATAGGCTATATATAATCGTGCTAAAATTGAATCTATTTTTTTCGGCTAAATAATGTGGTAGGAGTCATGGGTACAGCTAGTAATTTATAAAAATGTTATGTATTATACTGAAAGTTTAATTTGTCTGGATGTATAAAATAGGTTATTGTAATACTTTAGTATAATTGATTAATTTGCTGTGTTAACTGTTTCTCTGTACACTATAAGATTACTATTTGAATGGATGGAATGAAAAAATATGCATTCATTCAGCTTAAATGAATATGAAGTTTTGATATTCACTTACATCACTGTAAACAATTTATACTTAATCTTTTTTTGAGAACATTGTCATAAGTCTCATCTCATCTTTAAATTATGTCATACTAGCAATCCACCCTTGCTTTGCACAGGAGCAAAGTAGATATGCATGTATTATCCTATTTTTTTGTTTGCTATAAGATTCAATTTAAAGCTTCTATTAAGGGCGGGTGTGACAATCACCCAGCGGCTTCTGGTTTGAACTCTGTCCCTTGCGGATTTCAGTCTAGCCTTTCTACCATTCAGCGTCTAATCTTCTTAAAATGCCATTTTCTCAGGAAGTTCGGAGATCATATTGGCAAGTCGTAATTAAAAGAAGTTGGTGTTTTCTTCATTATATGAAATTAAGGCGCAGGGTGTTTCACATATCTTAATATTACATATGTCACAACCTGTGACAAAAAACAGGAGAGGAGTTAAAAATCGTAAAATTTGTGTGACACAATTTATGTATGACCCTTTATGTTTAGATGTCAAACTCCTCACTGCACCTGTTTCATTGTTTCATAAATTCCTTTACATTATAATAAATCATTATTTCATGTATGGCAGGTAATGGATCCAGTGCTTGATAATGAATGGTTAGGATGCAAGAATGATGCAATTGATGAAAGCCAAAATCTGGGAAATGTCGCCCGAAGCTGGCAATGGAGGGAGAGAGGCATCAACCCACCAAATTCACCCTCCAACAAGACTGTACTGGAAAACGTGGCTGAAGATATCCTGGTGCAGAAGCCATTAAAAATAAGAGTAAGGATTTTTGTTTTTTTTGAAAATCGCATCAAAAATAGAACGACTTATGAATATCATTTTAACCTCTTTTATAAATAAGGTTGGCTAGAAGTGGCGGCAGTGCTTTCATGTCAAGTGATGGTATTGTTGTTGCATTTCGTTCAGTTTGTTGGACTTCCCAGTTTCCTAATCTCGTTATTAAAGGCTGGCAACGCATATCCGCGGGTCCGCTAGTAATAATATGGTGTTTTAGACCAGAAAACAGTTCCATTTATTTACAGTCAATTTTATGTGTGTTTGTGTCATGGTTTTAAGCAATTATAATTGTAACGAAAAAAATGTTTTATTTATTAATTACAAATTGATATTATCATACATTACAGAATCCTTAATCTAGTCTTCTTCTTTGGGTGCCTCTCCGATTATCAAATACAGTCAGATTCACATACTCCGTTTAGTCTTTTGCGAGGCGAAACAGTTCGGCAGTACTTGCAATTTCCGTCCACTCCGTCTCCCGGATGTTACGCAACCAGGATTTCTTGCTGCGACCAACGACCCTTTTCCTAGCAACTTAATCTATTGCATAATTCATAAAAAAATAACATTCTTATGTTATTCAAATCAAGATTAAATAACTTTTAGTTCTGCTTTATTACAGTGTTGCGATTTGCCAGGATATCCAAGGTCTACTTTCCTGATGGTGTTTAGTCCAGATGGGTATGTATCTGTTCAATTAGAATACGCGTGAAGCGAAATATTTCGTCATTTTTCGAAAATTACGTAGAAGGAGAAGTATGAAATTTGGCACAATTATAATCTATATAGAAGTTGGTGTGCAAATGCTAATATTTTCATAAAATATTCATTATTAATACATTAAACATTAAAAATGAAACCTCACACACACCAATACAAAACGATTTACACACATTTGTATACATTTTACTATAGTGATGTGTCGAAGTTTAGTTACCACAGTATACATAAATTGACAGATATAACAAAGTTGTTGTTCAATAACTTGTTCAATAGAGAGATAAAGACATTTTGAATATAGCTTTTAATAAGCATGTAGTGCGCAAATCTAAAAAATTTGCTTGCGAATTTTGACCAGTCGGCGATATTTAGTTCAATTAGAATTATTTTTAAGTGTTCACATGAAAATATTGTGTTATCATTTTTTTTTTTAATTTTTAGCACGAAAGTAGCTTCCACTCACGGCAATCATAATGTGTACGTATCGGAGCTAGCAAGTGGAAAACATGTAAGGATACTAAAAGGACATCCTCGTACTCCGTGGTGTATAGCATTCCATCCGTCTCACCCACAACTCATAGGTTCTGGCTGCCTTGGAGGTCAAGTGAGAGTGTGGGATATTTCAAGTGTAAGTACAAGTCTACCTACCGTTATGCCATTTTAGTACCAGGGTCTGCTTAAATTGTAGAGGTTTGTGGCTGTGGGGCGAGTTCTTGGATAAGAACTGGCGCAATTAATTTAATTACAATAAATCACTTATTTTAATTATTATTGTTATTTTTCAAAAAATTACAAACAAAAAATATGTACAAGTACTTAAAGGTATGCCTATTACGAAATTAAAGAATAAAAATAACTCTTTTCTCTAAACTTCTCTTTAAAAAGCTTGAACTTGAATGAGCATGACGGTAGCCCAACGTGATCGGGGTTCAAGTAGAATATTATAATGCCTGTACACTCTGGTCGAGGGACGGCTTCGGTGAGCAAGTTTGAGAGTCTATACGGTTAAAATACGTATGGTCTAAGTGCAGACCTGAACACGCAAGTTCGTCTATATATTCGTTTGTACGGCTTACAATGCGTGGTTGAATTTGAGTTTACATTAATAACACATCACACATACAAGGAAGCGTTACAATTAATTAGTAGAAGGCCTTCATTTTTAGATTGAAACCTCTATACACTCGCCGTGTCTCACGATGCCTCGCGATCAATCATGGTAGAGCTCGTTCCTCGGCCTTTCGCGCAAAAGCTTTCGACGAGAGTTCTCACTAGAGGGTATAAAATAGCTATTATACGAGTGCTTCTGAAAGTAACTTTCGGCTTCGAAATTGTAAATAATATCGAAATAAAACATCATCCAAATGTGGCGATAACCTCACACACTGGACCTTCGCAGTACCTTTCCTTAGCTGACCCGATTACGAATCACTCGTGAAGAAAATACTAAAACGGATTTTTTGACATTTCTGGCAGTAGTTGTAAAGTTAGGTTACGGAAAACAAAGTGACACTTAATTAATTACTTAATTATGGGGATAACGCTGGGTAAAAAAAGTATATATATTCTGTCTAAAACATATCTAGCTCTATGGAACCGTTAGACATGTCCATCGGAAGCGGGCGTGGTTGGCTTTTACAAAATTGCCAGATGTCTGTCTGTTTTCGTTTTCCATCTAATGTAAAGCCGAAAAAGTGCGATTTATATCTGAAAAAAAAATACGATTTTATATTTTGACGAGTTTCGTTCAATAGGGATGAAAGCATTTTGAACTGAAATTCCATCATTGAGATTGCTTATAAATTGTTAGAAAAAGTTTGTTTATTTTTTCTTCTGTATTCTGTAGTAATAAATCATTGCTTAGTGTAGTGACAGGTTTAATATTTTTAAAACTTTCTAATAAGCCACAGTTTTAAACCTTAAATTATTCGTGTAAAGATTCCTGCTATTAAGAAATGAAGTTTTTTTAATATAGTCATTGATTCGTGCGAACCATATATTTGTAAGCCAGGCTTGACTGACAACATATACAAATGTATTTTTTCTCATATTTGTTTGAATAAAGGTTTCTGATTCTGATGCCGGAGCCAGACATAGCTCAAAGTGTTTGCGCATTTTTGTCCTTGAAGACTGCAAAGTATTACAAAACTTTGTGCATCTACACAAAGTCCCCGGCCACACTACATGATCACTGAAATGAATTGCCCCTTGCAATGTAAAGAAAACCTGAAGAAGAAATGATGATCAATTGCAAAGAAGAAGATGTAATATAGCATCTCAATTATTTAGACGCAGTCATGTTGTAAAAGTAAGGGCTATTTTTTAAAATATTACCAAAGATAGTTAGCTAAGTGCTCAAAAGATTCGGAGGACCAAGTTTTCGGTCGCGAAAATTCTTTTAAAATTGCAGCCTTAATCACGGAAACTTAGATGGCTTGAACGATTTCTACAGCGCTGTTAATATAGATGTTAGGGGAAAATTTTTACCATAATATGTTTCCTTTCAGTTTCTTTTTTTTTTTATAGCTTGACACAGGCCTTCTCTCACGAACGTAGTCAAAAGTCATTACTTTTTCTTTTGGCGTCTCTTTAAATAATGATTTCTTGGGAAATTTTACCACAATCAGACCAATTAGTATGGTAACCTAGAGCGCTTTCGACTGATTTTGCTTTCTGAAGATGAAATTTTATCAGCTCAGCTTGTACAGTTATATTGAGCTTTAAAAGTGCAACTAAGTTTTGTTAATTTAATTGTTTGTAAGTTAATAGGTTGAGCTGGGACTTTGAAAGTTATAATTACTTCAGACGCGACTGGATTAAATCATACTAAAACTTCAAGTCCTATTAATATAAAAGCACAATTTTTCGAAGTTTTCCTTGTCTAGTACGCCTGTTACGCCTGTAACAATTTATTAATTGTAATGTCGACCTGCCCGACTGAGTCAAATGACAATGATGATGATGATGATGGCGTCCAGTAATAATGAAGAAAATTCAGCCAAATACCTTCAACTTTTTCGAATATAGAAATCGCGGCAGAAACTGATAGTGGCGCTCAGTTTTCCAAACCCAGAAGAATGGTTGAGAAAAATAGCGGTCTTTTTTCACAACCATGCTTCCGTATTTGTATACGGAGTATAGAGGAAGGAGTAAGTTTAGAGTCTTTTTTTGTAAATTATATTAATGAATATGATTTTGTCAATCCTTGAAATTGCTGCTTGGGGCTAGTGTCTTGGACTGAATTTGCTAAAACTCAATTTCATGGCAATAGCATCAAAATTACTTAATATTAAACCTCTCTTATCTTCTTCTTCCATCTGGTGGAAAGTGCAGCTGACATCGACTAAATAGTTCAATGGGCCCGTAGCGAGGCAAATCGAATCTTCTAGATCAAATTAGAAATTGCTTTCAGCCTTATTTTTGTTCCCCGATGATATATTCGAGACATTATATCTCAACTGTGCAATCTTCTTCTCTAAAAATAGTTAATAAATGTGTAGGACCAGATGGCACTTCCTAAGTCACCAAAAATATTTAAGTGTCTTATTGGATTAACGGTACGGAAGGCCGGGATCCACTGCTTCTTGATTTTGGCAAAACAGAAAGGCTCACTTCGCAATATTGCTCATAACTTTGGAAGCGAGGCAAAGCAACAATAACAAAGTTACTTGGCAATCACCGGGAGCCTGGCTGCGTTGAGGCACATCGGAAAGTTAGTGTAGTGCTGTACTTTGGTGGCGGATTCGGTGGTGTAGCTTTCGGGTTGCAGCATTGCACTGATTTTGCCTCATATTCATTCGTCGATTTAAGAAAAGTAGTTAAGTATTTCATGGACGTCATGGATTTTCGCAAAGTAACGTTTGATTCTATCAATTATAGAAAAGCTTATTACTAGATATTAGTAAAACAGCCGTACATTAAACATAATGGACATTTACTACGTAATAGATTTCTATTTATTTTCACGCCCTCTAAATGTCAGACGATCTCGGGCTACTAATTAATTTCTGAAATCAAATTAATGGATATTCCTTTACTTTCGTAATTCATTTTCTTTGTTTGCCTTTACTAGCCATCGGTCTTTTTTGGGATTTATTTTACTGAGTTTCTTCTGCAACTAATTGACTTTCAGCGCTGATCAATGATGTGTATTGTTTTGTATGTTGATTTTTTTTTTATGTTACAAGCGGCAAACTAGCTGTCCCTAGAGCTTGCGAGTTCCATAGAGAGGGCGAAAGTGGTCGACACACGGCGCCCAATGCATGGTCACATGCTAGTGCAACAAAGCCGTAAAAGCTTTATTAAGTCTATTGATCCATTGATTTTTGACCTGCCAAAGTCGAGGTTGCATCCTTTGGGCAATAAATGCAGACAGACATAATTTAAATTTGAAATCGTACGTAAAATTCGTAATTGCACGAATCAAACGCGACAAAATATCAAATATAAACCAGTGCTAGAATGGGTCACTCATCTATCATCCGGTCGCAGCCAGAGCAACTTAACTTAGCGATCAACTCAAATGCCGACCACTGATTAGGCCAAGACCTCCTCGCAAATCGTTATGTAGCGGTGGCTACAAACTATGATTAAATTACTTAATTAGTTTCTGTAATCCCAATTTTATCGAATTATAAGCGGAATAAGTCGTTAACGACAGAAAGTTTTTTGCGATTTCCCAAAAATCAATTTTTTTGCTTTAGTTCAGTTTATGACTAAGTGTGCTACGTGTTGAAGTCCATGTTAAAAAGTTTCCCCGCTAAACCGATGCAGATCTTTCGTTTATAAAATAAATAAACATTTGGCAACTTATTTCTCTTTCTGTCGGTTTCATATTTAAATTTCAAGTTCTGCGACATTAGTATCACCAAAATGGAGGGCTCGGTTACTGCGTAGCAGAACATCATTAAAATTTCCCTAAAACAAGCGGAGATTAATGGATGTTTCGCACTAATCCTTCCTAACACAACAAAGGGAGGCGCTACGTAATCGTCGACACCCTACGTGGAATACATTAATTGATAATTCTGGGGTCACCCTGTGACTAGCATTTGCATTGTATGCATGAGAAACTTTACGAATAACCTTTGTAGAGTCTATCTCTTGATGATGCTTCGGTGCCGAAGCGAAACGTGCGTTGAGGCACATCGGAAAGTCAGTGTAGTGCTGCCCTATTCATTTACAAATTTATTTTCAATTTTTGACCCTTCAACTAATATTTTTTTTTTATCTCTTAATTGAATTAGAACTATTATTGGGTTAAAAAAAAGATTTAATATTTTTTTACTACTGGATCGGCTCAGAAACCCAAAATGAGTTTTGGCCTCCGACAGGAATTCGCGCCACTTGTTAATATTTTTTAATTTCTTATATTTAAGAAAATAAATATAATTTACATTTCTTTTAGTACAATGAAAATAAAATGTTTTCATCGCCTTTCCGCTGGTCTCTTATTAAAAATTCTAATGAAAGCAACATTGTAATGTTGAATTATATGAATATAGATACTTTGATTGATTCGGAAGTTATTGTCATAAATCAAACAGATGATTGGAGCTATGAGATGTTTTATCGTAAGTCTTTATCATGCATATTTTTTGCAGTTACTGATACACAGATTAGGAAAATTTGCTAAAAAACATTAATAGTACTGAAGAATTAAAGCAGGGAACGATTGTGGAATAGAAGTAGGGCTGGATAAAATGTTTATTACTTCGCGTAAATGTACGAAAATTTTGTCTCGCGCGGATTTATACAAAGTAATTTGCCCAATTTTCTTGTTTGTTATTGCAAAGTATCGTCTAGTTCTAAATGAAATTAAAAATAGAATGACAGTGGATTTTCTATATATTACAGATCACCGGCTGGTCGAAATTCACTCACAGATATTTAGAGTTGCATAATATATATGCTTTGGCTGGCCCATACTTACTTGTATATTAACTTTTGTTTTCTGAATAAAGCATCTTTAAATCTTTAAAGCAACTGTAATATAAAGCTGATAAGTTTGTTTGTTTGTTAACTTGGACGCTCTAATCACAGGAAGTACTAGTCAGATTTGAAAAGGTATTTCAGTGTTAGATAGCCCATTTGTCGAGGAAAGCTATAGGCTATATATCATCACGCTAAAATTTGTAACGCAATTTTAAGTGAAAGAAGTCATATTTATGTAAAATCAAAATAAGCTTTATTTCAATTATGGCCACATATAAATGGTATTTTTACAGCATTATTTGTATTCACTATTTTCAAATTAATTCCCATAGAAATGGGATGAGCGCTAATTGGATTACGCTAGAATGTAGATTTAGAAGTCTTTAGAATTCTAGACAAACGAAAATGCAAACGGTCATTCAACAATTTAAAGGCGTTGTTGTATAGATTTTGGACAGCTCTTTAAAGTCTAGACTTTAAGAAATATAAGTTCTAATTTGAAAATGTGTCTATAATTTTCAAATTAGAACTCTTATTACCTATATATTACTAGGTAATTTTAGTTTGATATATACGTACAATGACGTTGTAAAAGAAACTGAACCTAAGCCATTACAGATCTAATCGTATCCTAGCTCTTTATTTTCAATTAAATCTATTATACGAGCGGCGCGCGCGGATGGAGAAGTATCAAATTTGACACAATTATAATTCATATAGTGAAGGGTGTGTGAATGGGTTTGAACCGGGTACCTTGCGGATTTCAGTCCATACCTTACACCGTTGAGCTATTGAGGCCTCCGTCTGTCTGTTCGCGATAACTCAAAAACATCAAATCAAATCTTTATTGCGAATTTGGGTTTTTATATTAGGTCTTATAGCTAAAAGAGTACAGCCACACATAAAAGAGTACGCTACAGAACGGGTCATTGTGCGGTTTTTACTAATATATAGAGTGATTTATGAGGAAGGTCTACATGTATAACACTTATATATTACGGTTGATAAAAGCTGAGAAATTCAATGATTTATAGCATGATATCGTATAAAAACGTTTTTATATGCGCTTACATTGCGTGCACTGGCTATAATACCTTACGAGATAGTGCACTACGGAATTGTATGTCTTAAAAAAATCTATTAGGAAGTCAGCAATGGTATATGTATATCTCCTATGTATAATTCACAGTGACCATTTTTATCTTTTACTCATTATAAAAATGTAATGAAATACTTATGAAATTATATTAAAGAATACTGTTTTCATTCTTATCCATTTGAATACGCTAGATACGTTGTAAATTTTATGAAGATCAAAATTGCCGTTAACAGCATATCATTAAAATTAATATCTTAGAAGATATGAGAGATTTAAAATACGGAGGCGAGCGTTACTTAGGTGCGGTGAGCGACCAATAGATGGCGCTGTCTTAATATTCAATATTAAGAGAAAGCCAACGTTCGGGCACAAAAACATCTGCCAACGAAACGCGACAACAACACCATCACTTGACGTGACAGTATTGTCGCCAATTTAGGCCGATCTTATGTGAAAAAGAGATACTGGTACCCGGATGCGCCGGCACAATTCGCAGTCCAAAAGAAACGGAAAGCGTAGCGCCATTTCTGGCGGATAATTCTCATTTACATATATGTACACTGAGATACCTAGTACATGACTGATGTAAATTACAATTTCTAAGCATGTTGTGATGACCTATTTGTAATAATCCATATTTGTAAGACATATTTGTAATAATTCTCTTTTTCTAATGTATCTTATGACTTTTTGTGTGTACCTACTGTTGGTTATCCTGAAATAAATAAATAAATAAATGAACGAAACTATCTACCTTCTATTTACATAAAAATAAAAATAATTTTCCAAAATGTACGTACGCGCGTTACTTTCGAACGATTATACCAAAATCGATAATTTTTTTTGTTCTGCTCGCGTTACTGTCAGGGCAAGGTTTGTATGGTTAAAACATTTTGTTTGTCTGTTTGTTACGGGTAATTTCCAATCCAGTGATATCTAATTAACAGGCAATTAAACAAGTTACTATACGTTTAGCAATGAAATTAGGTTTTCGTGTAAAGAAATTTATATATTTTAAATATATTAATTTTACTTTCATCAATCTCCTGTATAATATGGCGGGTTTAATATAATCCGGCCGCCATGAGTATCGCGGGCGGCACGAGAACTGGCGCTAAACTAGTATCGAGGACAAAACTTCATAAGGTAACTGGTTTAATCCATGGTTCGCTGGGCTGTTGTCACAACCATTTGCACATTTCAATCCCTGGTGGATCTGGGCCACACAGCCCACATTTATATTAATTTATTTCAAAAATTTAGGAATGCCTAGTATTTGATTCTTGACTACAACATAATATTTTTAAAAGAAGGTCTTTAAGCTAATTGATTATGCTTATTCACAGAGTTATTATTTATTTCAAAATACTAATAATCATAATATATTACACGAAGAAAACAATAATTTTATGTAAAAATCGAGGTTTCTGTCACGAAATATATATCCCAACCGTCGCGTCCGCCACGTCAAAGCAATTCCTCAGTCCACCGCTTTTGACATTGTTCGCGTCCGAATAACCAGGTTACTGAAAAATTATTACTTACATTTATACGTTTTAAAAGGAAACCAGAGTTATAGCTACCACGGGTTTTGTGTGACCTGCTAATGTACTTCAGGTTAGGCACAGAGGCATGACCACCGAAAAATCTTTTTTGGCGTTTTAAAATTAATTTGTTCGAATTGATTGACCACATTTATGTTTTATTTTCCGTTCAGGGGGTGGATCTACCTTTTTATCTGTATTCCTAAATGATACCTAGGTGAACCACTTACTCCTTGTAAAATAAAAAAGTTTATACGTGAAGCGAAAACTTTCGATACCATATTACGAAAATTGCGCGGGCGGAGGAGGATGAAATTTGGGACGATCAAAGCTTATCTAGAGGAGGTTGTGCAAATGCTAAAATTTTTTTCTTCCAGCTACGCTGTAATGTTATCATTGCTCACTCCATAATCGATGAGAAAGCAGTGCTGTAATGTTTTGTGACATTTCATTACGGCACTTTTTTTATTTTCATATAAAGTTACCACGGAAACGCCTTAATACAAAAATTTGATAATAAAATACTTTAAATTAACAGTCACTAAATGCGACTATATTTTTGACATGAGATATTATTGTTTGAGATATATATTTGTGAAAGATAACGCAAGTAATTGGCGTTGCAAGTAACTTATTTACGGCGCAAAGTTTGCGTAATAAAAGTTTTCTTATTAGAGAGCGTCTCGCGACAAAATTACCGACTTCTCGAAAATTTATAACACGAACTGAAAATAAATTATAGCCGTCATTTTTATTTCTCAAACAGCTAATGTCCCCAATTTTGATACGAAATTGATAATAATAATTAATCTGACAGAGAAAGATAAAAAAAACTGTCCGATCTTATGAACCTTTAAGAAAGGAACATATTCATTTTTCAAAGGCCGGAAACGCATCTGTGGACCCTCTGCTGCTATTGAAAATCAATGTTCATAGTCTGCCTGCCGGCTTGGCCTATGTCTTATAAAAAGCTATTCATGTTACCTCAAGTTTTCCAGTGGAAGTATGTGTGTGTGTCTATGTGTCCGTATATGTGCGTATCAGCGTGTACGTGTGTTTATGCGTATATATAAATGTTCCTAGTTTATATAAGATGTATTATATATACACAATATAAGGTTTATCTAGTTGTACTTAGTACGACAATCACTAATTACAACAAGATAAACCTTAATTAGTCAAGAAAAAGTCATAAACAAAACTTTTCTCGTTAAACGAAGTTTGTAAGTCAATTAAACTAGTAATTTCCCGCAGATTACTTAATCTACATTAAACATTTATTTTGAATTAAACTTTCCTCATCAGTATTAGTGTTATAATATATTTATTTACTCTCTATTAAAAATAATTTATGTACTTATTGTATATGCATTTACCTTACCAAGTCTATTACAAAATTGTAATAAACTACAGATGATTATAAATTTACTTAAAAAGACACCGTAAGACATGTTCTTAATTGAAAATAATACTCAATTATACTTGCAGTTTAAAAGTTAATTTATTACTTTTTATATGCAACGCTGGACTTACAGTGGAATTTAATACAAATAACGCTACAAAAATAGTAAATATATATGCAAAATATAAAACAGAAGCGATTCCTATCTCACGTTGATAGGAAAAACACACAAAAAGTACAAGCAGAATTCACAAAAAACGAAACATGGGGCACATTTAATGCAATCTAAAACGCGGGTCGACATGGCGACGTACCCGCGCCATAGTTTTCCGCGCCAGTGGGCTGGCAGACGGCGGGCGGGGTGGCCACACGACAGGCTATTGGGAACTTATATTAATATATCTTATATGAACACACGTCCTGGATGTCCAAAAATTGCATCATATGTAATCAGTTACCAGCCGTGCAAATCCTAACAAGTCCTAATCATAAATCAGAAGAATAAAATAAACATTTTTATTGAATCAACTCACTTTCATTTCGCTTCAACATTGGAAAAGTTATACTCAAATCCATAGAAACCCAAATTTAAAACTTTAAGGGGGGTAACGGGAGTATTTGGCATACCTAAAGTGTTCTTGGCATACTGTAAAAAGCATAAATTAAAAACGATGTCCGTATCTGACTGAAACTAAGGTCACCACTAAAACGAATATCTGTTTCGCTTAACTATCTATACTCAGACCGTCGTATCATTGTAAAACCTATCGCAACTTACTTTATCAGCAGTAAAATTGTTTTGCATTTCCTCCATTTATGTAATAACGTTCTAGCTCAGTTATTGGGGAGAGGGGGGAGGGTACTGACGTAATAATAGCATTAAAGATGGAGGAGTTGAGAATCAATTCATGTCGGTTATAATGCTACGAGTATCTCTCAAACTACAAGAGAGAGACGATTTTCTGAGAATTTCATAAATTCTTTGTAGCGTTGCAGAGAAAGGAAGAAATAGTTCCTGGGACTTGCGACTCAGGTGTAGGCTTGAGGGACACTTTGGTATGTAACACGCTCGCCATTAATGTCAGTATTCCCTGTCTTGTACGGCCAAATTTGGTAGAGTCCTATAACAATAGTGACGAGCTAACGACATTTACTTTTCCTGCAGCAAATTTAACGGTAAGCAGTACTGTGACAAAATGTCATCAAAAGAGAAAAACCAGTAAGAAATTCTCAAGTATACAAAGTCACAGGTAACTGTCAATGTATAAATAAAATATGACACGCTGCGAGCTTTACGCTCTGCTGAGCGAAAAGCTCTTCAAAACACGAGCCACCTCCGGGCTGTCTCGCCGATATTAAAAAACACTGATTTTAGTGTTGCATAATTTTACTCGTCGATATTGTATGAAGCAAGTGCGTTATCGACATGAAATCAGTGTTGTGTATAAAATTACTGTTGGATATGAGATTAATTGTATGGTATCTTTCCACTCGACATCAACACCATTATTACCTGCAATCGCCCACAGCTGGGCAAAGTTCTCCATTTGCGTCTGCCACTCTTCATTTTTTTTTTTCTCTTAATTTCTTCTTCATTTTAATGATGGTGATCAATGTTATTTTTTCGAACGTGTCTAAGGTTACTAATAGATGGTGCTTCACTAAATTACATCCTCCTACATATCTTTAAGTGAGTATAGTATATAATAAAGTAGATCGTAGTAATAGATTACGGAGAATTTTATATTTATACATACATATTAATATGATATTATTCATGTTTACAAACATATTTGGGCACAGGTGATACCGTGCAGAGATAGTGAAAAGAGTTTTAATTTGAAAATTCATTTAATGTACAACGTCAATGTCTCTCACCAAGAGCAAAGCCCGCGACACGAGGTCGAGCTTTACAGAGCTTTTCGCTCAGCGGAGCGCGAATCTTGCTCCAACATGCCATATTTTATTTACTTTTTCAGTCGCTCTCCGTCAAGTTCTCCTTTATATTTTTGACTTTATAATCTACGCCTCCCGTTTAACGAGTTCAGCTCTGCCAAATGAGAGTTTCTTCTTAAAGTGTGAGCATTAATATACATAGACTGGGCGATTGGCACAGTTGGCTGTCATGATGCCTTAACTCCGAGGTTGCGGTTTCCGATCCCGCCCTAAATCAGGTTGTATTATTATGTAAATACAAGTATATAGAAACATATTCAATGTTAATAAATATCTTATAAGATATTTATTACGGAATCCTAAATCTTAAGTTTCTTTTCAGTTTTGGCGATCGTCTGAACATTTATAGCTTTTCTATGGAAATGAAATAGTGTAATAAATTTCTTTTTATGACATATATATATATATATATATATATAAATTATATAATTTCATAAAGGATATAAGGAATAATTTTAAGCTTTTTGTAAGCTTTCAATAGGAGTGGTCTCTATGACAATACTGTTGGGTCAGGGATTAAAAAAGATATATATGTATACATATAGAAATAAATATATACAGGACTATATACACTCGGAAGTCTGTTCCTAAGGTAGACAACTTAATGCTTGTGTTATAGGTAACAGACGCCTGTTATACACATTTTATTTTGTAGAAATATAAATACATACATATAAGTAATACAACCCCCGGCGCAGAAGGCAGGATCACTGCCCACTGCGGCAACGGGCCAGCCAAGTGTAACTTAGTAATAATTAACATGTAATCAAGGTGCATGAGATTAGTTTGTTTATTTCACCCTAAATAATATAATTAAAACATAAATAAAATGAAATCTGCAATTCGGATATTTTAACATTGGTTTTCGTACTAAGTGGCTTATACGATGTGTAAAATGCAACTTTATTTTTCAAGTGATAAATGAATACGAGTCTCTAGAGGTGTTTGCAAACAAATGCAACGAGCATTTGAGAAATAAATGTAAAATTAAAAATGCGCCAACCATTTTTGGTCTCCTTACATCAACCATTGTAAAAACTTATTAAAACTTTTATTTTACTAGCTGTTACTCGCGACTTTGTCCTCGTAAAATTATACTTGCGAGATCCCTTAGAACATCTTAATCTGGCCCTATTTAATGAAATCTTTCCTAAGGGTGTTTACAACAGGGGCGTAGCTACCGCTGTATCAGCCATATAAATTATACGGGGCCCCCGGACTACAGGGGCCCCGGGCTATAGGGACACAGAAGTGTATATGTAAAAAATTCTAAAATATTAACCATAATCTTTTATACATAGAAGAGAGGAAGGAAGGCACGACGCGCGTGCTGTACTTGTGCGCGGACAGCGCGCCGGCGCAGCACACGAGACACGCGACCAGCGCGGCGCGGGCTAGCATCCCGCGGCAGTCGCGCCGCCCCGCGCGCCGGAACCGCCTGCCCATTTGTCCCTAGTAATATAAACAAAGATGATTATTTTATTCCTTTTTAGGGTTCCGTAGTGCTACAAGGAAACCTTATAGTTTCACTCAGTCAGTCTGTCCGCCCGAAAGGCGGACCCCCATTCTAGGTTCTCCAAACTATTATATGGAGATACTTGAAATTTTCGATGTTAATAGGGTATGTTAAATAATTAGGAAAATTATTTTGAAGGAAATCGAACATAAACTTTTGAAGTTATTTAACAAATACCTTTATCGCGTATCAAATACGGAACCCTTCTATATAAACATGTCTTGATACGCTCTCGGCCATTTAGTTCAACATATATTAATACGCGAAACGAAAACTTTAGGTACCATTTTACGAAAATTGTGCGGACGAAGGAGTCTGAAATTTGCCACAGTTGATGTTCATAGAAAGGAAGGTATGCGAATGCTTATATTTTTTACTTTTAATGTCCATTATTAATATATTAAATTATTAAAATAAAACCACACGCACACCAATGCCAAACGATTTACACCGTTTCCTCCTCGGATCATAGATCATCAGTTATGATCTGTGATTTCCTCACACTTATATTGGATGTCAAGCCGTAATCGTTACAACCGCATTGATTGTCGTATTTTATTTTTTTGTGAATACAACAATGTCATTGTATGCAGAAAGGTTTGTGGGCGAATTTCGACCATTTCGGTCTCGATCTCTAGTTACAGTAAAGTAAAGTATAGAGTTGTTGACTGCCCACGACAGTCCGCTGCTGGACTAACTTCTATTCATGGGCATGCCTTTAATCTTTGCCAAATGTATCCATTTTTTTGCTACTTTTACAGTGTCATCGCCCTTTTGATTTTAAACTATTGATCTGTCGTTAAGAAGGAGAGTTGGAGTAATTACTACTTTCGTTTTCATAAACCTGGGATCATTCAGGTCACTGAAAATAACCGAGGGCTAGGCTTTCAATTATTCATAGACCTAGCACGAACATTTTCATCCTAAGTAAAGTCGATCCTTCGACTTACGTAGCACAAAATGACTTTTTTTGCGCTAGGCCATATGGTGTGACTGTAAATAAATATCTTCTTATTCTTATTTATTTCTTTTAATCCAGATCGAATTCAGTCAAATTACATTCGGATTGAATCAACCTTTTTTAATCCAATATTTACCGTTATAGCTTAGTTTAAAGCTAAAGAATTAGATTTAAATTATAAGTACTTAATACAATAAAATATTCGGCATCAGTAATCATGACGTTTTGTCGCGGATATCCGGTACTAGAGAGGAAATAGTATAATGTCAAAATACAATTATAAGGCGCAGAGATTAAAGTATCGCATTCGGACACATTGCAATTAAAATAGATTAAATAAATTATATAAATGAGTGAATATTTAAAAATGTGCATTTTGGCGTTCCTAATTTTTCCGAATATTGTCCTAAATGTATTTTTTTTAACTTTAATGGAAAATTTATACGGAACCCTACAAAAGAGGTGTTAATTTTTTTGGGATCCCTAATTATGTTATTCCTTACAACTGCTATCTGCCAGTAGAAGTCTCATCGAAATCGGTCCAGCTGTTTGGGAGGCCGGGACAAAGAGACAGACCGATAATTATTAAATAATTTGTGTTTTTTTTTTATATCCGATAGACCATTCAAGTTTATTTATAGATATATATTACGCACTATCTGTTTTTCTTTACCTGCCTTAACATATGTAAGCACTTGAGCGATCAAGTGTGTCTTTCTGGTAATTAGGTTATTTATGTTATTATATACACAAAGTCCTTGTAAATAGTGGAGTGAGTTTATCTTCTGTTATTGCATGACCAGTACTTATCTATCTATAAAGTATAAAATCAATATTACCCTTATTCGTCTACTCATTGTTTACATGATAATTACACGTTGTATACACACGCACACACGGACACTCACACGCACACGAACACAAGCGCACGCACACACACACAACTACAAATTCGTGAAGCGAAAACTTTGGGTATCATTTTAACAAAATTGCGCGGACGGAGGAGTATGAAATTTAGCACAATGGTAGTTCATACAGAGGAAAGTGTGCGAATGCTAATATTTCTTTTATAATATGCAATATTCAATTATTGACAAAAAACCACACGCACACCAATGCTAGACGATTTACACAATTCACCATGTGTGTGTAACACATGTATTGGACGATGTCAAGGCGTAATCGTGAGCCGTATGCATTGTTGGCCCGCACCGTACGTAATCTGTTACTGGTTATAGGCTTGAGATTCTGAGGTAAAATCATTCAGGACACCGGTTCGGAGTGTATAAGCCAGCGAGCCTCCGGTGTCCTACCAAGGATGAAGAGGTTCCGCTGGGTTTTATTGGGTATTATGGCATTGTCAGAGAGTCCCATACTACTGTCCGCAGGTGCCTCTAGAATACCGATTTATCTGTGGATGCATATCCCCCAGCGAACAAAAAATATATATATATATTTTTTGCCTATATATATATAGGCAGTTTTTCTTTTTTTATGATTAAGATTGCAACACAATCAACAATTGGTTTTATTGGTTATATAATATACAGGTTGTTTCCCGCGGCTTTGTTCGCGAAAAATGGCGAGAACCCTTAGGCCACATTAATCTGGCCCTGTCGAAAAATCATATCGTAGCGGATGTCTACCAACTATAAACTATCAAATCCTTGCCAAATTTCATCTTTATACGTACCGTACTTTTCGAGATTTCGTGTTGTGACCTTTCGCTTTTATATATTTAACATTCATGTATTAAAATTAAGAAAAGTACGCCAAATTGAACTCTATTACAATGTCTACCGATTGTTATATCTGCCATATAACAATCGGTATATCGGTATATAATCGGTGTTATATCGTCCGGGTACCAGTACCTCTTTCTCACATGAGATCGGCGTGAAGTGGCGGCAATGCTGTCACGTCTAGTGATGGTGTATTTGACCAGTAAACCGTGAACATTCTGAAACACGTTAAATCCAACGTATGAAACGAAATGCCCAAAAACAAAATTATTTTTCATAATAAAAGTGGCCAAGTAACGAATTCTGTTCATTTCTATTTAAACATTTATAGAGCACAAAGTACTCGCCCGAATATGATTAAAAAAAATCTATTATCGTTACAAGAAATATCATTTCAAATAATTATGATGTTATATTCATGCATACAGAAGAAATGTAACGTATTATATAAATATTATAAAATATAACCAAAAGGAATGATAAAGCCGCTCCAGAATAGAAACCTCTAAAAAACTTTTTCCTTGGGATCGAGGAGCAGCTGATATATGTATTTGGGTATTCAACCGAGAATGATCTAAAATGAAGTTGTATGCTACACAGGGATCACCCGTTTGTATAGAAATGGCGTATTATTTGTACGATGTATTCGTGACTCGATTTTTGATAGTCTATCAATACTCGTAGCATTGGATATTTACATGCATTCGCACATAAAAAAACGCACACTAAGGTTATGCTAATGCGCAAAATCTGTAAAAGCTAATAAGTGATTGACTTGATTGAAGTGGTCCTTTGCATACTCGCATAAATACAAAGACTACGAACTACTACCCCGAACATTCGCATGTGCCCGAGGCAGTTGAATTTGAATTTGAATTTGAATTTGAATTTGAATTTGAATTTGAATTTGAATTTGAATTTGAATTTGAATTTGAACTCTGTGCGTTTGTGGACGCTAAATTCATAAACGGCGTTATGCGGAATTTGATGTGGTTTTCTCTAATAAAGTGTGGTGCCACGGTTCGACATTAAAATATATTACCATCAATGTTATAAACTACACTTAGAATAAAACGACTATGCGAGAGCCCTGGTCACGTGACGTCACACGATCGCGTAGGCATAGTGGTTTGACAGCTGTCGTGGAGGGGTGTTTATAAAGACAGCAAATCACTCTACGAGCGGATTCATTCATCCCCGCCCGATGACGCTGTGAAGGTCACTCTGACCAACAGCATTAAACGATCAGAAAAAAAAAATCATTCTTGCTCCGCGCTTGCTACCGATAGGACCTATTATTGGTGTCTCTTGCCACTGTTGATTCCATATAAATTCATTGTCCTGAATAATAGAAGTGCGCCTTTGTTTATAATTTAACTTAATTTTAGTTATTTGTAATTAAATTTATGATCTTAAAATTATAATTTTTATTTTTTTAGTTGTTTGTGGTTGAAATTTATTACTCTATTGTCATTATTATGTAATTACAAAATTAAGTCGTATACGTAATGACACACAACATTTTCCTTTCCTTTCACCTATCCGTCTAGTATATTTTACGTGCAAGCAGCTTGATAATGTATGAGGAGAGTATTGTACGCGAAGCTGACAAATGCCCAGGTGTTTGTTGACACCTCTGGGTAAGAGATGCAAATGATATTTGGAATTAATAGCTGTAAAATCGCGCCCATCTGATAGTCTTACATGAGAGTAAGAAGGGTTAGCTTCTATAAGTTCCACTTCTTCCACCTCCGGATCCTTATTTTGTTTGTTTCAAGAGATGAGGAAAAAGATGCAAAGAGGTTTGAAATAACACCACACTGTGGGATGAGTTAAAATGACCGACTGCCATCTCACGTCGTCCCCGGAAACCTCACAATTTCTACAATCACACGATTAATGTGATTAATAACAATAATAGAAAAATAAATAAATATAAATCTCTTCATACACATCCATACACACATAGATAAACACACACGAACAAATACAACCGCACGCACAATTACACATGTACACACCTCATCTCAACGTGTAATATTGTTTAATGCAGTAAGTCCTTTACTTTTTGAAACGATGATTAATTTTACTGTAAGTCTACTTATTTTCTTTCTTTATTCAGTTACTATATAATGGTAAATGTACCTAGCTTTAGGGTGGGCACTGGCTCCTGAAACACACACACAGTTTTATCTAGTTCAGGGGTGAGGGGCTAACGATTCAAATGTATCACACCATTTTGTTACAAGAATAAAGAATTTATTATTATGACTATCATTTATTTAATATATCTTATTCTTACATACATTTTTAAATATTATTATCAAAATAAAAACATTCAAAAATATTTAAAAAGATAGATCTCCGCCGGCAGCGGGGCAAGGACCCAAGCAACCGGTGGTTAGGGCTCCAGATTGAGAAACTTCATAATCTCCGAAACGTCTGCTCCGATTTTAACAGGACTTTCACTGACAAATAGGTTATGCTAAACTGATAGCCCTGTATAGGTTTTCTAATTTGGCATTCTTCCCACTCCTGGTTCTTTTAGATACATTTTAGGTTTAATTTTGATGGTGTCTCCTCAGTGCTATGTACTAATTAATATTTTATATTGATTTTCAGGGAAATGTACGATGGCGAGTACAGCTACTGTTCGTGCGATTCTGAGAGCTGTGCAGATAGTAATAAGTGCTATTGCGCGGGACCAAGAAGAGCCGTGCAGAGTTCGCAAAGTACTGAATATTTAAAGCCCATTTCGAGTAAGTCGTACTCCGACCGACTGAAGAGGGCCTTTGATGACTACGACGGGAAGACGAGAAGCAGGTAATTGTTAACTAAATAAAAGGCTAAATAAAAATTTAACAAAAATAACAAAGAAAATAGAATATAATCTATCTATCGCGTTGCGGAATGAGAGAACAAAAGAATACTCAATACAAACTTCTCACTAAACTATTATAAATAAGGGTTTTGGTTCCGGTATTCTTAAATATTTTTGCATTTCTTACAACAAATCCAAACATCTTGAATGCTCGCTTTGATACATTTTCAATTTGGGGAACAAATGTAAGTTTTCAATCGAATATTACTCCTCAATCATTGGCTGGCCCGTTGGCGAAGTGGGCAGTGACCCTGCCTTCTGCTCTGGGGGTCGTTGGTTCGATTCCCACCGCGGAGTTTTGTTTAGAACTTTTCAAGGGGAACAATTTTGTCATACATGACTTTTGCGAACCTTTAGCCACTGACGCGACGCACGCAGCGGAAGCTCTTAAACGGAGAAAAGAATCCTCGATTTTGTAACATTCTTCATTGGTGCTCCGCTCCTATTGGAGTTAGCGTGATGATATATAGCCTACTGCCTCAATAAAAGGGCTATTTAACACTGAAATAATTTTAGAAATCGTATCAGCAGTTCCTGAGATTAGCGCGTTCAAACAAACAAACAAACTCTTCATCTTTATATATTAGTATAGATGAACATAGCCGATGGAATATTTTTTTAAAAGTTAGGTATCCGTATGAAAACTTAGTTTATGTGAAATACCCGTGCGAAGCCGGGGCGGGCAGCTTGTGACGTAGAAACGTCTTTTACTCGAATTTTGCCCATGTCAATATTATGATTAAAGACTCGTCTAAATAAACTTAAATTTCCTATAGTTCTTTCAAATTTTTCAAAATGTTATCTATTATATCAAAGTTAGGTAGGTACATGATTGATAAGACGTTTTTATGTCGTAAACTGTGCGGAAAACGTATGCCCTATCGGAGTAGTCCACTTATCGATTATATTTTTATCATTGTCTGAACATTGGTTATACAATCACTACATATAAAAAAAAAATCGTCTGCCACGTCGGACTGTCTGTCTGTTCGCGATAAACTCGAAAATTACTGAACGGATTATCATGCGGTTTTCCTTAGTGTTCTCGTGACTTTATTGACAATTAGTCTACTCGTGACTTTAGCTGATATTAAAACTATTAGTCCTCATTCCCACGAAGGCTTTTTTTATGCGCGATTAAAAAACGTTCAAGTAAATAGAACATATGAAGTCCCAAGTTTATGTTCTCACGACAGCGCTTTTAACATGCAACCCTTTTTTTTATTGAGCAATGTTCTATTGTCAACGCTATATATATACACATACGCTATATTTTTGTATCGACGACGCTAATAAAGCGCTAATGCCGCGATTTAACTCAACGCTTTTTAAACTCTCGTACGAATGAGGACTGAGTGTTTTAAGTGATAATTACTTTATTCGTGACTTACAAATAGTAAGTGCTTACAAAAACTCACGTTATATGAAAAAAAAATATCCTTGAATGGTGGTAACATTTTAGTGCAGCTAGACAGGATCCTGTATTTTTAAGATACCGCGCTCAAATGCTTTGCCAATTTAGCTTTGCAAAGACCTGAGTATCTTTTTTACTCTGTCATACAAAATAACTCTCACAGTCTCCGTTCTTAAATTAGATTTTCATTTAGAAATGAAATCAAGAACATGTAGGCATACGACTTTTTTCCTCGTTTTTTCATACATTCTTTAAAGAAGTATCATAAAAAGCATAAGTGCCGTATATTTTAATTCTAAGAAAAACCGTTACACGGTATTGATACGTAAATAGAAAAATGTACGGCGCAAATGTTCGTCCCACGTATTTGTTGCCTCCCATTGGATGAAATATCAACGTTCCTCCCTTTTGACACTTGCCATTTGCACGTACATGATAACGCTAGGTAGAAGAAGAATATAAATTAACTAGGAAAATTGTCTTCTTCAACTAGTATTTTGTCGTGACTCACGGCAATTAAAAGATGTTGTTAGGGAAAAAATTGATTAAATTTTAGCGCTATGATAATATACAGTCTATGGCGTTCCTCGATAAATGGGCTATCTAACACTGAAAGAATGTTTCAAATCGGTTAGCTCACGAGATTAGCGCGTTCCAACAAACAAAATAACAAACTCTTCCGCTTTATACATATGTTAGTATAAGATATATGTGTCTACCCACTAGCTATATCAAGCGGTGGTGGCGGGAGACGGTATAGAGCAGACGAAACAGCTCCAGCGCGAGCACATCTCGAGCGCACGCGAAGTACTAGACGCGTTCCCGTACTGCGACGCGCGCACCGCGCTCACCAACATCATAGTGGCTATGATACCCTAGTACCTCCGCCTCACAACGTAAGCGTTAGCATTCCGTAGTACCTGCGCATCTCTAATTTATAGGGTTCCGTATGTATAATATTATGTGTTACTAAATTTATAATGGCTCTCTGTCCGTCCTGCCTAACTTTGGATGTTGCTTCGATTCAATTAGATCCTCAATAGCTCAACGGTGTAAGGTATGGATTGAAATCCGCAAGGTACCCGGGTCCCCTTACTTGCTGCGTTTATATGCGATCACAATGGGCGCGATCTTCGCTCGAGCCTGTGTTAACAGCTTTGCGCTAATTCTACCAAACCCCCTCTCAAAGACCTCTTTATTTTATTAACATAGCAATAATACTACATTAGCATAATAATATTATAGGTTAATGAGAACTTTCTCAAATTAAAATTTAGCCTTTTTTAGTATTTAAGTCTACGATATAATTTGGATGCGCGAATTCAATCAGCTAGAGGAAATCTTTTCGCCCTCAAAAACCGACTTATCGTCATGATATCAGTGAAAGTGATCACAATTTTGAGGAGGTTATTTTTTTTGCTCTTTATATTTACGCTAAAAATAAGATGGGATAATATTATTTTATTTTGGAATTTTCGATTTTATTTGATTGCGGGTTCATATTCTTATATTTTTATGTAAAAATCTGTAACAAAGTAAGAAAAGTTTACTTTTTTAAGCACACTTTAACAAATTTGAACAAATTTCGCCTTAGATGCATAATACTTAAGAAAACGACGCCCTATAATTAAGAGGAGTACCTCTAAGCTTGTAAAAACAAGGAAGAAGACAGTATACGTTAAGAACGGGCGAATTCGATATCGATAAATTAGATTTTCTTTAATTTATTCGTTGAAATAATAAATTTCCGGCCCTTCTATACCACATCACTATGTCACCTAAAATCTTTCTTAAATTTAATAAAGTGGGTGATTTCAGTAAAAGAAATCTCAGAAATAAAGAAAAACTAGTAATGCGATGTAAACGTGCTCTCGTTGTTACAGTGTTTACTTTTCTAAATAACTGAATGCGATCGTTATAACTAGGGACTATTAATAAATTGTTTATTCCTAATGGACTTGTTAAAATGGGTTGTTGACTGTTAATTCAAAAAAAATCGAAAACATTCCAATGTTTGCCACTAGTAATATCCCGCGGATTTATTGGCAATCACATTTTTTTGAGACAACGTAGACTTTTTCTATTTTCAAAATTTAGTTCAAATTCCACGAAAAAAAAACTATTTTAAATGACAGTTAATACTGCCATCTATTGGCATTTTGGATTCATTGTGTTTAAAATTCTAACTTTTGAACGCAAAGGAAGAAGGTTCGTCTCGAGGCCCGTACGCCTAGGAGTTTCGGCTCCTCGGATGAACCCAGATGGACATTTAAACCCAAACGAAAAGTAAAACCTTTCAGATAGCAAAAACCAACGCCATCTATACTTCCGGAACGAAATAAGTAGCGTAATAGTTAATCGACCCTCAAGTAGATGGCACTGTGCGATAGTAACTGTAAGCGTCATCTATCGTTTTATACACGAACTAATAGGTTTACTTTCTCGACAGAGTTCAACAACCATACGCGAGATGGCGCTGTTCGTTTTCATATCTTAGATCAAGCCCACAAGGTAGCGCTGTACGCAACGCAACATCGTGGTACAAGCAATTTTTCACAGATGGCGCTGAAAATTAAGTAAAATAGCAAATGTCCTACTCCAACAAGTAAATATTCTCGCCATCCTCTGCAATCTAAGCGGACCCCAGGGTCCATTTGCGTCCATCCATCCGTCCTAGCGTTATTCCGATCTAGTACCGGTACTAGAATGGGACAACGCTAGGAAGAAGAAGAAGGAAGGACCCCTTAACGATCATGTAGCAATACCACATAACTCCTTTAAAAAAATCTTTGTATGTGTGAGGGTGTGCGTGCATTTCTAAATGTGTTGATGACCTTTGCGAAAGGGAAATAGAATTAATCGCTAAAATAAAAAACCTAGGAAAATATTCAATTTATATCTCTCATAATAAATACCTATTAGAGATAGATGTATGTGTACCAATATTCAGCAATGTACCGTTAAATGTATGGGGCCAGTCGGCACGTCTAGACTGGGGTTATCCTTGCTAGATCGATAAAGTCTTAATCCAATATATCTCTTGTTACTATCCGGATTTGTTTTATACTGGCTGTTTCCGATTTCGTTCGCGAAATTTAAATTGCCCTTAGATCTCTTTATCGTGACAACTGTATGTTGTATTCATTGACAAATTTTATTCATCTGTGAATAGAACTATATATCGATACTTCCCACGTAAATTATTGTAACCCCAAATTCCCAACTGCATATCGGAGCACCTCGATGTCCTAAAGTCCACAAATGTGCGTTTTTCTAGACACTTTTTGCCTTGCACAATTTCTCTGTGGAATCAGTTGCCGGCTTCGGTATTTCCGAACGGATACGAATAAGATGCATAAAGCTTAATTGACGTATTTATTTTTATATTGCGAGCGATATTAATAGGTATTAGAAAAAAAGGAAAACTAAAAATACAACAATCCGCAATGATAGCTAAAACACACGGCAGAGCGTATGACGTCACCGTATATTATAGGTGCGTTCCAATAAGCGATCGCAAAGTTTTTAGACGACATTTGACTATTGCGATCGTTGCGGTCGCGGCGAAAACGTCGAGGTATAGCTTAGTGAAACGCCCTGTTAACATAAAGTGACGTTATGACAATTTCGAGTGTTTTGGGGGGAATTTGAACCCTTAAACTCGTACTTTTTGTTGTTTTTTTTTTTGGCCATAATAACGTTAATTTCTGCAGAAATATTTTTTTTTTTTTGGAAATAGTAGAATACTTGTGAACATTATAAACCTATTTTTCAAAATTTGTCCTCATGCCTATTGTTTTATATTCAGGTTATTCAAGTATTGACAAATGAGCGATTTGATGTAATTTTCGCTGTAAGTAATTTTTTGACAAAATCATCCACGTATCTAAGAAATATTTTAAGTAGACGTACGCCTTTCAGCGGTAGCCCATATCATTAATTAATTAATGTTTTGTTTGTGTTGACATGTGAAACAGAATGTTTCACATGTCAACACAAACAAAACATTAATGTGCAGCGCATCTACAGGCCTTCTGGTCGTGCAGATGTCCATGGGCGACGGTAGGCACTTCGGTGCCTACTGCCTGCTCTTACAACAGCTTCGTCTAAATAAATAAAATAGTGAGAATAAGACATCAACACACACACAACAAACAACAACAAGAATTTCGTTAAGAAATAAATAACGATAAAGTTTAAAGTTCTTAGGAATATTATGGTGGAAATTTTCTGCAAAATTTGCTCGAATTAAAATTAATGCTCAGTGTTACGGCAAACTTGATGTTGTAAGAAATTGGTAGGTAGGACTTAAGATTTTATTTAGCTTACCAGCAAAAAGCTGAGCTTAGCGAAGGCACGCGTAGTTTTTCATATATATATATATATATTTACAAATAACACATCTAGACATGGAGTTAAATTACTGTGTTAAAGGGTAAATATACGTGATAGTTTTTCAGTAAAGTGTACTACAAATGAGGCCGTAAGCGTAAAAGTGGCTTAAACATGAGACAAACAGTGTAAAAATAACAGGGCTATTACATTAATGTGTGTAAAATGTATTAAAGTACATTTCAACCTCTATGCATATTGTAAGTGAAAACAAGTTTAGCAACGTCATCTTTTTTTTTTACGTTACAAGGGGGCAGACGAGCAGGCAGCAGGCACCGAAGTGCCTTCCGGCGCCGATGGACATCTGCACGACCAGAAGGCCAGCAGATGCGCTGCCGGCCTTTAATGACGAGTTTAGACCACCGGCAAGTCTCACAAACCGAACGAAACGTGACAACAACACCATCACTAGACGTGACAGCATTGCCGCCACTTCACGCCGATGAGACAATCGGTAATGCGAGGCAGTTGTGTTACGAACGTTGACTGGGTAACAACTATCTAAGTACATTGAGATCAGTGTGATTACGACGCGTGCATACACCAATTTGATGAGTTATAATTACAGTAAGTATTAAATATTACGTAGTATCAGTGGATACTACACATCCTCTGCTTTTTAAGCAGATTCTGGTACTAGACCGCAATAACGCTAGGTGGAAGTACGATTGCCCCTGGTTATATGAAGTTACAATTCCATTAAGCATTAAGGCATCTTAAAAAATGTAGATTTAATTACTAGTCAACCAATCGAATAGTGGCCGCAAAAATGCAGTTATCAATTGGCGTCAGTAGTAACTTAGGCTAACTGCATTTTGTTTGTTTTCCTATAAAAAAAATAATTTGTCAAGTAGCATTACTTTGCGTTAGCAAAAGCGTATTTTTGCTTTTAAAGTCATAAGCCATAGTTTTTAACGCCGATTGTATCTGTGTTCACAAAGATTCTCATTCTTATTCTAGTTTTTTTGCTTGTTGATATTTGGTGTAACGGTTAAGAATTTTAATGAGTTTTCTTCTTCTTTGTGTCATCCCTTTGGAATACCAGGATCGGCTTAGATTGCAGAGGATGTGGTTGTGGGGCGAGTTAATATGACTGCTATCCGACGTCATCCCCGGAACCCCCGCGATCTCTACAACCTTACGACTAATACCACAAAGTGACATTAATCGGGTCCCATTGTTTTGGGTGATCGGTCATCTGAACTTACCCCACAGCCACATCCTCGGCAATATAAGCGGACCCTGGTACTAGACCGAGATAACGCTAGGAAGAAGAAGTACATTTTATTATGCAATAATAAGTAGTTTATTTAGTTAAAATCAGCTGCAGGTGTTTCTTTCTCATTAGTTCAAGCAGTTCTTCATAACATTCTTTATGCATACAGTAGAAGATCAGAGTCATCAGAAATCTTTCGGCAAAGCCACAAGGATCCAGCCGATTGAATTTTACTAGTTCGCCTTAAATTGGGGCCCCTTGACGCTACGTTGATTGCGGCCAAATGGAAGAAGCTGATACTGAAGGAGCCCTCGCCCAAAGATGACAGCAGTACTCCATATGAGACCTAAAGTGAGCCGTACGTCCATAAAATATAAAGTAGGAGGACTTAGTTGGCGTCACTATAAAAAACGTCCAAAGCGGGCTTTCAAAGTACAGGTAAAATTTTTTTTGGCTGTATGATTTTGTAGGAACTTCTGCCTTCATGCCGCCAATAGATATAGCTTCAAATATTGGAACACTTATTAGTTGTTTCCCGCGACTTCGCCTGCGTAAACTTGAGAGAGCCCTCATTAAACTTCTTTATTGTGAATTAATAGAATATCCGTTCTTAGTGGACGTCTAATGCCAGAGCCAGACAAAGCTCAAAGTGTTTGTACATTTTTGTCCTTGAAGACTACAAAGTACTACAAAACTTTGTGCAGCTACACAAAGTCCCGTATTTTCTATACCTATTTGATCGTAAAATTTATGCGTAAATGTGTATTTCATTTCCATCTCAGCGAGATATTAGCACCTCACTAACGGATTAAACCCGTTCGTCACTTTATATAAAATTAGCTGTGCCCGCGACTTTTTTTTTTTTTAAATATTATGAATACTTTTTAGGTATGTCTAATATTTCCTTTTCCCCTCCCACTAAGCTTAAATTAAGAGCTTGTATTAGATGTGGGTGCGACGACCCCCAACGCGGTGTGGTTTGAACCGGGTACCTTGCGGAATTCAGTCCATACCTTAAACCATTGAGCTATTGAGGCTCTAAAGAAGACTTCTTCCGCATAAAATTAGTTAAAAAATAGATTCAATTTTAGCGCGATAACATATATGCTTCTTCGATAAATTGATAAAGAGAATAGTAGCACTGATAACCCATAAGTTACTTTTTAACTTTTAGCACATTATCTGAATTATTATTATGTTTTTTTTATTATAAAAACATTTTATAACCACGTAATTTTCTTACTAATCGGTTTTCTTCTATGATACTAACCTGGTGAATACTAGTGTATTGGAAAAATTTGATTTGTATTGGTAATGGTTTACGTATATGTCAGAAATAGAAGCAATTAAACACTGTTAGAATTTATACGCGTTTGCCATATCAGGTAAGATTTAAAAAATATCCCTCTAAGTCTCCTTGCTAATATTATAAATGTGACTCTGTCTGTTATATTTTCACGCCTAATCTGTAAATTTCATAATTGCCTTACGGTTATCGTGGATAAAGGGGATATTGTGGGAAAATGAGTTGATGAAACGCGATATTTTATGCGTGGAACATCTCAATTCTCTTCTGTTGTTGCTCAATCTTTGCATATAAGTTTAATTGTTACAATGAGTTAAAAAACAATAAATTTGTTAATACGTACGTCAATTTTTTAATACTGGAAAGCCATTTTGTGTCGGTGCAGACTTTTGAGATATTATGTGGAAAAAGAATTAGATTTGGTAGGTATAAATACCATATCGTAGTATATAATTCCCTTCAAAAAAGGTTATTGACCACAGAGACTTACTAATGTAAGATGCAAATTTATGTAGCAATGAAAGACGTCCAATTCATCTCATTTGCTACCAAGAAAAACTTGGATTAGTTGACCAACTTCCGCTAGTGGGTCAGTTTGTATTCGCAAAGCGAAGTTGGCTTCGTAATTTTATAACTTGAATTAAATTTTAAAAATGTGCATGTAAGCAAGTTTAAGCCAAAGAAATTTTCGCTTAGAAAAACATTTTGAAAAGATGAAACGCACGGTATGAAATCAATAAAGTTAAATCGAAATTGATTACGAAATTGGTATATGGAATTAATTTTGCTGTCTTCGTTTCGACATTTTGTAAGAAGCTTATAGGGTTATAGTGGAATTTGCTTTATTGCATCACTATCCAATATATCACTTTTGTAAATCTTAGGGACAAAACGAATGTAGAAATTTTGATAGGGTCGAAGTACATCCGCAATGGCGGGCTGGTCTTGTTTAATTATTGTATTAAATATTTTACTTATATTACATTACTTGCGATCTAAATTTCTATATTTACAAAGGAGGTCCATTTTCAGGTTATATTCTAACAATAGGCTTGAATCTGATGGCCACTCGATGTCCGACGCTCGCCGCGTTTATTATTTATCGACATCTTCCTCAACGTCAATGTATGGATAGAATTATATATAATTATATTCTGCCGTTATCAAGTTTATCAAGTTATTAGAAATCGATTGGATGTTATCGATTTATATTTGGGAACTATTGTTAGCGTTATTAATATATGTGTATATTGTAAGCGATATTTACTAATGTGTATATGTATGCAATTGTTATGGATACATCGTATTGTTACTTAAATATAGATTTTTTTTATAGGTTAAGCGGGCAAACGAGCAAACGGATCAACCGAGATGATCAGTTGATCAACGTCGTCCATGGACACCTGCAGCACCAGAGGGGCTGGCAGTGCGATGCCGATTTCTAAGGAATTTATGAATTAAATTTTCATGTAATTGTGTCGGTATTCACATTTATTTAGTACTTTTGCCCGGGAACATAGTTAAATTCATAAAAGGTATAAATACGGCCGCACAGTGTGCATGCGTCATTCCTGTTTCAGCTAGCAAATGGTACACACCTTTTGTGAAGTCATAACGCTTACCTCTTTTAGGAAGAAATATTTTCAAAAGAGTAACTACGAGTTTCTTGCAGGTTATTCTGGTGGTTCAACTTCTTCGAACCAGTAAAAATAACAGAGAAATGAAATACATCTATTAAATAGCGAAACTGAGTTTTGATCTATTGGCTAATTCCAATACTATGATAGTATAAACTGGCATTCCTTACTTTAACTGGCTGGCTTTAGTGCTGGTGGAGGCGCTGAAATTAAATTTGTCAATCATGATTCAGCTGAGTATTGTACGTTAAAAAATGTTTGGAAACAATGTATCATTTCACACATACACTTCAGTCCGATTTATTTATGCAGATTATAAACTTAATTAAAATTTATTAGACTCAAATATAGTGTATCATCCAGTAATGGAATTGACAAACACATCGCTCAATAGGCAGATCATAAGTTATTCAGGCGTGACTAATCACAGAGCGACGTCCATGGTGAGTAGTCAATGCCGTAAATCAGTTTTAGTAGGCAGGTGCCAACGGGTCCGAGTGTGGACTGTAAGATAAACTTTATCTATGTATCCCTACTACTTCTACTTTTTCTTCTTCTCCTGGTCTGGCACCAGGGCCCACTTTAACAGCAGAGGATGTGGCTGTAGGGCTAGGTCAGATGACTGATCGCCCCCTGACGTTATCCCCAGAACCCAAAATCTCTACAATCTTACGACTAATATCCTATCTCTGTCTGCTACAGTTTAATGCCTGAACCGCTAAATAGGTTTTGATGAATTACGTTATGAAAATAGAATAAAATAAATAAGTATAAATTTTAAGTAAACACAAAGTACACTAAACACAAAGTACTCGTCATAACTAATCAAACGAGCCCAAACTCAATGCAGTTATATCGTTTTATAACGGAGTTCCTATGGACACCTTCCAACTCAATCATCATATCAGTTCCATGGCATCATAATATTGCATTGTCATCCGGTATACATATGTGTAAAATTTTAGCTCAATCGGTTATGTATAGATATTTGAAATAAAATTGAGTTGTAAGATTTCAAAACTCCAAAATTGAGTTGTAAGATTCCACCCGAACAAACATACGTTGCAAGTGAAATAAAATCTTTTAAAAATAAGGTTTTTGGTGCATTACAAGATACAGAGTATAATTTTCGACCGCATCAGTTTCAAACTGTGGCGCAGTTACTAACACATACCCTTACGCTGCAACCATGTAATGATAATAAAACGTTATTTGAGATATTAATCAAGTAATATATTACATTATTTAATCTTCTGATCTTGGAGACGGACACAGGCTACTGTTTATCGCAAAAATGAAATTTGAAAGTGGTAAAATAGGGTCGAATCTTTGTATTACAGTCAACATAAACAACGCTGATGAAGTCACTTGTTGAAACTAGTACAAAACTTAAGACCTTAACGGTAAGTAGGATAGACTGAAACCAACATAGACCTGTTTCAAACCCTGATCAAACATGCTTAAAAAGACAGGGTATCTTATATCTAAAAGTGTTGCTGTTTCAGAAGGAATAAATGTTGTTAAAGAGTTCCTTACTCACTACTAGTGAGTAAGGAACTGCACCAAAAAACTTACTTACCCAAACTTACTTAACCAAAAAACTTAAGCTTTAACTTGTCCCTAATATCCAGAAATGGTCACTATACCATTTCTGGATATTACGGACAAGTTAAAGCTTAAGTTAGGGAGAAAGCGTATGGTTCTTAAATTACGGTTACATAAAATGTACTGAAGCAATTTATTTTCTAAGATAGAAACAAAGGATTAATAGTTGTTTCTGAAACACGAGAAGGTATCAAAGGAGATGTCGGTTAAATGGCAGCTCTACTTAATCTCGACTCTTAGAAGAGCACAGATTGTACTGACACTTTATTGATCCCCGGGTAATAGAGTCCATAGTATGAGCCACAGTACCGTACCAATCAAGGATTTTGTGCTGTGTACATAATATATTTTAATTAAGAAAGCAATCTTAGATTATAATTATTTGAAACTGTCTGTTTCCCGCGTTTTCGTCCGCGTAAAAATCCGTTCATAGCGGAGATCTACTAATTGTAAAGTACGACCTAGTCAAATTACATCTTTGTACGTCGCGCGGTCTTCGAGATTTCATGTTAGGTGAACTTTCGCAATTGAATATATATATATATATATATATATATATGTGTGAATATAATATGTTTAATTAGCTTACTATCAATCAACAATACCGTACCAATCAAGGCGTTTGTGATGTGATGAGATATATATATAAAATAATTGTAGTTCGCTAAAACTCAAAACTAGATGCGTTAAGCTGAAGGCAGGGAAAAGTGGCGCACTTTAGGAGAGGCCTATGTCCAGCAATGGACGAACATAGGCTGATGATTATGATGAAAACTCAAAAACAGATGAACGAATTATACATTCTGTTTATTTTGTTTTATTACCCTTATTTCAGTGAAGTTTCAAAAGAAAAGAAATAAACGAAAAGCCTAAAGATTATTTAGAAATACAAAATAAAAATGCAGATTTGTTCTCTCTACTTTAGAATACTTCAAGTAGATGAAGTTGGTGCTTGACGATTTGACTGCCGTGTCGTTACACATTTTCTGCCAAGTCTTTCATTCTATTTTACCAGTATTTTATTTAACTTCATAATCATTTTTAGACAAAGTTAAAAGTTTAGCTTCCATCATATAATATTTTGCGTTCAGTCAGCACAAATTTTCCTATAGGTGTGCCAAGTTTTAATTATATCCAATCAGTACATTTTCTGTAATTAAGTAATTAACATTCATAAGTATATACCAGCTATATTAATATATAAAGCTGAAGAGTATGTTTGTTTCTTTGCTAGGTGTTCGTTTCCCACCTCGAGTCTGGGTGTATTAACTATGTGTATGTATTAACATATTTCTAGAAAAAAATATTTGTGTATAACAGCCGTCTGTTACCTATAACACAGGCATTAAGTTGTCTACCTTAGGAACAGACGTCTAGGAGTTGATATTTATTCACCTGGGTCATCTTGTCCTGTCGCCCTTCCCAGGACAGATTCTCGCTGTACCAAGGTTCGTTTTGGGTGCCGAAGTAAAGTGGTTCCCACCTGTGATAAGGATACTCTCTCCTCGCTATAAGCATCGGCTGAAAAAGAAACATCATTAAATACAACGCCAACGCGCCGTTTTCTACAGTAAAACATTTATATATATTGCTGGCCTATCATGGGAAATACCTAAGCAATTATAATCAAAATTATGTTACATTCAAGTCCCCTGTCGTAAATTGCTAAGAGCAGTTCGAGCCCTAAACTCGAGTAATTCTCAATTAGCATATGAATATGGGGGAGCTGTAAACGTATTTAGGAGCTCTAACACATCACGGAAATAGACGAGCATTCCCTGTGAACGTTAGAGACATTAAAAGGTTCAGTGAAGTTATAGTATCCACTACGATACTACGTGAATATTATTAAATATTTATTGTAATTATAATTCACCAAAATAGTATATGCTCGCGTCGTACTCACACTGATCACAATGTACTTAGATAGTTTTTTACCAAATCAACGGTCGAAACACAAATGCCCTGTTTATATATTTAATTTTTTCTGGACGTGTAATGCTGTTGGTCAGAGTGAGCTTCATAGCGTCAAAGGCCGTCAAGAGGGTTTGGGCCTCTGGCAGCATAAAGTCTGCCGGGTCCGCTAGTTGCACAATAAGATACCATAAACGAGTTTACACAGAACACGACGATAGTAGCATGGAATACAAGATGATACTCACTGCGCATGCGTGTAAGTTTATATTTAATAAATAATAATTATAGCAATTATTTATTCAAGAAAAAAAAAATTAAATACATTTATTTCACAAAAACCTTAATTTCAATAGGATGTATCCGTCGGTACCAGCATTATTTATTCCTTTGTCGCGGGTACCAATTAACAATTTTACTATTAATATGTTCAGTAGTAGCTTTGTTAATATTTATTTATTTTATAACCTAAACAATATGTTACAGATATTGCTGCACCACAAGCTTAATACCAAATATGATAGGATGTACTCTGATGCCAAAACTAGGATAGCCTAGTTATTATATACATATAACTACTGTTTTATATTCGATTAATTAGTGTTTCTTTTTAGTTTTGAAGAATCTTTAATTTTTGCCGCATAATTAAACGCCAGAAACGCATCTGTTACTTAAAATAAGATTAACCGCCTGCCTCGTTTGCCCTTTGTAATATAAAAAAAAATATCTTTTTTTTATGTTACAAGGGGAAAATGAGCATAAGTCACTAACGACGCCCATGGACATCTGCACTACCAGAAGGCTAGCAGATGCGTTGCCGGCCTGTAATGACAAGAGTAGGCCACCGGGAAGGCTTACAAATCGTACAAAACGAGATAACAATACTATCAATAGACAGTATTGCCGCCACTTTACACCAATATTATGTGAAAAAGAGATACTGGTATCCGGTAAAAATGCTAACTGTTATATATGTCATGTGTTGTCATTCATGGAATAAACCAGTGCGTTACTAATCGTGTCTTAGGGGATAATGCTAGATGAAGAAGAAGTACAGAGTGTTATTACTATAGCAATACAACCGGTATCAACGATACTTATTCTATTGACTACGATAGCCCCACTTTCATTCTGGAGGGCAAAAAAGGGAAGGGAGTAAGATTTTTCTTCCGCCCATTATTCATAGAGTAAGGTATATAATCTACAGGTAGTATAGAAGGTACTAGTCTAAGAGATTATTAGAAGGTCATTTAGAATATGAAAAATATGCGGTATATTATTATTATATAGAGGAAGATAGAAGAAGAACAATCTTGTCCATTAAATAGTATCATCATTCATTTTTAAGAAAAAGTGATTAATGCTATTTTATCGACAAGAATAGACCATCCCTGAGACTGAAAAAAAAGGAGGAAAGTTAAGTTATTTTTTCGCAAACACGTTCATTTCTATAGAGTAAAAAGTGAGAGTTGTGGAATTAACTTACAAAATTTACATCGCATATTGAAGTGGAAAGCAGAAGAGGAGCATAATAAAAGGTGACTGACACTATTTTATTGACAAGAATTCATCCCTGAGCTTGAAAAAGAGGAAGAAAGTAAAGTTTTTTTTCGCAAGGACCTCTATTATCCGTAGAGTAAATAGAGAGAGATGTGGAATTCACTTAGAGTACAAAATATATGCGGCATATTGAGAAGCAGAATAGTGAACAGTTGGTGTTTTATTGATCCCCATCAATATAACCGGAAAAGACTCCAACGTGTCCGTTACAAATATAAATTATAAAGATTCTTAGAAATATGAAGTTAGTTCAACTCAACAGTGGTCTGTGAAAAATTTCGTAGATCTGACTGAATTACGTCCATCCAGCAATATCTAGGTGGTTCGGCAATGAAAGCTATGCTTATAAAACAGTCAAATTTTTTATTTATATAGATTCACTATGAGTTTGCTTGCTGCACCATACAATATAATCACGTCCCCGTTAATATCTTACAATAATTAAAATGCCAGTTATAAGTGTTAAAAACATTCAAAAATGAATATATTTGACTTTGATTTTGCGTTTGTGTTTGCTCTCAGCGCCCTACACCATAATCACGTTCCCGTTCCTGTTCGCAGTGATGTTCGGTGATTTGGGGCACGGTGCGCTCATGGCTGCCTTCGGGTTCTGGATGTGCTACAAGGAGAAGCCCCTGCAAGCCAAGAAGATTGACAGCGAGGTGAGGCAGCCTCAGATCGCCGACCTTAGTTTATTTTAATATATAACAATCCAGTGTCACTATGTATGTTCCCAGTGAACTTCTTACCAAGTCAACAAAAAATGGCGACCACTGATTAGGCCACGACCTCGTCAGTTAATGTTACTAACATTAATAACAAATAGTAATTTTAACCACCTGAAAACCAGCGCTGTCATATTTTCTAATATGACAGCATTATGAAGATTAGATTTTTAATCAGACGTTATGAGTCGAAATTTTGCGTTTTGAATGTTTTGGAACGTTCGTTGAAGTAGCTAATTAATTGCAGTTGCTGTAACGAGTGATTACTACATGCATTTATATCTGTATGATTAAGTTTCAGCTTCGGCAAATTTTGGTTTCGGCAACTTTCAGCTAATTTCGGCCCGCTTAAAGAAATGTTTATATAGAACTTAAAATATGTTAATTTCAATTTTTTTACCGTGCAGACGATTTATAGGAGTACGTAAATAGCGTCACATGTTATAGGGAGAGTAGGGTATCACCGAAATGAACTATTGTGGTCCAAAAACTTCTCCACATTTTTCTATACATAATTTAAAAAATGAAAGTGCTGTTATCTTTTAATAATACATAATGCATGCATAAAATTTAAAAATATGTCATGTCACGTCGATAGGGGAGTTTAAAAATCATAAAATTCTCGTGATGTTTATAGATGACGCCCTGGAAGGCCTGAACAGAACAGTTCCTGTTCTTTTCAAAAAATAATAACAAATTAGCCTTATATTCCCGTTTTCCCTTTAACTACGCGTAAAACTTGCGCCTGAGGACCGAGCACGAACATTTCTGGTTTACTATCGTAACTCTCAAAACCGACCTTCAAACGAAACCATCATGTTACCATATTACACGACTTGCTAATTAATGCTATTTCGATTTTTACTCGCACGTATCGACTACTGGACGCTACGGCTAAGGCCTACTAGTGGTTGGTATATAAAAATAATAAGAGTATGAAATTAGGCATACTTACAACTTAGACTTAGATGCATACACGTTATATATAATATAACGAGTATGCATCTCTCTTTAAAAAAATGATATAGTATATATGTATTTAAAGAATAATAAGAATGTTGAATGAGATATGTCCATATTCTGTTATGCTTTTTAAAAGTGCTAGAAGTGGCCACGAGAGCCCAGCGGGTTTGCATCCAAAACATCACAGATTCAGTCCATCCTTCCATCATTGAGTTATCGAGGCTTTAATTTTATACTTCCTTATTTAAAGTGATATTTTTATTATCAAAATCCCTTTAATTAACCGAAGCACCGAAAACTTAGCGTTGAATATAATATTACTCCTTTTTGGCCTTTCTTTTGATATTCTTTTTTTTTTTCTTTCAAATTTCAATCAACACACAAGCCTTGTGCTTTGTCGGAAGGAAAATTATCGTAATTGGAAATTGAGGAAAACATTAAATTTTTTTTATATATATTAAAAAGGACAAACGGTTTACCCGACGTTTTTCACGACCGACGCTCGTGGACATCTGCACCATCAGAAGGCTCGCAGATGTGTTGTTAGCCTTTAAGGAGGGGCATAAGCAACCGGGAACTCTCAGAAACCGAACAAAATGCTACAACAATACCACAACATGACGTGACAGCATTTTTTTTAAAATATATACAGCACTATATGACACACGAAGGTCTGTTCCTAATTTATACATCTCCGAGGTACAGAGGTAATTTTGGGGGCTTACTAGCTTCACTGCTTCACTTGATAGGCCTCGCTCTCTTCTAGTAAGGGTAACCAAGCGTTGAAAAATAACAAATATATTCGAAAATCCAAAAGTGCATGCATTCATTACTTTTCTTAAATCATTTATAAAAAAGCGATTTTCGGTTATAAATCTAATTAATAAAGGAAATAATTTATTTCTTTTCAAACAAAGTTAAAGTTAAGGGAATAGTTTTACGAAATACTTTGATAACATTTCTCCGCGTTCCACATTTTTTTAATATATAACAAGGGACAAACGAGCAGGCGGTACTCACATAAGTGATTACCAATACCAATGGACCACTGCAACACCAGAAGGCCCGTAGATGCGTTGCGGGCCTTTGAGAAATGAGTATAATCTTTTCTCGAAGGTCTCTATGTCGTATCCCTTCGGAAATACCGAAGTTGCCAACTATTTCCACAAAGGAATTGTGCAAGGTGAAGTTTTTAAAGAATCTATATGTATGTATGTATTTATATACATATTTTTACAAAAAAAATATTTGTGCCCGTTACTTATAACACAGGCATTAAGTTGTCTACCTTAGGAACAGTAGTATATAAATAAATATATAATGCTGTATATATTTATTTATTTATATTTGTAATTGGTGACCCATCTATCATCCAGCCGCGGTAAGTTATTTAATCAAGCTATAAACTCGAATGCTGGCCATTGAATTGGCTCGTTGGTCTAGGGGTATGATTTTCGCTTAGGGTGCGAGAGGTCCCGGGTTCAAATCCCGGACGAGCCCCAAATCCTTTTTTATTTTAAATATTTTCATACTAAATAATAAATGAAAATAAAACAAAATTTAATTCTTACAATGATAGCATGTAATAAAACAACGCTTAAAAATGTAAAATTTAAATGCGTTTTATTAAAGCCGAATGATATGCAACATATTCATGGAAGAGCGGAGTCCCTAACACAAGTAATTTCTTACTCAAAAGGGGCTCCAATCCTATATTCTATGATTATAAACAAAATGGCTAAATAAATAAAATATTTATTTATTTATAACTGAACAATGACCTTCACTTACGTTACTTAATTTAAATATGTTTGACATAACGATAAATTGACCTTTGCTACCCCGCCCTTTGACGCTGTGAATATCACTCAGACCAGCAGAATGACACGCTCAGAAAAAAATTAATAAATAAAAAACAATTTATAATAAAACCTTCCCTAAACATTGAAATAACAAAATTTCTGCCGTTTACCCACCCCCCTCCCCCCTTGAGCTAATCCGACTGGGCTGTAGAGGTAACAGATAAACTTTTTAGGCCCAAATTATTAATACTCATCCCCCAGCACCCAACTGCCCTCGCCCTGCACGAGATACTGTTGCAATTCATCCATACTTTGGTCAAATCAAAGCGGATCATGAAACTGATCAATTTTTTTTGAGAAATCAATCAATCCCAGAATTCGGTAAAGCGGTTCTTTTAATGAAATATCATAGAATTTTTCAATGTTTATACTGTAGTGAAATATATACCTGTCTACTTTTTTTTCAGAGTGGAATCATCAAATATAGCAGAATTAGAGCCAATAATTATCAATTATAGCGGAATTTTACTTAGATTCATACAATCTTCATCTCCATCTTTTTTCCATTCTTCGTACGTCTTAGACAGAGAGACATGGAAAGAGGGGATGGAGATATTGCCCTGCATGCATTGGATCTTGACGTTTTAGTATGATCCAAGCAGGATGACATAACGATGCCGCAACGATAATGCCGCGCTGAAGTGGTTTAATAAATTAGGCTTTGTAAAATAATGTCAATTTATTAAAGTAATTCAGTTATAATTTAATATTAATGAAGGATATGCTTTAGATGAGGTAAAGGAGAAAATAGAGTAAAATATCAATCGGGTTAAGTCAAAAATATGGTCTTTAATTGGTGAATCAAAGACCTTACTCTTGACTAAAGCTGATTGACCTGAGGTGACCAGACCAAAAAGAAGGTAGCGGAATTAACTGGACAAATATCTGACGGAAAAGGTCAGAAGATAATGAATATCTACTGAAATTTAGCCTCGAATACAAATGGGGTTATGTAAAGGAGGCACTACAAAGAGATGGGCCACAAAAAATAATCTATTTTCTGTCATGCTAAAAATTTGGCCCTGTTAAAAAGTTGCAACATTGAGTATACTGTAGACTCCCTAAAAATAGCCTCTTCTAGGACTATTCTTAGGTAAGAAAGAGGTACTGGTACCCAAATGCGCCGGCCTAATTCGGCTAAAGACCAAAAGGACTGCAAGCGTGGCGCTTAACTTTATTAAATAATAACCATATTGTAGAAAGAAAGAAAGAAAATAATTTAATCTTTATAGACCCTATCTATCTGTAACTCGCGACTTTGTCCGTGTTGAATTCAAGAACTTAGTGGGATTTTTAGGTTTTATTTTATTTTGTACCGAACCCTATATATATATATATACTTTGCGAAAAGTAGGAAAAATAGAAAATTCCATATGGTAGTTTATCCAGTAAAAGCTCACAGGGGCTGGCCATTAATCACTTGGAAACTACTCAGATCAGAATCCATTTCTTGGCGATTTTAATGTACCAAAGTGAGATTATTTGAAATACGTTTTGCTTGCAAGTAACAAACAAGTTACAAACTCTCGTCAAAACTTAAAATAAATATGCCACAGATCTGGAGGCTTTCCAGGTACTAATAGGTGCATTAATTACTCACTTCAGCAATGTGCGTAATCTACTTTTGTTTTAACTAAATCGCAGTCTATTTCCATTTTTAAATCTTTTCTAGCTAAAATGTAGTATCAAAGTTTTGCAAAGACTCTATCTGCATATGTATTACAGTGATATTGCGTGGCATTTTCTGTTCTTTTCGAGTTTATTCAGTCGGTTTTTATTTTCAGTCAGTTTCTTTTTATTTAAATGTATACATTTTATATAAAATGAATGGGAGACATTAAACCTGTGTGGTACAAAATAAAAAAAACTGTATTAATAAAAACAAGGCAATAATGAGATTTCATACAACATTGCTGCACCGTTTTGGGTTCTATGCACATCTACATCCTTTGTGATTGTGTAGTTGGAAGAAAAATAATTTATTTCTTGGGCGATGTTTATTACCTCTGAGATTACTTTACAAAGAAGAAGAAAGATTGACGTGAAACCTTCACACAATTGGTCGTATTTTTGAATATTTAAATAGATAGCCCAGCATAAACATATACACAGATAGTTTACATAACCTTTAGTTAGTTACATAGTTAGTTAAATAAACTTCCCAACCGTTTTACAATATCATCCTGTTCCCAAAAGTATCACAATACATTTTGTTACAGGAACTTCGCCGTCTTGGGAGCAATTTGTAAGAGAGTCCCTCGTACAAGCCGCGTGGCCTGTTGCTTTAGTGCCGCCACCGCGACGCGCCCTGACTGTGGATAGCCAGTAAGTAACACATCTTTACGTAGGTATTTATTTTTAACTAACTAGTATATTGGTACTAGAGATTGCCTGGTGGTAGAAATTCGGCCACAAAACTTTAAATTTATACACACTATATGCTAAATTTCAATTCTTTGTACAACGATATTGTAATAATTGACCATATTTTTACTGTCGTCGTGTCTACGCTTTGACACAATCTTATAATAAAAGATATCATATTGTGTGAGTTAATCACTCATGTAAAATCATTTGGCATTGGTGTGCGTGAGGTTTTATTTGAGCAACTTAATGTATTAATAATAAAAAAAAATATAAAAATATCAGCATTCGCACCTTTATCTATACGTACTATAATTATGTCAAAATTTATACTCTTTCGTTCCAACAATATTCGTAAAATGGTACCCATACTGTTCGCTTCACGTATTAATATAAAAATTATTAGGTATTTTAGAAAAAAGTTCGAACAAGAAAAGATGTTTGAAAAAATCAAACTGTCTAAAATCATGTCTTATTCTATTTTTTTTTCATTAAAAATGTGTGTGTTCAGTTTTTTAATCGTTCGTCTATGAAGCTTCCACTAGCTACTGAAACAACTATTATGAAAGCATGAATTTTGTCAGGGGTACAAAAAGAACATAGGGTACCAAACGAACAGAGGTTTCATTGAGAAAAAAGTGAAATCTTCATAACATGTAAAACTAGTGAAAAGAATTCTCAACACCTAAGACATTTTGTAGCCCTTCATTGTTCTCGTACGAACGTGCTCCGATTGTTCAGAGAGTCAGAGTAAGCAAAAAAATACACTTTTTTACCTTTCTCACATTGTGATCTGAAACGATCTACATTTGACAAAGCGTTTGTATGACTCAAAGGGCTTTTTGTGTAGGATTTGTAAAAATTTCTCCACGCTCGGAAAAAAGAAAGATTCGATTGTAGCCGAGCTTTAGGATTACGGACGATCAATGTTGAGGGCACGTGGACTTTGTTTTAAAGCCCGTAAAGGGTATCAGTAAATGGCAAGTTCCGTAGCCCTATTATCAACACATCTATTTCAAATCAAACTAAGAATCTAATTGTCTTTATAAGCCTTTTTGAATCGTCAAACAATTTAAAATCTATCACAGAAAATTTAGGTCAATAAAAACTGGCTCGTGTGAATAAGGACGCCGATGTATAATTTACCATAAGGGTCGCAGATGTGTTACCGATCTTTAAGAAATTGCTTCCTTCTTCTTATAAGGGATCCTAGTGCCTTGTTTCGAAATTCCTTGCTTATTGCAAGTTGTGGATCTTTAGATATGGATGTGTGGGCATAATTTCTGATATTAACTCGATGAAAAAAAAACATGAAGAAGATGAGAACAATGGCACTGGCCTTTATCCTGTGGCACAATGACGATAAAAAAAAAAAACGCAATGACCAATGATGTCATTTTGGTGCCGGTTAATTCCAATAACTCTTCGGAACACTCACCGCTACGCTTACAGAGAGCAGTTAGTAGCTTTTGATCTTATTACAGCCGTACTAGAAAGCGAGCCTTTAGTGCTATAATTAATGGATGACAAGGACTCCACTGGGTTTGATTGGCCAGCGAATCCCACATTTGTTTGCGAATGTCTCCAGAACAACGGGTCCACTCGTGATGTTTTGCCTAAATAAATTTGCCAGCGAAAAAAGCCTTTTGATCTTAGTATGTAAAACAGCTTATTAATTTTGAAACACCTCCTAACACACACTGCACGTGATGCTCGCGGACGAAATATGAAAGTTTTAGTAATTTGTACTTCCAAGGACGACGGCTCGCTGTGGGCTTTTATGCGGGTAATGTGTATTTAACTAGGTCTTCACATGTCACCTAATTTATCCAAAGAGTGTTAAATTTTTCAATGCTTTCTAAAAAGAAATAAATACGTATTTATACATACAAATAAAAACGGAAAACTTTTTATGTAAGATGTCCAACAAGCATACCGGGAAACAAACACATTATGATTCGCGAAATAACACAACCTATAGACATTTCCGGATAAGATATGGTTTTCATAGCGCATTGTTGAAAACCACTTTCCCAAATAGAGCACTGGTAACTCTTACCAGCAAGATCATACCCTACGGAAAGAGTATTGCATTTGTTGCAGTGACAAAGTGTAGGGTGGCGATACTTCCCTATGAACCAGCTCCATATTACAAAAGAAAATGCTGTAAAATAATAAATTGTGTAACTAGCGAAACCGGCAGATGTTGTCCTGGCCGAAAGTTGGGTTACTTACTCTTTACTACATTCTATTAGCCTATAATATTATTTCCGTTCCCGTTCCCATTCCCGTTTTCTTTTTCTTTGCCGTCCCTGTTCCCGATCCCATCCCCATTTCCGTTCCCGTTCCTAACATAATTTAATATGTTGGTTAATTATTATGAATTTCTCCAATTTTCCGCGCAATTTTCTTAGTTTTTTCTTTCATAAAAACCTCCTGACAATAACAAACACAACAAAAAAGAATAAGCCAAATCGGTCTAGCCTCGACGCATGATGCAGTCACCAAGGAAAATAAAGGTTCATTTATATATAAAGATTTCATTTTCAGCATATAAAGGTTTATTATTATAAATTTTCATATAGGTGCTCGTATATAAACTAAAATAACCCAACATAAAATGTAACTATTGTTTTAAACAACAATACAAAACAAAGAGATGAGTTGAAATATTATTTTAATGGAGTTCATGAACAACGGAAAATGTGTTAGATTTGTTTCGGAGAAATCCTACATTCATTTTAATTAAATTCCGCGTGAATCTGGTGAGGAAATTGTGTAAAATGTATTTATTATCTTTCAGTACAAAGTTTCAGTTGTTAAAACGAAACTATATATTGGAGACCACGCTTAATTTATACATAAATTTCGTATCTTGGGTACAAAATTGGGATTTTTTATTATTGTTAAGAGACAATGGGTTGACCAGATCATGGCTTTTTGCATGACAGTTTTCAAATTAAGTCATCATTGATTATAAAATTAGAAGTTCTAGTGTTCTTCAACTTTACAAAAATTTGAATTTTACAACATGTTAATTACAAAAGCTTTTAAAAATATGTATATCTGTATTTCATCTTCAGTCAATTGCCATCCACAGCAAGGAGTAGCTCTTGGCCTCGATACTCCGTTTTGTTCTGACATTTATTTACGACTGGCCCATTGGCGGGATTTGCAGTTATCCTGCTTTCCGCTCCGGGGGTTGTGGGTTCGATTCCCGCCTCGAGTCTGGGAGTAATATCTATATGTATGTATTTATATATTTCGACAATAATAAATATTTGTGTATGGTGGGTGTTAGCTATAACACAGGCATTAAATTGACTACCTTAGGAATAGACATCTTTATGTTATATAGTTCTGTATATTTATCCTGTATATTTATTTATTATTATTCTGCTCGAACCAATGATGATAAAACAGTCTGGCTTGTTTATAACTTGAATATATACACCCTAAAAAAGTAAATAATAAAGATTCCAAGTTGCTAATATTTAAGATTTTTTTTTAAAGTTTGAATGTTTTTATGGTCGATTTTTTGCACTTTTTACATAATGCGCAGTTTAAAAAAAAAACCGCAAGCGCCCGGAACGGCTCATTATTTACGCTTCTTTTATTCCCAAATTACTATATATTCGCAATTGTAACTTACCGAACACACTTTTCCGGAGTAATGTCAGTGTCGGGCCACTACATGGTGTATCACTCGCTACACCCGAAACGCTTTCATTGGCAGTTTAATAGCCAACCTAACATGAAATTTATACGAAACTGCAACAGATGCTGTAACGGACACGTTGGTGTCTTTTCCGGGAGTTATTGATAGGGATCAATAATACACCAACTTGTCATTAACTTCTCGCAGACTGTACAAAGCACTTTTATTTACAGCGGTTTTTCTGGACTATATGACACACGGACGTTTGTTTCTAAGGTAGACAACTTAATGCCTGTGTTATAGGTAACAGCCGTCTGTTATACACAAATATTTTTTTTTTGAAATATATAAATACATACATATAAATATACACTCAGACTCGAGATGGGAATCGAACCCACAATATTATTAGTAATTTGCCGCGACTTCATCCGAGTGGATTTGGCGATTTTGTTAAATTTTGAGGGTTTCTTTTTAGTGCGGAACCCAAATGATTTCTCTGTGTTATTCCTTATATCAGCTATCTGACAGTGAAAGTTCTGTCGAAATTGGCCCAGCCGTTTCGGAGATTACCCGGAACAATAACACAGAAAAGCAGACAGAAATGTTTTCACTTGTGTCTTTGTTAACTTCTACGAAACGTAAATTTAATTATATGATAATAATCACTGCATTTGATCAAATTGTATACGTTTCTTTGTACTTAGAGAATGAATATAAGTGATTATCAGAAAATGTAATAAAAAAAAATAGTAGCGACACCGATATGTAAGTATGTTATCATTCATTTCGGTCTATTTGATGCGAAGCTTTATTGACTAACGGCATTCTCCTTGCTATGGGAGGCCTCCGTTATAAAGAGACTTGCTGGTTAATATAACAATTATTTATTAAAATGATTGCATCACATCCTTCTTATTATTTTATATCATGACAACACTATTATAACGCTTTTATACTTCCATGGATTTCAGAATGATAGGATTAAAGCAAAGTAGTTTAGTTTCTCATGCATGTCATGGATTTCCGCAAAGTAACGCCTGATCCTATCAATTATTTAAACCAAAATGCTTTGAACTATTATATCGTGTTTATGACGTAACGTACATTAGCATCAGCAATTTGTTTGGCAAAATGTGACATCTTGCGTACTCATTGCTGTTCGGTATCAAATGATTTAATTGATTTATATTTCCGAAATACTAAACGATATGACACATTTTAGTAATTCCACTTGATTTACGGTAATATTTAAACCTCTATCTCCCCAGAACAAAAATTTATTAGGATTTAATGTATAAACGCTGCAAAGACTTGAATGGACTTCTCTTTAAGTGTACTTCTCTTCAAATGACTTTTAAAAAAAAGTTTGTCAATTCGACTGTATTTTTTTTTTGGTTTGTTACTTCAGATATTTCGACTGGGTGAACCGATTTTGATGATTCTTTTTTTATTTGAAAGCGGGTGCTTCCCTTCTTTTAAATTTCTATTGTTGTCCAGAGTGCTCGGTGTGAGTTTTTTAACTTTTACGCGTTGGTAAAGTTTACTTAAATTTGTATGGAGATTGATCAGCGCCGCCTAGCGGTAACCTTGTAACACTGATTAATTTCCATACAAACTGAAGTAAACTTTAACAACGCGTAAAAGTCAGAAAAACTCTTCTTCTTCTTTTGATTGATGTTTTTGATTAGAAAAACTCACACTAAGTTCTCAGTTCTGACAATTTGTATTCCTGAGGTAGACAACAATCAGACGGGAATCGAACACACAACCCCGAAGTGGAACATAGGGTCTCTGGCAACTGACCAGTCGATTATTTATTTGTCATTAAAGTTAAGTTGGAGCCTTTTTTGTAGTCATCACAAACTAGCTTCATCCCGGGACTTCGTCTGCCTAAAATTAGACTTCCCATTCTTCTTCTTGTTCGATGCACTCTTGGTAGAGCTTTCGCGATAAGCACGTAGTCACGCTGTCAAAAGAAGCTGGTATTTTCGTAACAATAGCTTGGAATTTCTCTTTGCTTCTCGATAGTTTAGTGCACTCATGTAAGGGAACGCCCACAGCGGTCTTAATGTGGTCGTTCCATCGCATGGGTGATCTGCCTCGACCTCTAGTGCCCTCAACTAGTGCCCTCCGTGTACCACGAGTCGCTCAATGCAGTCATTCCCACGCCGGGAGACATGGCCAAAGAACTAGAGTAGACGACTTTGAATTATAGATGAAAGTCGTTGTTTAACGCCGAGTTCTTTCGGTATAGACCTCTCATACCTGACCTTATAGAAATATTATTACTTAAAACATGTCTGCTAACTATAAACTACTTCCTTGCGAATCTTTGTATGTCTCGCGGTTGTCGAGGTTTCATGTTAGGTGACCTTTCGCTTATATAGATTCTGTGACAATTGTGATGTAAGTGATCATTTTTATCTACAACGTCAATGCAGACACACAAAGCTCCAATACACAAATAGTCGCCGTACGATTTCCCAAAAATCGTCTCCAATAAAACAGATTGCCCCGTCGCGTTGTGTATCAAAATTTTATGTTTAATATTTCAACACACGAAAAACGATCACTGACATGCTATTACGGGATAGATATTTCAAAGTGTTTATTAGTATTGGTGTACCGTCGGCCAAGAATATGGTGTTTTGCTTTCAGTGATGTGTTCTAACTAAATAAATTATCGCTTGATTGATTTACATACTCATATACTGGATCAGGAGGTCGTACCATAATCAGTGGCCGGCATTTTAGTCGATCGCTAGGTTAAGCAGTTCTTACCGCGGCCCGGTTATAGATGGGTGACCAATTCGAACACTGAGGTTTTTAGAAAATTCGGATATCCAAAATCCTCTGTGTTACGGAATGTTCGTAAAACAATGGGCCCCGAATAATGTCACTGAGTGATATTAGTTGTGAGATTGTGGGGGTTCTGGAGATGACGTCAGACGGCAGTTGGTCATCTTATCTGGCCCACAGCCATATCCTCTGCAATTTTATGGGACCCGGGTATTAGACCGGGATAGCGCTAGGAAGAAGAAGACTTCTAGGAGATTATATTAAATATTATTTTCTTCTTCCACCTAGAGTTATCCACCTTACGTGGAAGAAGACTCCAGTGTCATCTTCCACCTATGGCGCATATTAGGAGAGGTTTTTGTCTAGCGATGTCAAAATAGGGCAATGTCTTAATGGCGACCATTTTTTAAGTCAGTATATAGTGCGACTTCGCGGCAAAGCAAAAACAAGATGGAAGAATAACCTAGATCTCCTTGATAAAATCTGGAAATTTCTAGCCACAGACAGAGACAGATAGAAAGAGGGAAGAATAAAGAATCAAGTACCAAGAAAGTGCTTTACCATTTTGGGTGACAGCTCCTAGTTAAAGAAAAATTTGCTAAGGGTTATTGTTAGAAATTAAGGTAATACATAACAAGCAAAAATGAGCCTCTTAACTAATTGTCCTGCAAACTACATTCGATCTTAGCGTCAAACCAATTTCTTGGTCGACTATACATACAAAAGATCGAAGAAGGAATTGACAGAATTTGAATGGAAAACTATAAAAACTTACAGTACAAATCTCGGAGGTTTCATGATGTTGACAAATTTAATGATGTCCTTGTCGGGCTGGATATTGGCGCAGGCGAACCTCTCCGAGCTGCGATCAGGGCCAAATATGACGATGGAGCGACTCATGGCCGATACCGTCCCTTCGAGGGGAAAATTGCTGTCCATGAACATCTGCCGTTCACCGCCCACAGCTGGGAAAGAACGATTAAGTTATCATATAGAAGACTAGCGGACCCAGCAGACCTTGTTCTGCCTAAGCGTCCGGTTACTTACTGATATTGTACCTGTTCCCGTTTCCATTCCCTGTCCCGTTTCATAATGGTTCACTATTTTGGCGTTAATGGCTTAAACATGAAAAATAAATATATGCAGTCAGGGGCTTTTTCATCTACATCTACGGTTAATATATATTTCATTATATGGAGGAGGGGGTCGTTTAAAATTTCTTAAGCTTGAAGGGGGCCGCTATATAAAAAAGTTTAAGAAGCCCTGGTCTAGTCAACAAGTGCCTCTTAGAGCGAGTGAGTTCTCTAGAGGTTGGACGTTTTTAAAGCAAATTTCCTTCTCTTTTTGAATATTTTATGAGATTTGAAAAATTAGAAATATTTTTTGAGATATAAGCAAAAAACCAAACCCCTGTTTTTGTTTAGAACGTTTGTAATTTTTGCGAGCGCATCTTCATTTTTTTTTTCAAAAAGTATCTACATGCGTCATAGACACTCAAATACAACCTGCAAACCCAATCAGATAACACCTTAACCATATTTATAGAAGGCGAAAATTTCCCATCTGAAAGACACTTCTTGACTAGGCTATTATTAAAGAAAACCGCATTAAAATCTGTTGCACGGTTTAAACGATATATGTATGTGTACAAAAACTGAAATCCACTTTATTTTATACTACCTTCATTTTTTTCTCAAAATATCTCTATAGACACAAAATGTTAGCTAGCGTCTGAGTTGAGATTTGTAATTAATTTAGCTTATAATAATTGGAATTGTTTTTGTAATTCTCGAAATAAAATAGGTATTATTATTATTATGCCAGGGTCAGCCATAGCTCAAAGTGTTTGTACATTTTTGTCCTTGAAGTCTAGAAAATTCTACAAAACTTTATGAAGTTACACATCATTTCATTTCGTTTTATCCTTTCTGTGTAATATCAAAGCGTAATCTCTCATCCCTTTTTTATGCTATTAGCCTATTTGCCGCGTAGTGAAGCCGACACATAATATTATTAGGTACAGCCCTAATTTAGGGTTGTCCACACTGATTTTTTTTGGCGAAGGTCATAAAGTTAAAGTCAAAATCTTTTATTCATATTGACTTTTTATAAGCTCCTATGAACGTCATATATATTATATTATTATGTTTTTTCAATCATTCAATAATTAGATGATAAAATTTACGACTTAAAAGCTAAGTTTACAAGCGGTTCCTCGCACCCTGCACTGAGAAGAGCCCGCAACAAACTTAGTCGGGTAATTTCTTTTTAATAGCTTAATCAGTGGCCAATAACGGCCCATTTACCTTATATGACAATAATCTCCACGAAAAGTTTCTAATTTAAATTGGATCTTTTAGTAATTTATTGATTAATTTCTAGGCTACTTGTTTAAATAGATTTAAGTTATGAATAATAGACAATTAAGGACTTGTTTTATCAAGTATGAGACACACTCGAATAGATAGCCTATACACGCTTAAAATTATAACTCACTTATTAAATTTTTTATAAAATTATAGTTTTTGGTACCTACCATTTCACTATAAAGTTGAAAACTCATACAAGCTATTGTTTATACACATAGATATAGTAAAAGATAATCTTATATGACAATTATCGTTTTTTAGTTAGGCTTAGAATAAAACGGCTTAATTCGGCTACATGCGTGGCGCTACCTCTAATTAGAAAGACAGGAGTAGTGGAAAGGGATGGAGAAAAAGGATATAAAGGTAGATGGGGAGGAGAGAAAGGTTGCGGACACTACTGTCACGGACGGTATGGGGGTTGTGACTATAGCAGCTAGGGCACCCCGGGGTAGCGTACCCGTAGTGGATCGGACCAGTTATCAGACAGATAAAGGAAGATCCACCCCTTGGGAGTGCATGTAAAGTGTCTGGTTTAAAGAACCTTTATTAGGAAATTTCATTATTGAATATATACATATCGACAGTATAACTGGGTGTTGGCTTGTCTAAACGGTGGTTGTTAGGCTCGGCCGAATGATCTAGAATGATTAGAAAGCATCTAATCTGTGTTTCCGTATCGCAGTGACTGTGGGCACGCAACTTGATACATGAGCGACACGTTCAGACATGCATTATGTATATAAGCTAACGTGTATCGCCGTATTACATATACATAATGTAACGGCTTTAACTATTTACATACCATTTCGCAAAACTGCATTAATATATTTATCTAGCTATGCCAGCCAATTCATCACCATAAAATTAGGTAAAAAAATAGATTCAATTTTACCGTAACTGTATGTAACCTATACTATATACTATATATCTACCCTATGAGGAGGTCGTGGCCTAATCAGTAGTCGGCATTTGAGTCGATCGCTAGGTTAAGTAGCTCTTGCTGCGACCGGGTGATAGATGGGTGAAAGGTAGTATTTTTTTAACATATATTTAATATTTTTAGGTGTTATTACATTTTTTAAATCGTAGGGTAGTTCGTTAACACAGGCATTGTCTACCTTAGGGACAGACGTCCGTGTGTCCTATAGACCTATGTATTTATTTATTATTATTATGAAAAAAACACATGACACTATACCTGAACAGTGATGTATATGTGGGGGTGATTCAGAAGCGTTGCTTCCGTGTACTCGTCCACGGCGAAGTACTCCTCGAGCGTGGGACCGCGGCAGCAACGCCGGAATAGCTCCTTCATCTTCTCGTGGCACTCCACTATGAACTGGTTGAGGCACCGCAGATGGCTGGATTCCTCGCCAAACTATTTCCCACATATTAATTTAATAACATTTTCAAACTTAAAACACATTCCATACAATAATTAAACAACATTTTCCATATATTAATGCGTGAAGCAAAAACTTTTGGTACCTTTATATGAAAATTGCGCAGAAGGAGGAGTTTGAAATTTGGCACATTAACAGTTTATATAGATGATGGTGATCGGTGTGCGAAAGTAAATATTTTTACTAAAATATAAATCTGAAAAATATCTATACTAATATATAAAGCTGAAGAGTTTGTATGTTTGTTTACTTGAACGCACTAATCTCAGGAACTACTGGTCCAATTTGAAAAATTATTCGAGGGTGACTATAGGCTATATATCAAGCTAAAAAATTTCACCTAATTTGACACGGACGCAGTCGCGGGCATTAAGTGATGGTATTATTGACGCGTTTCATTTGGTTTGTGAGGATTTCCGGTGGCCTAAACCCCTCTTTAAAGGCAAATATACGAGCGGATCGCATTCCTGCGTCGGAGCGCGCGCCTGTGGTGGCCGCTCACGCGCACCCAAGAATAGCCGCACTATCTCGCTCGGAAGAAAAGCGCCGTGCACAAATAGTGCCTGTCGTCTCTGGTTTCTTCCCCCCTCGTGGAAACTCAAGACGTTCGCGGGCGGAACCCGAGTGCCACGTCCACACCGGGTCCGCCCGCGAGGTAGGCTCGATTACAGAACAGAAACAAAATCGCCACAGCAGAGTCATGTTAGAGCGGGCGGATTAAACGGTAGCTAACCTTGCTGCGTGAGCGTCTGCGTGATGTGCTGCTCGGTGCGCTGCTGAACGATCTGCTCGCGGCGCTCGGAGCGCTGCTCCGACCACCTGGACTGCCTCTCCATCGCGGCACAACGCACGAAAAAACTCTCACTCGACGCTATCGGTCCTTATACAGAAGCGGTCGCCCGGAAAAAAATAAATACGCCACTGCGATAAACTTGTATCGGTCCACGGGTTCATTTAGCAGAAGTTAAGTCATTATGTCCAACAACCAAGACGTCGGTCGATTGCGAATAGTTAGCGGATAGTGCGAGGCGGTGGCGCGCGCGGCGCCGGCCGGGTGCGGCGGCGCGCGGGGAGGGTGCGCGACCGAAATACGACGAGTTATTTCGAGTGGCGCCCTCCCGCGTACCTCCTCCACGCACCCGCGGCCGCTGGCGAGCGCGGCTCCTGCGCGCGGGCTCTCTGTCAGCGCCGCCCAACTTTCCACAGCGATACGACCGGCCTCTTCCGAAAAACAATAACAGCCTTCCTTCATATATATCAATAAAACATCATTAATATCATAAAATGCGTGATTTATCTTAGTTAATGTGTACAAATGTATAATGTTTTAAATAAAGCTAAAAGCACTAATGATGGAAATGTTTTGCAATGCGTTCTTTATCATTTGAAAACAACAAAACAGTCATTGACGTTTGAAACTTGAAAGGCACTTGCTTATTTTTGTTAAGGGGCTCGGGCAAGGGAAATATTTTTCCTCTGGTGTTTCGAAGCTTTTTTTTGTCAGAATGAGTATGTAATCAATTTTTATAATTATTATTTATATATATTCTTGCAGATTCGTACCTATTTCAATTTAAAAAATAAATAACCAGTTACAGAATAACGTTTAAAATAACGTTTTCACAATAATTCAAAAAGAAATTAATTAAGCTACGCGGGTAGAAAAATGTCACAAACACAAAGCGACTAGTGACGATTTATCACGAAATGATTGATCAAGAATGATCGTGTAATCCATCCATTAACACTGATCGTTTAACAATAATTCTTTAACATAGATCGTCTTAAGAATTATCGCGATTTTAAAGATGCGCTCACTTTTGTGTTATAACTTGCTCATGAGCAGTTGACATATCCGGCATTGCGCACGCGCGACCGGAAGCTACTCTAGCAATATTATCTAAGCAATGAAATGAATTTAAAACGTTAGTGTACCATCTTAAAACGAGTCGCCTGAATTTGAGGCTTCTGCTACTATGGGTGAATCAAGGGGGTTTGTCTCCACACTGCTTATTCGATTTTAGCTGCCCGAGGAAGGGCAAAATATTATAAATTAATTTGTAAAATTTGTACATGTAATGTAACATAACATTAGGTTCTTTTGGTTTAGTTTTAATGCCTGTAGTTGTCTTTACTACTTGAAATCATGAAATGAAGCGTTTCGGCGGCCATTTTGACGTTGGTGACATAACTTACATAAATGTTTAAATTAGTGGTTTCTTCCGATTTTTATATTTGTTTGTTTTCACATAATGCATCTAAGCTTAAAACTGGTAATGAATGGGTTAGATGTTCGAATATTATGAGCTTATAACTTCCGAGAATTAACTTGATTATATTATTAATATAGATAAATTGGCCTAATACCAACAGTTTTTCATAACGAGACATCGCATAAGAAATCGATATTCGCAACTGTGATTCGCATGAAATTTCCTGCCTCACAATACATAGTTGTAGAACCTCTTTAAGTAAAGACAATAATCATTCCTCAAAGGCATATTGCAATGCATATTAAATAAGTTTTATTAATAAGTTTTTTGTGTGTTAATTAAAATATTGTTTTAAATTTAATGGAATTAAATAATATATTATGTTAAGCACGCTTAACATACAATTGTGATCGTACACACTTTTGTTTATGAAATATGGCATGTCCATAAGTTTGATATGTTTTATGTTAGTTTAAGTGATGTGATATTCTGTCTGTGTATCATAAATAAATAAATAAAAAAAGAACGACGTGATCTGCAAGCTTAAAAATTAAATTAAAGAATTTATTTCAATGATCTGTTGAAAACACTGGTGGGCCACCTTTATTCTCATCTAGTTAAAAAAACAGTGGCACTCCGAGAGTGTCGGCAGAAGTGAGAACGAATCGTCAAAGGTGTTGGTTACGGTAACAGCGTGGCAAGTTCAAGGGGTTTTTTTTCATCTCAAAAATGCACAACGCGCCTTAAAAAACTTTCATTTCAAAAAATATCTTATTGAAAATAGTCCTCGAGAGTAAAAACGGTTACTCACTATGGTTTTTCGCGAAACAAAATAAATTTGCATTCGAATTTGTTTCTGAATCCGATTATTTGCTTCAATTTTGAATAATTATGCTTTTTAAAGTGAAAACTTCTTTAGTATTGGAATTTTGGACCTGAAAAAAAAAACGTTGAGCTCCCGACACTGTTACCGTACCGACACCCACGCTGCGGCAGCGGCGAAGCGACAGCTTCGTGGAACACAGCCTCTTTTTAATCAAATTTTCATTTCTGTGGACACTCCAAGTGCTTTTTTTCATAATTTATTTTATTGTAAAAATACAAAGCCAACCGTATATCTTATACTAATATATATAATAAAAGCTGAAGAGTTTGTTTGTTGGTTTGCTTGAACGCGCGAATCACAGTAACTACTGGTCCGATATGAAAAATTCTTTCAATGTTAGATAGTCCATACATCGAGGCAAACTATAGGCTTTATATACATAGTTTTACGCGACAAAGTCGTGAGCACAGTTACCATTCTATATCTGACGAACGCAATTCAATTCATTTATTTTTACCAAATAAAAAAATAAGTTTCAGTTGACGATATATCGCCACGTAAGTTCTGTTTTTTTTTTGGAAAAAAACTGCACGCTCTTAAAAAAAAACAGTGATCAATGTACGCTCATTTTGAGTCGTCTGCTCACATTCTATTCTTGGCACGCCAGTAGGATGCGTCGCAGGGGGTAGAATTACCAATGTTTTTGGGAATGCGTAATGCACTTGCTAATAAAGTATTTATATTAAAAATTATTAAAATTCAAAATAGCTTTTTTCAGTATCTTAACTTTAGAACAACATGTAGCAAGAGCCCCTGCACTAGGCGCAAGCCCGTATTGCTGGGTGCCCCGCTCATCCATCAAGACGTACAGTTAGTTAGACACTATATTAAAAACTTAAAACTAGACTAAATGACAAATGGATAAAAAATATATTTTCTTATATTGATATTTATAGGTTAAAAAATAATGTATTATTTATTAAAGGTTAAAAAATGATGTATTATTATTTTAATTATATTAAACAGTTTTAGGTGTATTTTAATTTTTTTTATTTTATTTATTTAGGACACCAACAGGCTGTAATACAATATGGACTTAAACTGAATTATAAGTAATCATATAGATACTATGCTATATTGCAGACCCAGTTATAGCTTTCCACAACATGCTAGACATCACTAGGTTAGAGAAACAGTTTGTAAAAAATTATAGACAAAAGAGTCTACAAATATAAAAACACAAAATAAAATTAAAAAAGAACAAAATAAAATAGTAGTCATAAACTAAAGAGTCACGTCACTAAAAGAAAAATTTTGAAATAACATAAATTTTAACGTAAAATTATTTAAGCAAGGTAAGTTAAATATGGTATTGTGGCAGTGTATAGCATATGTCAATATCGATGATTTTACTTATCGACTTGTAAGTCATCAAGAACTTACTGATAGGTGCTGCGGCACCCAAAATAATCTCATACCGGAGTCAGACGTAGCTCAAAGTCTTTGTACATTTTTCACCTTGAAGTCCACAAAGTACTACAAAACTTTGTAAGAGTTACACAAAATCCCCGGCCACACTACATGATCATTCAAATGAAGCTATATCTGGCTCCGGCATTATAGATACTGACTACAGAGGGCGTAAAGTTTTTAACACACAAGTTTTTTTTTATATTAAATAGTTTTACTTGCGGCTGATTACAAATACCGACTCACGTAAGTTTTTAGTACCTTTTTTTTTGTTGTCCCAGGGGATTCTGCTCAACAGATACCCGGTCCTGAGGGGACAAATTAAATTCGCGGCACCTGAGGGCCCATGCGATTTATTCCCTAGACAAAGCTCACTGTAATAAACGTATTGAACCTTATTTTTTTGTATGTGAAGGTAGTAAAATTTTGGAAACACCTCTAATGGGAAAGGACCCTTCAAATCTAATCAGTTAATGTATCCGTGAATCCTGTGGTTTAAGGACTGTTAAGTGGGGTCTGCCGTTATTGTGGGAAAGGGGGTTCGGGGTTGGGGGTGTGGTGACATACGCTTACACATTACACGGGTTTTACAAGTCACCTGTGCTAATGAATCCACTCAGCTGAATGGACCGCCGTGCAATCTAAATTAATCTTTATATTCACACTTAACATTGACTGTAATAATTTTCCCTTATGAATGAATATAATATAAAAGTTTTCATTATATATTAATAATATATAATTATATGTAATTACTAGTTGTTTCCTGTGACTTTGTCTGCCGAAAAATTAAACTTGTGAGAGAAATACATTCTTAGTGGAAATGCACTAACTGTAAACTACCTCCCTGCCAAATTTTATCTTTGTACGTCAAGCGGTTTTTGAAATTTCGTACTAGGTGACTTGTACTTCTACTACCAGTAGTACTTCTAATACTAGTAATAGTATTTCCGGACTAGCACCAGGGTCCGCTTATATTGTGGGGACTTCAAAGAGTTAAAAAAAAATACTTTGATTGATCTAGGCGTTTTCAAGTAATGGCGTGACATTTAAAATTAAATTACAATTATTAAGAGAAAAAAAAACTATATGAAATCTGCTATTGACAAAAACAAAACAGTATAATACAAACAAACATAAATAAAATTGAATTAATAATAATTAATATTATATATGATTCACTCTAATAGTGCATACCTCTCCACTTAATTCCATTATTTGAAACTGTAAAATCTAGTATTCATTGCAATACTTGCTTGTGTGTGTGAGTGATTTATAAACAACTATTAAAAAGTCAATGATATTGACAAGATTGCATGTATTGTGTATACACACTATTTTGCACATAGAAGAATGGAGAAATGAATTCTTTGAAACATCTGTAATAACTAAATTATAAGCGCTTCAATTACACTGATAAGTTAACAAATAAAATTATTATTATTTCAATTTTATTTAAGTTTGTTTATATTATACAGATTTATTTTGTCAATAGCAGATTTTATACAGTTAATTTTTTCCTTATTAATTTACTTTAGAATTAATGTCCGAGTAGTCTCTACTCCAAAATTTCTAATTTTTTTCAATTTTGAATAGTTTCAAGGAAAATTCACCATGGTGTGCCCAGGCAGGGTTGCTCTTAGCAAGTGGAGCGCAATATTCACCAGTAGTGAAACATTTTGGCCTTCAATTGATGGAACACACTGTAAAGTACAGGTGGACCCAAATTACTCAGGCTGAAAAGATATTTATAAAGGTATTGGCATTTGTTATCTTGAAATCCTTTTATTTGTTCTTAAATTAAACCTTTTATAAATAGATGGGTGTAATTTAGAGTAAATACATTATACACAATACCGTATAATTTTTCAGTTTCAGTAGGGTTAGTTTACTCGTTGAAGTCACATCGACTTCAACAAGTCAAGTCAAGTTACTAATATACTATCGGAAAGTATGATAATAATTGTACGTAAGCGACATAGGGAACAATACTGTTCTTATTTGACCTAACTGGATGCAGAGAAATCAAACTTACCGAGCAAAATATTGACAAAGTTAATTTATTTGGTTTAAAGGGAAATCGATATTTTCTTGAATCATCAATTCGAATTGCGAGAAAATTATATTTAAAATATCACATTGTAGGTTAAGTACGATAAATACATTCTATTCTAACGAAGTGACTAAAAATTTTAAATATTTTTAAGCATAATGAAGTCGTCATTCTAATTATAAAAAAAGTTGTCAATCTAATTATAAAATTATGTCTAATCTAACATTTCCCTCAAGTTTTGATAGTAGAGGGGTTCTTTACACTATCTCTTAGAGTAGTAGAAACGTCTACAAAAATTAAGTCGATCCCGTAAGCGATAAAAGTCAAACAATTTAATAGAATAGAAGTTCGTAGACGTCTACTGCCGGCATTTAATTACTGACGGCGTAATTGAAAAGTTAGTTGGGAGCGATCTCTGAGATGAAGCAACTTTCGAGCTGCATGCACCGCGTTTTTACTTTTGATTACTTTTTAAGACTTAGTTTAAATTATAAATATAATTACCTCATGTATTCGAGTAAAATTAATCGTGCAATGCATGTAACCGATCGGGAGCTTAGAATAAAATTTCTGTTATGAAAATGTGCAGGATTGAAATCGAGGATTGAAGGAAAACAGAGAAAAAGGTGTAAAAACAATATGTTAAGAAACGACAACACCTCTCTTTATACTTTTAAATGTAAATTAAAATATTTATATCTCTCCTCTATTTAGTATTCTACATACATATTTATTATTTATCATATTTCACTTTTTCACTTGTTTAGTTCCTGCAGCTTTTCACTCTTAACTATTACTCCTACACTCAAGGGTAATTGGAAATTATCTCTTCTAGGGAAAAGTTAATCATTTGTGCACTAATTTTCCTATTTGCTGTTATGTATATCTTTATTGGTATACAAATAAATTTAAAAAAAATAAACTTTGAGAAAGACCAAAAAACTACACAATAAAAACTTATGAAAATTACAGAAAAGATTTTAAAATCAGAATATCTCTTAAAATCTAATAGTAGTAACGTCATATATAAAAGAATATTTACAAAATATATACAAAAGGGTTCGTTTTGAACCTATGCACTTAATTACCAGTGTTCATCATATTATGATATAATTACATCTCGTATTCGTGTAATATTAAGCGTGTAATGCCGGTAATCAATAATGAGCATTGGATATGATTTCCCATAACAATTATTATCTCTGTAATTACCGGTGTAGTTCATATGATATAACTGTATACTAGGTTTATTATTTTGAGCGAAATCGGACAAGTTTTGAAGTTATTTAACAAACACCCTTATAGCGAATTCCATACGGAACCCTTCTATATAAGCGTGTCCTGACACATCTTGACCACATTTTATTTGTCAATTTCATCACAGTCTTTATTTTAAAAAATAGTTTTTAAATTTCCAGTCTCATTTACTTGTTCCCTATATTATTGCGTGGCCATTTTTGAACTTTCTTGTTATACATTTCCTATATCCTGCTGCTCTTCATTTGAAAAGCCTCTTTCGTGCTTAGTTTCTATAAAAAATACGTTAGTATAACGTTTCCGGATAAACGATGACAATACGCGAAAAATTTACGTACTGACAAGTGACAACTTTATCCTTTTTTTGTTAACTATTAGCTGTAAGTTTTCCTTCAATTATAAAAATAAAAATAAAATGCACTTAGGCTTAACAATGAATTAGTGACCATTTGCATCATAATTTAAAAAATATCTGGATTCCACAGATGAGAGTAAGATAATATTTAGTGCTAATATTCATTACTAGCTGCGCGCGCGACTTCGTCCGAGAGAAATTAGTTAGAAAAAAAATAGCTTCAATTTAATATATGACGATATATAGCCTATAGTTTTCCTCGATAAATAGGCTATCTAACACTGGAACAATTTGTCAAATCGTACCAGTAGGGCCTGCGTTTAACGCGTTCAAGCAGTGCCCAGACAAGCCATATAGGCTTATTAAGGGCGCGGGTGGCGCCCTGGATGGTTAAGATTCACAAATCAGCCCGGCAGACGGCGCTGCAGTCGGTATCTAGGGTATCATTTTACCGATTATTATGTTCGAACAGGACAACGTCTGCCTGGTCCGCTAGTCTATGATAAAAAGTAAAAACTAATATTAAATAACAATGGAAAAAATGAGGTTTAATTACAAAAAAGAAAGGTAGTATCTATTATAAAAAAGTAGTGCTTTATAATTAAAAAAGGAGGAAAAAGAAGTGGATGGTGAAGATATTAAGCAAATGGCGATGGAGCGTGAAATGACACGTCAAACGATGGAACACGTCCAGTTGATGAACTATTGTTTAGCGACGAAGATGTGGCCGGATTCTCGGGAGGCCTATTGATATTGAATCTGCTGGATTTGGGACATCTATTCGGAACCGAGGATTTGATTAAACCCAGTCTATTTAAACGGTCCGAGAGTACATCCTCACATTGACAGAATTGAGCTGTATTGCAATATACTAAACTAGAAAATTAACTAATAATTAATAAGAAACATTATAAGAGGTCGTGGCTTTATCAGTGGTTGGCGTTTGAATCGACCGCTAGGTTAAGTAGCTCTTGCTGCGACCGGATGATAGACGGGTAACCCATTCTGATACTGGGTTATATTTGATATCCGTCCTCTTGCCTGTTATACACAATTTTTTTGTAGAAATATATAAATACAAACATACAGATAATACACCCAGACTCGGGATGGAAATGTTACTTTTCAGTAAAAATAAAAAATAAATTATCTTTAAATAAAAAATGAAACCGACTTCAAAAAGCAATAAATAATATATAATTGTCATACGTCGTGCTTGATGTGTCAAAGTCAGTGCGTGTTGGGCGCAATAATGTACGCGAAGTTTCTAGAATAGTTTGGAATATAATAGAATAGTTTTATCACAAAACTGTGATAAAACTATTGTCTGTTACTAACGTCTGTATAACTTTTAATAAAGTTTTGTGATATACCCACTATTGGGATCGGAAATCAATCCTAAATGTGATTGTCTTGAAGTCTCACTAGCTCTCATCAAGTAATCATAAATCGAAGGCGCTTGCTGCTTAGGGTGAAACGTTTTACGACGTGTTAAGCGACTATATAATTTAGCAAACGACACCTTTGGGATTCTAAAGTGATATACAAGCTAACTTTTGTAAAGTTTCTGTAATGTCTATAAATTTATTATTTACCATACTTTAACTTTAGACATAGATATCAATATTTAAATTGTTGTCACATATAAAGATGATGACGTGATGTGATGATGATTCTATATATATAGTGTGTATAGAATGTCATTAGGCATATAAATGGCAGAAGCTCGGAATCCAGGGCTAGTCAATGAATGTTTTTAAACACTTTTAAATGAATATTTAACATTGGAGGAAAAAATGTTAAAAAAAAATAATTTATCGCATCTTAATTTTTAAATTAATTAATAAACAATTTAAAAAGACCCGTTTAGATTGTTGAAGTGAATTGATGTCATTGAAATTTTTTAGAATAGAGACAAATTAATTGTTCGTATAAAGGCACCGTAATTCGTAATTAAACAAAAAGAAATAAAGACAGGTCATTTTTAGATTACGTCTAGTGTATTGGAGCATATTATCTATGCGCGTGTGGTACATCGGCCCATAAAGTTTTACCGTTTTTATTTTTTATTTTAATGTGTGAATGTTGAGTATTGCTGCGTTTCTTTTGTGTGCGTATTCGTTGTGCGAATGAGGATATTCATTCATTAATCTTTATGTCATTGTAATATTATTTTTTGTTTTGTTTTTTTTTTTTACACTGAATAATATTAATTTATACTGTATTAATTGTAATTAATTGCTAGCAATTCGGCGCTGTTGTAGAGCAAAATTTGGGAGATATTTTTTCTATTACGATCGTTCCTCCCCGTTACCAATGTTTTCTATATTTGCTACTGTAACGATATTACAATAGTTTTTAGATTGATCGTTCCAAGTAGGCCTTCAGTAAATTGATGTGCGTGAATTAAAATATTTTGAATCGCCCTGGACGGTGATCGTTTGCATCTAGATTTAAAAAAAAAACTGTAAAGCGGCGTACTTGAACACATTTTTTATTTAACTAAAATCTTACCAATTTAGTAGTCGGTCAAATTTTGCCAAAATTAGTTGTTCAAAAAATGTAGAAAAATATTGTATGTAAAAATTTTAAAAATTGTTATTTTTTTTTGTAACCTAAACATTTCAAATAAAGGTGATATTTAATTGTGTTGTACACATTACAATCTGTTTTTCTGTTGAATTTTGTTCCTACTGTAATGCCGGAGCCAGAAATAGCTTCATTTAAATGATCATTTCGATGATCATGTAGTGTGGCCGGGGACTTTGTGTACCTGCGCAAAGTTCTGTAGTACTTTTTAGTCTTCAACACTTTGAGCTATATCTGGCTCTGGCATAACAAGGATGTGGAAAAATCAAAAATAAAACTGGAATAGTTTAAAAACTTTCATAGATTGATTTAGAACAAAAATTTCAATGTATAATAATAGCATGGTACGCGACATTTTCAGTTTTAGTTTGGCTCCCTCCTAAAGCCAATATATAATTCTCTTTATTTCTTTATATAATTTAACCAACGTGGACGTCAACCGTTATGTTTAAAATGAATAATTACAGGTGTATATTATTTTCAAAAACTTTATTTCTATTTTATCTAAAAAAATAATTTTTAAAGTACCACATTACTCCAATTTTTTGTGGCAACACCTTTATCCGTATTAGGCCATAGACATCCACATCGGCGAAATTAAAAATATATAAAAATAAATTTGACTAGAAATAACACAGTTCTCATAAAATTAAAAATAATATTACCACATTTATATACAGTCGCACAAAAATTATGATTTATAGACTAGAATTTACTTAAAAATAAATAAAAAATAATTCTAATTTTTGGAATGTTCTTATGATGAAAACGCGATAAAGTTAAAATACTTGTTGCACCTTCTATTATTATTCAAGATGTTTGATCAACGTTTATTTTTTTTTTAATGTAACATACACCTTTGTGTAAACTAAATGTAGACCGTACAATTATTTATACAAACAAGTGGCAGTAGCTTTTACAAGGAAAATCACGATTTAAACTGTAATATTGTAATCACGTATGTATTAAATCTGAATATAAACTTTTTACGAAAGACACTTTCAGCCCAATAAAGGCTCGAAATGATTATCATTATATTACAGAAACTTTTAATTATCATTATTAATTGTTTCAAATTCGATGAAAATTATTTAAAATGGCGGTACAGGTATGTAAACTATTAACCAAACATCCTATTGACACCAAAAAGTTTTAAAATATTTAATGCACTACCTCCGCATAGTGTTCTTCATTTTGCTGCAGAAGATCTACACAGAGCTCGGCCAAGTGAATAAGATCTTCTAATTTTTTGGCAGGGGTCACCATCGTTTCACCTCGAAGATCCTCTGTGTGGCATACGATTATTATTTTCCACCGACTTCAAAAAAACGAGTGGGATCTCAATTCGACTGCATTTTTTATTTTTTTTATGTTTGTTACCTCAAAACTTTCGAACGGGTGAAACGATTTTAATGATTCTATTTTTAATTTGAAATCTGGTGCTTCCCGTGTAATCTCGTTTCAATTTTGTCCAGTTGTGACACTTAAACGTCGGTTTTTTTTGAAACATTAAGGCGTTTTCCTTGAAATCTGAACGGTTAATAATAAAAATAAATCAGAAAAGGGAATTAAGATCAATCTAATAAAAAATAAATAATTTAGTCATAACACAATTATATCTAAACGCTATTTATTATAAAAATAAAGAAGCTTTTGTATTCAAAAGTATGCCAAAAGAATACGACTTTGCGGAAATCTTCAAAGTTAAATAAAGTTTTTCTGCATCTAATTTTCTGTAGGGTGCCCACATTAAATAATAATGGGAAAACCATTAGATTTATTACATTGTCTTACTTATAAATTCCTTCCTATAAATAAATGTGTCCATTGATGAATGATAGGCCCCAGAATTCCGGTTTAATGTAAAAACCTGATAGATAAAACATTTAATTAATAAATAGTGTATTGACATACTTTGTATCATATTGTTTCTTTGTATTGTTTAAATCTAATAATATATAAAATTCTCGTGTGTGTTAGTATAATTGTGCCAAATTTCTCCGCCGTCCGCGTAATTTTCTGAAAATGGTACCGAAAGTTATAGTATCGTAAGACGGCGGAGTATACAATTTGGCACAGCTATAGTTTACATAGAGGATCGTGTGGAAATAAAATTGTATATATGTCCTATCACACACATGTAAAATTATACTATTAAAATTTTCACCATAAATGTGGTTACTTTAACAATATTTTACAGAAGGCTGAATTGCTTTTTGTAATATACTTTAATACTTAACGGTAACGCGTTTCAAATATTATAATGAGCAACTTTTAATATACAAAATGTAAATATTAAAGTTAAATTATATAAAGGAATTCTTTGAATGTTCCAAAACATTAAAAGAAAGCCAGACAGAAATTTGTAACTGTGTACTCTAAAACTTTTTTGTTTTTAAGAAAATGTAAATATTAGCTTTGTAGAAAGAATTTTTTTCTGTATATAAATTACGGTAATATAGAAGCTGCGGTAAAAATAAGAACATATTTCATCTTTATGTTGAGTGATAAAAATATATTATAGTGTATTAAATACAACAAAATATGATGATCCGCATATATTATATGTTTTAATATATGTTACATTATATGTACATTTTTTTGGTAAATGTATTCTACGTGATTAAAAGACTTGAGTGTAATTTTCAACCGACTTCAAAAAAGTAGAAGGTTCTCAATTCGAAAATATTTTTTTATATGTTTTGTTACCTCAGAACATTCGAGTGGGTGAACCGATTTTGATGATTATTTTTTAATTTTACAGTTGGTGATTCTCGTGTGGTCCCATTTAAAATTGAAGTCGGGTTTTTTTTGGAAAATTCCAATTTATATTATTTTCGTGATGTTCGACATTTGAAATAACTTTGTTTAGATTCGTAATTAACGTTTTTTTTATTTTTAGATTTCTCGATGACGTAAAATTACGTACGTATATTCGACCAAGAAGGTGCTTTACCATTTTGGATGACAGCTCCTAGTTAAAGAAAATTTAATTGGCCTGGCGCTTCCGGGTACCAGTACTTCTCTCTCACATAAGATCTGCGTAAAGTGGTAGCAATGCTGTCATGCCAATACAATATTATGTTTTCGTTGTGAGAAAACCTGCATTGAATTTGAAGTATCAATCTGATTTAAAAAAATATATGCCCCAGGTCATAGCGCATACGATTTCCTTATTATCCTGACCATAAATTTTATCGTCATGTCAACTATAAAATCGATACTCAGAATTTTCAACCAACTTACAGGAAATGATAATACCGATTTATTATTTTGTATTAAAGTAACACAATGACTTCTTTGTGTTACAATAGACTAGCTGTACCCGTAAAATTAGGTAAAAATAAATATATTCAATTTTAGCTTAAAGACATGATAGCCTATAGCATTCCTCGATAAATGGTTTATCTAACACTATAAGAATTTTACAAATCGTGCCAGTTGTTCCTGAGATTATCGCGTTCAAGCAAACAATCAAACTCTGCAGCTTTATATATTAGTATAAAGTATGGATGTGAATTAGGTAGGTGGTTCTGCGATAGGGCTCCAGGATTTCTTGATGTTAACTAGAGAGTTAAAATTCAAAAATAATGGGAGAGGGAAATCTATCGAGGGTTTTTTTTTTAAAGAATATTATGAATACTTATTAGTTATGTCAAATATTTCCTTTTTCCCCTCCTACTAAGCTTAAATTAAAAGCTTGTATTAGGAGTGGGTGCGACAATACCCCAACGGAACTTTAAAACACAAATAAACATCATGAACGCTTACCATCAAGTGCATTTCTCCAAACGTGTGCTTGCTTCAATACGTATGTCCTATTTACCATCTTACTGTAGAAAGTTTTAAGCCCATTGTATTTTGTCACTTCATCCTCTTCAGATATTCTATGTTGCTTTTTTTCAACTTGCTTTCACTCGCGACTTTGACGGCGAAATAATTACTGTTCAATTGCAATGTCTTTATTTCAATTGGAAATCAAATTCTAATTTTTCTCCATAAAAATCAACCTGGAATTTCGAGAAAAAAAAAGATAAAATACTTAAATTGGTCTATACTGTTCTTAAGTTATGGCGTGCGTTTTTATATATAAGAAAATAATATGCAATTATGGTAAGCAAATATGCCTACTATAAGATTAACACATTGCTTAAAAATGTTTTTGCTAATTAATGACATTAAAATTGACTTTCGTGCATAGAAAGAGACAAACCGAGGAATCAAGGAAATGAAATACTTTCATATAATGAATTGCGCCGCTCTGCCCTCTAGTTGATAGTACTATTACTAGAATGCTAAACGAAATAATTTCTCAATAGAAACATAGATGTCGCTTCGCCGAATGTGTAAAATGTGATAAGGTTCAATATTATTACTAAAATACAAATAATAACAAAGTAAAAAAATAATATCAATTATTTGAAGTCAGTTACTAACACCAAATGAATTTTACGAAACAAAATAATAATTATCAAAATTAGTTTTAATTTTTACCCATTCTGCATTTAATTGCCATTTTCGATCTAAGTTTATTCGAAAACTTTTTATTTTTTATATAATTTTTGTATTTTTCCTCAATACGTCAAACAAAGAAGCATATTAAAGATGATTTAACTATTTATTATATAATCTTTGAACTTACCGACTTTTATGCCTTTTATTTTTCCAAGAATCTATAGATCTTTCATAATGTTTCCTCTTCGAGTCTCACTTTCGATTTTATCACTGGAACCTGTTTTTTTAAATTTATGTCAATGTCGCATAAATACGAAGAGAAGATCCACAACTGTAATTTTGATTTACATAATTAATTATTTATATACATGGTTGAAGGCCATTAGAATTTTTTTTTAAATTAAAGGGCAGAAATTTGAACATGTTTAGTTAAGATACCTCAACCGTTGATACGTAAAAAAGATCATGAGTGATGGCTAAATAACTTTAAAAGTTATATACTTAAGTGTTTTTCATATATTGTTTGTGTCATATACCTATGTATGTATTACTGTAATGTATGTATTTTGACTGGCCCGTTGGTGCAGTGGGCAGTGACCCTACCTTCTGCTCCGCGGGTTGTGGGTTCGATTCCCACCACGAGTCTGGGTGTATTATCTATGTGTATGTATTTAAATATTTCTAAAAAAATATATTTATGTATAACAGGCGGCTGTTACCTATAACACAGGCATTAAGTTGTCTACCTTAGGAACAGACGTCCGTGTGTATTCTTGTCTTATTCGATTTGAATTCTCTTGTGTTTCTTTTTATGAAACCAGACATTTTTGAAGCAGAAGCTACTAAGAAACTTCCTCAGAATAAGTGTCTCAAGCAATAACGCCTTCTGTATCCGACTCTATTATTATTATTTATTATTAAACGTCTATTGTTAAGCAACAGAGGTATTGTTACCTTATATAGCTTAATTATTTACTTCTATTACTAGTCTACTATACTATTTAAAACGCTGAATTATTTTCTATTATATGATATAACATTTAATTACTTCCATACAAAGGCATCAATTTATTAACGTTAAAGGTTTTTTTTTAAATTAATATTGAGGCTTAAATATATATTTGAACCAGTTCAAATCTCTAAATCGTTCTGGCTTACAAATTACGCAGAACTAAATTTGATTTCAGAATTGCAATTTGCTACGGAGCATGTTCGCATGTGAGTGTGCAAATTCCAAACGGATAACTTTGTGTGGAAGTAATTAAAAGTTATATATACATAATTTACAAGAAAATTAATTAAGCGTTGTAATGTTTTTTTTTATTACGACAAGCTAGCGGGACTGCAAGCGTGGTGCTACCAATAACAGAAATAGATATAACATGTGGAGGAGTAAAAAGGATATAAAGTTTTTTTTTTCAATATATATATATATATAATTGGCATGTGAATCAGGACCTAATACCTAGTTCTGATCATCATTCTATCATCTTCAATGTTTTATTCACCAATTACTTTTAATATTTTTACTTGTTATCTTATCTTTTAAAGTGCAGGGTAGTGCATTAATGAGGCGCGGAAGAAGGTATAAAGTGAGTTAATGATACAGACAGCTTCATTTCAATGTCATCTATTAGCCAATCAAAGAATTATTTCAATATCTCAAATCAATACTGATATACAGCTATTTTTGTATTTTTTATTAAACTACATAATTTGTTACTATGGTGCCGTTTTGATCGAATCATAAACGGAATAAGTCGTAAATGACAAAACGATTTTTTTGCGTTTTCCCAAAAATCTGCTTTTTTGAGTTAGGTCAGTGTATAACTAAGTGTGCGAATTGTATGATACTTCAACGTCCGTTTCACTTCGAATAGAAACGCTGATGTGGGATTCTGGTGGGAAATTTTAGGGCATCTTATAGTCAAAGTTCCATCGAAGTGTGTCCTACCGTTTCTAGATTCGTCATAGGAGACACACAGACGCCTTTTTTATATATTGTAATTTTAGGGTTCCGTACCTCCAAAGGAAAAGAAACCCTTATAAGATCACTTCATTGTCCATCTGTCTGTCTTACGATGAAATTAAAACCATATTATAAGGTCTGCAGTCCCTTGAAGCTATAAAAGAATCAATTCTTTAACGTATATATATGCGATCAGAAGATATGATTTAATGTCCCTTTTATACATTTTCCGTCAGATATAGGGTGGTCGAACTAAAACGGAGTTAGGCAAGACACAGGGCTAGATCGACTTATATCCAGAAAATACCTAATTATATCAACTGTTATTGCACACAGTCCTTACACAGCCTTCAAGCTTAAATAGCTGCGACTTATAAAAAGCTCCCTCACTCTCATTTTCCAATGATGCTTCGATTTGAAGAAGAAGAAATAGTTTTACTTGGGATGAAAAACTGTACATAAATATTTGTAATTATATATTTCTAAAAAAAATATATTTGTGTATAACAGGCCTCTGTTACCTATAAACACAGGCATTAAGTTGTCTACCTTAGGAACAGACGTCCGTGTGTCATATAGTCCTGTATATATTATGTAACTTTCTTAGAAATAAAGATTTATATCTGAATGTAATGTTAATGTACTTTTCGGCCTATTAACAATATATGTCTAAAATTTTAAGCCACACAAAGACGTAGTTCTTAAACTATCTGACGGAAATTAAAAATGCTTAGTAAATATAATTTATTATTAATAGGAAAAGTTCATTGAATAACAGTATCCTTAATCCCAGTTTGCTTATTCGTTTCTTTGTCTCATGATCACGAAATTTTACGTATAATTTGTTAGGATTACAAAAAAGGTCAAAGGATAATTTACTGAAATAAAAAAATGTCCAAAAGCGTGTCAAGACACGCTTATATAGATGGGTTCCGTATCTGCTAGGTTACAAACGTATTTGTTAAATTACTTCAAAAGTTTTTGTCCGATTTCGTTCAGAATAATTTTCCTAATGAGGTTTTAGCTTGTTCATGCCTCCGAGATAGCATTAATGGCTTTATGGCCGAAATCTATTCAAATGAAGCAGGTTGTGTTATTTTGAGTTCATAGTTAATTACTGTATTTGTTTATTTTTTTGACATTATTACAATATTTTAAAAACTTAGTTAGCATCTACTTCATTTATTACACTAATTTTATATTTATCTATACTAGAATATTTGCAACTTTATGGTCAAAATCCCTAGAAGTTTTCGTTTTGTTACAAAAATATATCTTTTATTATTTTGGACTTTAACAAGGTCGCTACCAAAGAATAACAATTTATTCCTACTAGAAACAACTTTTACAATAAATTTGTAAATGTTTTTTTTCTTATATCTCGAAATGCTTACATTTTATGACGTAGACGTGTGTATATACCATTTCTTGGTATTTTCTATAAATAATATAATACTAGTTGTTCCAGCGACTTCGTCTGCATAAAATTAAGTCAAGAAAAGATTAGATTCAATTTTAGCGTGATGATATGTAGCATATATTCTTAGGTAAATGGGCTATCTAACATTGAAATATTTTTCAAATCGGACCAGTAGTTCCCGAGATTATCGCGTTCAAGTAAACAGACAAACAAACAAACTCTTTAACTTTATATATTAGTCTGGAAGTATACATATAATATATGACTATCTAATCTTACATTGCAGTTCAAATACAAAAAGAATCACACACTACCCTAACTAGATACAACTATGTCGTAGTCAATATATGGAACATGAGGGTATATAAAGTGATTAAATCAACTGCAAGCTCCTAAGCTTCGTTAAATTATTATTAATCTTTAATGTAATGGCTATTTAGCTGTATAGGCTGTCGAGATAAAATTATGGCGTTCAATGATAAAACGGACGGATTGAAATTCACAATGTATTCACTTCAGTACTTAGCGTGTGTCTTTAAATATTCTACCTAAAGTTTTAAAATGAAAAGAAAATTCAAATTTACTACTTAATATTTTTTTAAATTAATTTATTATAATTGAATAGATTGTGTATTATAGACCTCTTTATCATTTACCACAGCTTGCTAGGTGACATCTTGGTTACATAAATGCAAACTAAAGTTAAGCAAAATTGATGAAATATTTGCTTGATTGCCAATTGGGTATGCTAGACCCATTTTTTACAAAAACTAAAATTATTTAATGAAAGTTACAAAATTAAAATTACAAAATTGAAATGACCCAAATACAATTACTTAGTAACTTAAAATTAGAAATTATAAGAATACAATCACTAAATGAAAATAACAGATTACAAAAATACCATCACTAAATTACAATTACAATATCATAGAGCATGGATATGGGATCAAAGAGTAGAGAGGTGATTTCCGCCATAGCTGATATTTGCACTTCGTCCCGGCTAATGAATACAATTAGATCATTCCGCGCGGCCTCACGTTTTTCATACGCCCCGATAGAGACATCCGACGTGTCGGCGGAGACCTTTATGACGCGAAATTAAAAAAAATATCTATACTGTCTTGTAAAAATAAGTTTTCCTTTTTGAAAATATTCTAATTTATGATATTTTTTGGCCAAAGTAGAACGTCTCAAGGTGCTTGTGTCATATATAAAAATTGATGTCACAATTAGAAAGCTTCGGCTCCAGAGTACACGTAGTTTATGTAATTCACCCTATATGTTAAACACATAATATACAGTTATATACGTAATGTTAAGCAAATTGGTGCCGTTGTTATAACATAATACTATGTTAATGGTGAAGACAATACTCCTGGCGCATGGTATCGCGGCGTGAATTTCCCCTGAGACGTCATGTCAAATATTACCTTAAACCTTATAATAAAGAGAAAAGTGATACAGATCTCGAAAGCACATTTACATTTTCAAAATTAAATCGTCATTTTTGGATTTGTAAGGATGTCATAAAATTTTAAGTATATAAGTAAACACAAGAACATAACTAATTTATGTGAAACCGTAATGGAAGTACACACATAGAAATCAGTTGCCGGCTTCGGTGTTTACGATTGGATACGACTTACGGACCTTCAAGATTGCACACTCATTTCTCAAAGGCCGGCAGCGCATCTGCGAGCCCTCCGGTGTTGCAGTTGTCCATGGGCGCCGGTAGTCACTTAGGTGAGTACCGCCTGCTCGTTTGCCCCTTGTTGTATAAAAAACAAACACAAACACACACACACACACACACGCACATCTCACACATCAAAAATACTTATTGCAATACACGGAGCAAACGTATATATTAAAATTAAAGGAAGATCAACCCCCTGGGGGTAAAATATATAAAGACTTACATCTCATAAAGACGAAGGACAAAAGTCTGTTATCTAATACAGGCAATTATTTACACAATGGCGTATTTTCTGTAATCATTGTAACAAATGAACGGACCATTTCTTCGTAGATATCACATTAATTCTTATTAAAGACTGACGATTGATTTAGTTAATCCAATAAGACAAACCAATATCGGCATCTAGTAAACGTAAACATGCCGAAATAATTACGACCTTGTGGTTTATTACTCCTACACGAATAAACCAACCTATCTTTTCTATTAGCGGGAACGAAGTTTGCCCTAACGCGCTCTCACAACCTGAGCAGTTTTGTGTTACACTTTACTGAAAAACTAAGACGCCGATAGCGTTCGTAATCCATCATCAGATCCTGACTTGGTGGCGATCGGACCGCCGAGGAAGGGTGCTCTTTCAAATAAAAAAGAATTTTTAAAATCGGTTTACAAATTCAGAGATATTTATATATAATATATTTTAGTTTGTAGTCGAGCTAACTTTTATATATCAAACAAACCTCCGTGGCTTATAATGTGCAATTTAGTGACGTTTACAATTTGTTTTGTTAAAAAGTAAATAAATGATAAATGAGGGAGAAATTCGTGAATAAAAAAACTAAGCACGTCGAACATATAACCTCCTCCCTTTTTGGGTAAAAAAAAAACTATTATTAGATACCACCCGTTCATTTTCAACTGCCCTACATTTACTTCAATTTGGGATATAAAACTATTTGAGCTGTCTCCTAGCTATGATGAATGGCGCAAAGATCGCGTAATTCAATACGATGGATGAAATTTTAAAGCTTTAATCTTTTAACTACCGCAGTGTGAAGAAATATAGGAAATGAAAGAGATGGATGTCCTTTAAAAACTATTACCCACCACGTTAGCAGTAAGAAAAGATTTTTATTTTGATCTTATAGTTGGGGAGCCCGAGAGGGGATTTTGTGCAATGCTCGAGCGCGTCAGATAACCTTATAGGGAGTATCCTTGCACACTATAATGTACCCCCACCAAATATGAACTATTCATACTGGGAGGATCTTTAGAACTCTCATAGGATCTTTATAAAAACTAGGGCTCGTTAGATTAAGATAACGTAAGTAATAACTCGGAGATAAGCTTATTTTTCAATGATCTAAAGTATTAAGCGTTAAATAAGAAAATGGAAGAGAGTCATAAAAGTGTACACAAACATAAATTTCCCCTCCTCGCTTGTCAAATATTCGAGTTTATACGCCGACTCGCGTTTGGTCGTGATTTGGGTGTATGTGCCCACCATGTTTCTTGAAGGCTGGATCCGCGCCTGATGTATTCTACCACTTACTCATAGCAATATAATTCCATTGTAGAATAGTCGACAATATATTTTCGGTTAGCTCAATAGGTACTAGATTTTAATGCAAAGATTTTAAAATATATTCGCGTATTGTATTCAAATACTAAAAATGATATCGTCCTAGCACCAATAGGCATACGGTATGAAAGAAATTACCAATTCGCCTCACTTCTTCTAAAGGCCGCGTACACATAAAGAAGCAATATCTATTTTTAGTTTTTATAGTTTTAGATTTTTAAACAAACCTAATTATTTGTAGGATAAATATGGACATTTAACATTTATTTATTTCATTTTTTTTTTAATTTACAGAAGATAAATTTTCCATATTTGTATACTAAATTTATATTATGAAATCAGCTTCTGAAACTGAACCAGGAAATCCTGTTGTTCAGCATCAGGATAAATTACTGAATGTTTCTATGAACTCTTTTATTTTCTAGTAAAACTAAACATTTTTAAAGATTTGTCATAAACATACGGGAAGCCAAAATTTTACAACTTTTTGTATTTCACGTTGCTAACGGAACGAAAGGGAAATTACATGTAAACCCTTTAATTATATTTACTTTTAATGATTTGAGAATAATTAACGTATTTCATTTAATAATGACCGTTATTTCATTACGAAAGGACGATCATATACGCAAGTAATAAACTAAGAGGCAGCATAATCAAATAGTATTATAACACTTGGACTACATGAAGATAAGTAAAAGTGTGTGCGTATTTGTGAAGGTGTGCGTCATTGATTGATTTCCATATAAATATTCTGGGAGACACCTCGCTATGGACCCCTAGCACGTAATTGCCTTTATAGTTCAAATTGATTTACTGCTAATGGAATTATGTACTCTAAGCGAGGTTATAAATTGCCCTGGAAACTCTAATTACATCCTTTTTGCTGAGCACTTTATTTTTACACGCCAGCGGCGACTTTAGATCTATTCTGATAGTTCCCATATGATCTTTTATTAGATTTATACCTATACTAGCTGTACCCCACGACTTTGTCCGCGTGGGCCACGCTTATCACTTAGGGGTTTAAAAAATTGTTTTAGGATAATGATTAATATCATGTTTATAAAAACATCTTCACAAATAAAGCGTTATTTTAGAAAAAATTGTTTAGCATCAAAGGTTATAGTGAGTCAACCTTTACAGATAGACATATGCTGTCACGGACTTTTATTCGTCTTAGCGTGATGACATATAGCTTATAGCCTTCCTCGATAAATGGGCTATCTAATATTGAAAAAATTTTTGAAATCGATGTAGCAGTTCCTGATATTAGCGCGTTCAATCAAACAAGTCTTCAGCTTTATATACATATGTATAATACTATACATTTATTTTTTTATATAGTCTCTGGAATACGTCTAATCTAAACGTCACACATGACAAAATAATCCTTTAGGCATAAAATTCTGATAGAGATACAAGACGTCTTCTTAGACCTAGGTCGTAAACGTAGGATTTCAAGCTATGTATGAGAGTGAATTACGATGTTACTGTACTGCTTAATTAGATATTTATGGTTGTGTTGAAAGGTTTAATTGACAATAAAGTTGTTAACGAAACCATTGATTGCGTATAGGAACGGAACATTGTAACTGAGTACATGATATCGACACGTAAGGCAACTTATAACTTACACAATACTACTCATTAGAGCCAATTAACTTTTTTTTAAAAAGGTATCCTGAAAACGAAACGTGACACTCAAAACATATTTTCATTTGTAGGATTCTGTGCCTCCCAAGGAAAAAAGAACCCTAACCCTCACATCCACACACACACACACGCACACGCACGAACATACACACCCACGCCCACACACGCACACACGCCCAAACACACGCACGCGAACACACAAACAAACACAAACTTACTTTAATAATGTGCATGTATTCATCCACAATATATTTGTCACTTTTAACGGTAAGATAGTAGCTCCTATAACACAATTGGAACTAGCTCAGGAGCTAGAGCTACATGATTTTACTTTCAAAGGTAAACCTTTGAAAGTATAATATTATTAATAAGTACTTTGAATAAAGATTTTTTTTTTGAATGTTTTTATTTATAGGATCACTTCGTGGTCTGTCTTTCTGTCTAACTGTCTGTCAAGGCCCTTTTTTTCTGGACGTGTGGAACAATAACGTTGAAATTAATACCCAATTTTTGTGCTGATATGATCCCTCATCAATATCCTGCCTCTCCGATGACAAGGATTCGACACAATAGGCCTTGTCTAGTTGTGTTTTAAAGAGGGCTCGATATTGGGGTGGTCGATTCTATATGAATATTCAATAGGTCTGAGACAATTGGCTACTATCTATTTTTTATACCCCTAATAAGGGTGGCCCACGCGGACAAAGTCGCGGGGTACAGCTAGTATTTTTATATATATTTCTAAATTTTTTTCTAAAGATTACATAATAAAACTTTGTTCGTCGTGTTAACAAATTCATTCAGGCGTTACTTTTTGTGTAATAAAAATAGTTTTTTTTTTTATACAGAAATAATCTCCGACATCTTGAAGCAAATACTAGTGTCGTCCATTCACAAGTTCTTTTAAATAATTTTAATTAATTATATTATTTTTTTTATTTGTTTATTTTTTAAACTATAAACAAATTAAAAAACATCGGTAGGCTCACCTGTGACCCTCGTTTAAACCTTTAATGTTTTTAGTTAATCGAAATTGTTTATAAACACTCTTAAATAGAACCATTCATTCATCAAAATAACAATAAATGAACCATTTTGGTTTTTTTCATATATCTGGAGTTTCATTTTTTTGGAGACAATAATATTTGGTTAAAGAGTCGGGAATTATTGTGTGTATGGTTTTTTTTAGTCTAAATTGATAGGAATATTTACGGAAATGCATGAATACATTTATAAATTAAGCTTTCGAGACATAATTTTTATTAATTATATTGTAATTAAGTATCATTTTTTTTTGTTTTATTCATAATCGATTCTTATATATTGTTTAATATATTATTCCTTTTTTACCCCTAAAAAAAATCCTATTTATTCCGACTAACAGAATTTGATCGCTACTGCAAAGCGGCAGTAAACAGTAAATTGGAATTTGCGGGTACGTAATAAATCTGTGACGTCATCGCACTATTTGAATTCATAGCAGTAGATAATTTTACGAGTTTACGGAGCCATTAACTTTTGATACACCATTCGTCGAGCGGTTTATGGTCTTCCTTATACGTTCCAGATGCAATAACTACTTTATGGACTCGCATTACAGCCTTCCTAATACTATTAAGAGTAGTTTCCTAATCAATAGTCCACTAAAATTTCTACGGACAGTAAATGTTAACGAATATTACTTGAAAAGAAAACAAATGTATAAAACTGATATAACTGGAAGCAGGAATAAACTTTTAACTCCATTCCTGCGCCTGGATAGGGTACAGAAATCGTTTGTGAGCGCGAGTATACGCTTTTTTAACAAAATTCCAGATGCCATATTGAATCTATCTGCAGTTAAATTTAAACAGCATCTTAAAGAAACGCTTATTCGTAAGTCGTGTTATACAGTCGAAGACTATATGAAAGTTTAATCGACAAGGATTTTTCTATATCACTAAAATAAGTATCAATAAAAATGCGCAGTTTAAACTGTATATTTTTTCGCAACGATTTATCGAAACGTGTGTTGCGGCTATAAGTCACAATAAATGACAGAGGTGCATGTTCTTATTTATTAACATTTTAAAAACCATAGTCAAGTATAATGATAAATATCTCAAAGAATCTTAAATTACATAATTTTTAATTGTAAAAAACTATAATAATTGTTAAGGGAGTCATTAGTTTGTATGCAATAGATACTACGTTTGACAATACACTAAAAGGAAATACCTTCAGCAGTGATAAACATAAGTGTAAAACAATAACAATTTAGTGGCAATTGTATTTATTGCATAAGTGACGCATCAAAAGGAAAACGCTGTCCGAGGTGACAAGTGCTAAATGCAATCATCCTTTTAACAGGTACTGTCCAGTGCAAAGGTCAATTCGATCTTGTATGTTAACAGCATTAACTTTAACCTTGCAACAACTTAGTTGCAATAATCTAAGCAAATAGTATTAAAAAAAAATTATTTATTTCAGGCATTATAAAACAATGTCTCTTTCCATTCCTGATTGCTCAGATCTTTTAAAGTACACAACAGAGTTTAATGTAGTTTTCGTTAAAAAATAGGTGTTTCACGAGGAAGGGTTATAACATGCATACATACATATTACTTCTGAGCAAAGCTGAGGGGGGTTTCTAGTAATATATAGACATAAATTCTCTTTTTACTTGGGCATGCCTTAACCTGAGTATGGCTGGACCAATTCAAAGAATTTTCATGAAAGAAAGTTCTCATGAAAAAAATAAAGAGAATTAGAGCTGTCAACAAAAAAATTAAAATCTTTGAATTTTTTTCTTATCGACTTATAGACCGGCACTTGAATCATATAGCAAAGAAGAAAACGATGCAGTCAGTCTAATGTTCTTAATTTTATTCTTATAACTAATAAGAGAAAGATGAAATATATCTAAGTCCGAGAACTGTTTATTATTTTGTGTACAACATCTGTTAATGTATGTATACCTAAATAAAGTATACCTAAATTGTGTGTAAATATGTGTATACCTAAATAAAGAAATTTCAATATAGTTTATCAAACTAGTAAACCTTATATGATCTAAAATGACATATAACATTTATTAACGTTAAGAATGATTATGAAAATTGATAAAATTCGTATTCAAAACCTTTTGACAGCGGTTTTTTAGAACCCAGAGTGTTTTGTCATCGTTAGGAGCATTAATCATAATATGACACAAGACATTGTGTCGATTATAGGGATATAGTAAACAAGTAGGCCATTAGGGAAAATTACCTTCGAGTGTTGAGAACTATTATCCACGCTTTATTACAGTCAAGAAAATATGTCAACGTTAATATCGATTTGTCATTAATTTTATTAGTAATAAAGTTTATTTTAAATTTTGAAAAAAAAAGTCACATTTCGAATTCGACAAATGTAATTACTTACCTATCCTTACTCTTAAAACAAATCACTAAGTCTCTACTTCCTAGCGTTATCAAGGTTAGATACCAGGGTCCGCTTAGATTGCAGAGGATTTTGGTTGCGGGGCGAGTTAAAATCACCGATTGCCATCTGACGTCATCCTCGGAACCCCCACGATCTCTACAACCTTACGATTAATATCACAAAGTGACATTCAATTCAGTTTGATGGCCAAAGCTCTATAACAAAAACTGTGCGTGTACTAAATTGCTTACAATGAAATATTTCCCATATTTATGTATCTAAAGTGTTTCCAGAATTCTTTAAAAATATATGTATTGTAGCATCGGCTACATAACGAGACGGCAATGATGTCGAGTGGGAACAGTTTACACCAAAGCAAACTAGATGGCGTTATACGGATGACGACGACCGCAGCACAAACGCTGAAAATCTCCATACAAACCAACTCACGCTAGCGAAGTTCCTACTTGCGATTAATATATATAGACCTTTCGACGAACAACTGTCGGCAAGGCGCGGCCGCCCCGGGCAACTCCAACTAGCCCGGATATCGAAGATCTTCCTTTGCGGTGGTTGAGCATATCGATCTTCGCTTTCACCTTTCATTCCAGGTCGAAACTTTCCACATTGGTGTTCCTATCCACAATACTACGACCGTCTCTTAAACTACATAGCGCGATGGGCGCTGTTTGAAACTAATGGTTGTATTACGTACAGCGATCATTCATCATGTCGTGGTGTTTGATATAGATACAGATCTGCGCTATAATTCAACATAGTCATAAATGTTCGCTTCGAAGCCCTTCGAATAATTTATAGGTTGCTTGTAAAAGTTTCACAAAAACCTATTATGTTACAAATCGGTATTCGTATTGTACTTCTTTGTGCTTTATCAGCGGCATGTTTTGATTTGTTATTTTGTTTGTTTAATGACGAATTTCAAATTCAATAAAAAACAAGTATCTATATTTGTATCTAAGATATTTAGAATGCACTTAAATTTAAATAATAAGAAGAAAACTATATAGTTAATAAAAAAAACTAATTCTAAATAAAACTAAAAAACATAGTACATAATAAAAATAAAACAAAAATATAGAATGAAAAAAGAATTAAAAAAAAATTAGTTCATATATAGTTAAGAATCAGTTGTAAATAATAAAAAATACGGCGTTAAAAAACAAAACATCCAGGAACTAAATATCAAAAAAGAATAGGTAGGTATTCATACGATGTGCTAGACACTAAATAATAAAATAATATATTTACAGAATAAAAATAATATATTTACGGAGCGCAGTATTATGGCATTAATTTCAAAAGCTAGTAGCTGTTGTATATATTCTTAATTAATTTTTATTCCTCACTTTATTAGCAATAATAAGATCTATTCCCTTACTTGTGTTAAAATTTATTTATGCATAAATATGGGTTTTATAAGAACAAGCAAGCACACTTAATTTCATTAAAGTAAAAAAAAAATGTTCACTTGGATTTTTTGAAAAAGTAAAGTCAAAAATCCTTTATTCACATAGACTTTTTTGCAACTACCTGCGAACGTCATATGAATATTTTTTTAAAATTATTATTTAATATTCACCAGAGTTACTCGCGCTCTGCACTGCGAAGAGCCCACAACAAACTTAGTCCACCATTTCATATACATAGTATAATTAATAAGCGTGGTACAAAAAAAAGGTTCGAATGCCGAAACGAGTTCGAGGCGCGTGCCACAATTTGTCACCAAAGCTTTCCGCGTCGTTAGCATTTCTCGTTATAAGTTACAAGTCAATGATGCCAAGAATATCGTATTATGTTACGAAACGAAATTTCTATCATATTAATATCAAGTAACGTTTGTATCGTATTTTTATTAATTTTCGATATTCCTTTTATTCAATAACATTCTTATATGTATAGAGAAATGCTCAATAATTTCTAAAAATCACCAGTTGAGCTTTTTATGGAGGTCATTTTGGTCAGAGAGGTCAAGGTTGCCTAGTCATTATCCGGCATTTATGTCGATTGCTAGTTTAAGCAGTTTTTACCGCGGCCGGGATAGTAGATAAGTGATCCATTTAAACACTGCTTTTCACGTTTAATTAGAGGTAGCGCCATGTATCTCTTTTATCATTTTGCTTCACGTATTAATATATAAATTCACTGTATTATACTTACATTTAGAGCAACAATACTTACTATCGCTCTAATATCAAAAGAGCTCTGCTCACAACATCCCAAACAAAGCAGTACGCTGTAGACAATCCGTTGCTACGTGACCCGGGTACCTAGCACGCGTTACCTCATTAGTTAGCGAGGAAAAATGCTTACTTACCTAAATAAAAAAGTACATATTTATACTTAAAAAATACTTCTCCTGTAGAAGGATGTAGTGTAAAAATTAAATGGACTTAAAGATAAAAAAGAAACTTCCAAAAACGGGGTTTTTTTCCCTTTTGGCAGATTCCGCTGCGTGCGCTGCGTAAACGATAAAAGTTTCGCAAAAATCACTTATAACCGAATTGTTCCCCTTTGAAATTTCTAAATAAAACTCTGGGACAGCATTTGTCTATCTTTTAAGGTTGGCTCACTATAACCTTTTTTATGCCAACCAAATTTGTTCTATTATAATGCACTATTTGTGAAGGTGTCTTTATAAACATGGTAGTAATCCTTATCCAAAAACTATTTTTTTAAACTCCTAAGTGATATGAGATAATAATGGCCCACGCGGACGATATCGCGGGGTACAGCTAGATTTAAATATAGATTATCCTATCGTGGATACGAGAAGGAGAAAAATAGTCTAGGCATTAGGGTAAAGCTTGTCTAGTATGCGGTCTTAATTGCATATACATACATAGTTCAGTTTTTTAAGAATACTGCAGGACTGTCGCTGACGATGAATATCTATGTCTTTATACTAAATATTTTGCAAGAACTGTCATAATTTATCATAAATATTTTCTTTAATAGCTTTAAAAATTAACAATATGTAGATACAAAAAGTTTAATTAAGAAAAAACAAACAGACAAAAAAGGGTACTAAAATGTTTGTTTATTTATATATAACTAGATATATTCTGTCGCAGAGTTTTTGTAGAAGTGTTTAAAATAAACTTTTCCTTCATACACTATATACGCGTAACTCTAATGGTTTTTGCAGCAGTTGTTCAAAAACTTTTTTATTAAAATTTTGCTATTTTTTTAATTCAGTGAGAAAAATTGAATAACGACGAATTCACCTAATAAATTTCGACCACAGTTCAAGCGGTTACTGAAAATTTGTTACCTTCAAAATCTCGGCACGTATACAACAAGGCTTAGGACAAAACATTTTTTTTTCTAGTATCTGAAATACATTTTTTTAGTATTTTTTTCTCTAGTCTAATCGTAGAAAGAGTATTAAATGCAACGGTGTATAACTAGGTCAAAAAGGCTAGTGGCGTTTCTTTTTGGCGATGTTCGCCAAGACTAACATCGACGAAATATAAATAATCTTTTTTTTTAACAAAACAAACCGACTTTAAATTGTTAGAACTGAACCAAATTGAAAAGGGGCTACACGGGAGGCACCAGCTTTCAAATAAAAAAAGAATCATCAAAATCGTTTTACCCAGTCGAAAATTCCGAAGTAACAAACATAATGGAAAAATTACAGTCGAATTGAGAACCTTTTTTGAAGCCGGTTGAAGACAAGACTATGTTTTTTTTTTATTAAAAAGACCATATGTGCGACCAAAGCGTGCACAATTTGTGTCTAAACATTCAACGATAACTTTACAAGAGATAATTAAATAGTCTCTCATAACAATGACACTAATTTGAGATGACAGAAAGTATGATTACCACGCTGATTCGTTAAAAAATACACATTGTTTTTACAGGGTCTTGTGCAACATGTGCTGTACAATAATTAGTTTTTACTTCCTATAGCTGACTGAATTGAGCTGGCTTTAATAACTCAATGGTAGACGGGCTCACTGAAAGACTTTAATAGTAGCAATATGGGTAGCTAAAAGGCATGTGTATACGAGTGGGTGAGTCTGTGTGTGTGTGTGTGTGTGTTTTGGGTTTGTGGCTGTGTGTGCGTGTGAACGTGTGTATGAGAGAGTATAAGTGAATGTCACAGGCCTTCGTTAAAAGTATGCTCTTTTCTTTAAGGTCTTTGTTTCAACTTAATTAAACTATTCCAATTTAAAGTGACTTACAAATATATATTTGGAACTGGATAAAATTTCAAATGTTAATTGATTTATCACATAGTGTATATGGGGTTTTTCTATCAATGATAAAATTACATGTACTGGTGCATGAATATATAATATGAAGTTCAGGTAGGTAGAATAAATCTTGCAAGTCATACATATGATCCGTCGCTCACAAACCCTGTTGTCTATCGTTGTCTGATTTATGGTCACATTTCTTATGTATATTACATAAATATAATATATTACAAATAAATATATAGCAGCTTTTTAATGATCAGTGTTCCCCAAATATTTTTCAAGGACATTTCAAAAATCCATGACTGCCAATCCTGTGCCAATAAAAATAAGGCACCTTTTGAGTTTGATATGTGATGGCGCTGTAGTCATTTAAGAGCAAAATTATGACAATCCTAACTAAATTATTTTTGACAACTTAACTCGAAAAGCTTAGTAGGAGGGGAAAAGGGAATATTAGACATACCTAAAAAGTATTCCTAATATTCTTTTTTTTTTAAGTCAAGGCATGAGATCAGCGTGAAGTGGCGGCAATGCTGTCCCGTCAAGTGATGGTGTTGTTGTCGCGTTTCGTTTGGTTTGTGATACTTCCCGGTGGCCTAAGCTCGTCATTAAGTGCCGGCAGCGCATCGGCTGGCCTTTTAGTCGTGCAGGTGTCCATGGGCGTCGGTAGGCACTTAGGTGCCTGCTGCCTGCTCGTTTGCTACCTTGTAACATAAAAAAAATATAGTATTTTCTCGAAGCGAAATACTAGTTCAACCCATCATTACTCAGGTGTAGAAATGTCTTCAAGCAATACTGCCTTCTGTGACCCGAATATGTCTATTTTTTCATATAAAATGTTTATTATTATTATAGATTTTTTTTTATAACCCCTATAAACTTTGATTTTGATGAAGTAAGATTATGTGGTATTCTGCTACAATAATAACAAACTTATTTAACTGTATCGATGGCTATCAGGAAACCATACCGCTTTAATTGATTGTTGACAAAACATAACTGACGGGCTGATGTGTGAATAATTCATGATCTCATTACCTACTATATGTACAAGATTTCGAAGCCCCCGAGTTATGACCGTGGACAATTTCCTTCCGATGCTTGACGGCAGTAAATAACTAGAGTTGATTTGAATTTAATTATAGGATATCGGAAGTTAGAAGGCTGGTATCACTCCATTTTTTTTTTCAAACCAATCAAAGATGTAATTTAATAAATACTTTATAATAAGTGTAAACCTTTTACTTAACTATAGTTGTAGTGGACTTTTTTTAAAGGGGGGGGGGGTAAGGTACTCTCCTAAAGTTAGCACTAAGTCTTCGAAATTTACTTTTTCTATCTAGCGTTAACCCCGTCTAGTATGAGGGTCAGCTTAATTGCAGAGGATATAACTGATAGAATCAGACGTTACTCTGCGGAAATACGCTAATGAATACGAGGGAAAATCGGTGCAATGCTGCAACCCGAAAGCTATACCACCGAATCCGCCACTAAAGCAAAGCAATAATCTGACTTTCCGATGTGCCTCAATGCACGTTTCGCTTCGACACCGAAGCATCATCAGGAGATAGACTCTAGAAAGCTTATTCGTAAATACTTCGTCACTTTACTAAAAAACACTATGGATACAGTTATTTCAAAATTTAAGACATCCATCTCAATATTGTTTGTGTGTATAAACAATTTAACCAAATTAATTAAAGGTTATTGTGACCTTGATATAGTTTTTTATTGGTTTTGGATTTTATTGGAGCAGGTAAAAATGACTCGTATCGTTATATTCTAAGGTCAATGGGAAGAAGTAGACCTCCAAATTTACTTAGAAATGATAAACAGACACTTAAGTTATATTTATAAGTATAACTAAATCAATTAAACTTTATTGTGACTTTGAAAGAGTTATTAGTTTCGTGCGGGATTTTATTGGGCAGGTAAAAATGTATTAGACGTGTGTATTTCGTATGTAAAGGTCAGCAGTAAGCAGTAGACCTCCAAATTTGTTCATTACATGCTCATTCGTCTCGCCTCTAGACCACGCCTGTACATTACTCCGCACAGAGTAGTTATATATTTTTGAATATCTCGAAAAATATGTTATACTTACTTTCTTCTCTGGTCCTATCGAAATATATATTTTTTAGTCTATAAACTATAAGGTACCTTCCTGCCATATTTCATATTTGTACGTAACAAGGTTTTTGAGATTTCGTGATATCTCCCGCTTCTATATGTATAGATAGATTAGGGCGTTAATATCATGGCCCTGTAATGGAAAACCTTGGCTTTTCTTGAAGTATAATTAGTTCTTCATAAGATAGTTTGACAAGTAGGATCAGACAGGAGAGGGAACACTGGCATTGAAGGGGAGCCTTAATTTGTACAGAAAAGAGATATCTACAACCTACAAATTATGGATAGTGTTATTTCTCTGCAACACCGTGCAACCAGCATCCGGTCAGTGATTGTATGGAATAATAATAAATTCACGTCTCCTTAAAACTATTTATTATAAAGTTAAATAAATACATCTTCAATTTTCGAATTATTAGTTCTTATTTCAAAAATTCTCTTATCAGATTTCGAGTATTTACTGGCTGTAAATTTTCATTCTTGTGTAGAAGAAAGTTTTTTCCTAGTTATATATTAAAAAAAATCACATAGCATGAGCTATGATTTTTTTACCTTAATTTGGAATGACCGAAGGTAGGTACTGAAAAAATATACTATTAAACACTTTCTTTATTAATACCACGATTTGCCTATGCTTTCATTACTCTGTGCGCGCAAATTTAAGCCACTCATAAGTAGAACAAAATGTCACTTCCTTGTATCAATAAACTTAAGCGATATTGAAACTTGTGTTGTTGGGCCTTTGATACCTATAAAGTGTTCAATAAGACCTGTAATTGAATAAATCTGAATCCTTATACGTATTGATAGTCAGTGCTTTTCAAGGTTGTACTAATACTTAAGAAAAACATCATAGTAGTGTAATACTGTAACGAACAAGACAAAATAAAAAGTTCAGCTTCGTATAGATATTTACACTGACGTAATTGGTTCTTTTTTGGACACGTTATTTTTTTATTGGATATCTTCCATATAACTGGTCTTAAATATTGATATTAGGACGGAAAAAAGTTAGTTCCGCGTGTATTAATTACTAGCTGTGCCCGCCACTTTCCATCCGCGTAAAATTAAGTAAAAAAAATAGATTAAATTTTAGCGTGATGATATTGCTCGATAATTGGACTATCTAACACTGAAAGAATCGGACCAGTAGTTCCTGAGATTAGCGAGTTCAAGCAAACAAACAAACAAAATCTTCAGCTTAATATATTAGTAAAGATTCTAAAACACATGTGATGTTGAAGTTTGCCACACACACAAAGGCCGGCAACGCATCCGTGAGCTTTTATACCGTTGTCCATGAGCGTCGGTAATCACTCAGACAATCCGTCTGCCCGTCTGGCTTTTGTATTATAAAAAGACACAACCTATCAATCTTAATTAAAAAACCTATATACTTACGAAAGCTTCAGGGTCGCGCTGCGCTTCCGGTAAGGAGTGCAGCGGTCGCTCAAAAGTTCGTTAATGGTTAATCGTTAAATTTATTGAGTGAATTACTTGAAACTGTGAACTGGTTTCGAAGGTCGTTTCCTATATACTCACGTTTTTAACTCCATGCTATTACGATGCCCTTATTCTCATTTCGATTGCCTGTTGCGGAGGTGGGATAACTTGTTTCGCAAATTTATAGCCCTAATTATATTATATTACAGATGGAAGTGACTACAGTATTGTCTCTACCATATACTGTATGATTTTTTATTGTAAGCTTCATTGGCGAGCTTTACTTTTGTATGAACATACATACTGATTACATATTACACGTTTACTGTACAGTGGTATATATAAGACATATATGTGTATATGTAACATAAATTTCATTACCACCATATTATATTCTTGCATAGTATACATTAACACCAAGTAAGTAGTAAAATTATGCCAGATATTAGAGAGTATATTATTTTATTTATTAATCTTTCTATTTATTATTTATAATTCTTTATTTTGTTTTCTTTTTTTATTAGCAACAATCTAACTAATCAAATCTTTTAATTCAGCTAGTCCTATGTTAGTATTTAATGTAATCGTTTTATGGTCTCCACGATACAGGTTCCCCAGTGTGGAGTTCGCCAGTAAAGTGTTTTTATAAACAGTCGATATGCAAACTCAGATATTTTATATAGCAAATGTTGCTAGTGTAATATTTTGTTGCATGTTGTTGAAGTAACTAAATTTCATTTTAGTGGCATAATAGACACTATTATCGTTATGGCGTGAAGACAGTTTTTTTTTTATGCCAGACAGGCATAAGCTTGACTGCAATTACACCAGATGTTGATTAACACGCTTGTCTAGCATTTTCTATTCACTCGTGCCTTGGTTGTGGCAAGCGTTTTTTTTTTTAATATAGGGATGTTTAAGAAAGTTTACAAATATGCATATTGGCTGTAGACTAGAGTCTCTGCAGCGGAACCCATCGTGCTTTCTCGACTGTATTAGCCGTTGTTACAAGAGTTCTGGCCGTTATTACCCTTTCATTGTTCCTCATTTTTATTTTTTAATATAACATACACTGAAATTCTTTTATAGAATATCCAAAAACTCTCAACAGTTTATGTCTTTTCTTGGTCGCTACACTTTTGGCAGAGTGGTCGTGGCTGTCATTTCTTGTGTGGCAAGCTTAACCACGCGTCGCCATTCTTCTTCTCTCGTGCAGAGGACAATTTATGACAGGTAATAACAAACAACAAAAAAAGAATTAGCGAAATTGGTCCAGCCGTTCACGTGTGATGCCTTGACCAAGGGAAATTCAGCGCTGGCCTACTGAGGAAATAAATCATATATTTGGCAGGTCAATAGCTTAATGGCATGGATAACAAACTCAAACGGTTATACTTTATGGTTAAAATTAAAATTTGGCCTAAATCCAAATGTATCCAGTTCACTAAATATTCGCACCCTCTCTTAACCTATTACACTTATATTATAAATAGGAGTTACGAGTATACGGTTCCACAAGCCTAACAAAGGAACAGTTTCCGCGCATGCGCGGCCAGAGAGAGAGGGAAGACCGGTCGAAGGGACGGTCTCATTGAGAAATGCGCGCGGGAAAGGGACGGAGATAGTCATAAATTTTAAAATGTGTAGTAATTAGGGAAATTTTCACTTAGACTAGATTTTTGTGTTAAGTGAACAGAGCCTAGGTCATTTTTCTTCGTCCTTACAATTTCCCGACGTTGTACCATATAAATAGCTTTAAAGCTTCACTTATTTATCGCTGAACGTATAGACGAGCTTTTGGTACAGTGGAGAATGATTGTCCACTTTCAGGAAAAACTTTGTTTTAAGTTTTTTATTATCTAAGTATTATATATTTTAATATTTAAATCTTGCATCGAACTAATTAAATGATGCTCTTATAATTAAAGATAGTTAATTAACAAAACCTTAAAATATATATCAATTACTAGTTGTAACCCGCGCTTCATACGTAAAAAGGTGAGAAATATTAATGTCATGCCTATTGCCTTCCTCGATAAATGGGCTATCTGACTCTCAGATAGTACTAAATACATCCTGAGTGTTGTACAATGATAAATATCAATATTTATGTCCTGAAAGCATTATTCTTTTTTGGAGCACACACCTTTCAAACCTTTTTTTTTTGGGGCATCACACTGCACACACTAACATTACATGTATAAGCAAGTTTTGTTTCTTTATTATTTATAGTAGTCTAGTTGTCGTATAGTGTAATGCTCAAAAAATAAACGATTTCATTTTGAGTTAGAAAATGACTTTGCCAATATTCACCACTGCTAACAGCATAGAAACTCTTAAACCTCTAGTAACGTGAGATTAACTGCTATGTTGTAATGTTATGATCTCTTTCACAATAATCACAGAAGCAATTAATGAGTACATTAGTTTCTAATCAATGGAAGTACTCAATTTAAAAATAATAATTAATTTTATAAGCGAACTAAAATACAGATACCTTTTTGCCCGTCATATTTTTCCGTAATGTTAAGTATCAAGGGGCGCGGGAGAGCCCCCCGCAAGTCAAGCAAAAATAGCGGCACGGCCGTACCATGCTTTTCTCGAAGTAGTTGAGGCTATTTTCGACACCTTATAACTTCGTTGTGGATGAAACTAGAAGCCTGAATTTTCAGTAATAGATTTAAAACCATGTACACTACACGTCTGACACTAGATATTTTGCGAAACTAAGACATTTCTTTTTTTTTTTAAATCCTTACAAAATTATTACAAATTTTATAATTTCACTAGTTGTTACCCACGAATACTAAAATTTAAAAAATATATTCATAATTTAAACGTTAAATGATGAAATAAAACCTCACCCAAATGCCAAACGATTTACACACACATGTATACATTTTACTATAAGATTGTGTTAAAGCGGAGTCATGAGGACCGCTTTTATATTAATTTATTTATTAAGAACAACCAACAGGCTACAACACAGGATTTACTGAAATGAAATTCAATTATGCTTAAATTATAAATAATGTATTGCAGACCCATTTACAGGTTGCCACAATTTTACAAAAATACTATATAGTCAGACGATATTACAAAATTATTAATATAAAGTATTGACGAACCAGTTTAACGATTGGCTCTCTAAAGAGGGCTTAAAATACATCACAAAAATGCTTAATTACAAAAAAAAAACAGAAATTAAAATTATTAAAATTGTGAGAAACTAAAACTTATTAAAAATTAAATTTAAAGAACAAAAATATTCTAGAAATGCAAATTTAAATTACTACTAATATAAACAAAAGTAAAGTATTTATTCTACTAATATTATAAACACGAAAGTTTGTACTCATGGTTTTATGATGTATGTTTGACGCTTTTTCATAGAAAAACTATTGATTGGGCTTTAATAAAACCTTACAATAATGTAATTTATACTTCAGAATAAAACATAGACTACAAATGATAAGGATATTGTATGAGTTGTCCAAAATATAACGATAAATATCAAATTAGTAGGAGAAAATCATGCCATTTTACAAGAATCAATTAAAATTGTATAACTTATTTATTTTTAAATCTATTATGCCACTGAACTGTTTCTCAGCGATTAAACCAATTTTGATCTTATTTTGTCTGTATTTAATTAAAGTAGGTAATTGAAATTGTTTGATTTTAGTCTATCCTTACCACCGCTGAATAATTGAGGCTCTATTGTTCAACAATAAGATATTACCAAGCTAGTTGTTTATAATATAATTATAAAATGTATGGAGAATGAATTCCATATGGTACCAGATTCAAACCAGGGATTTTATTAATGCATATGTGTGGTTTTAGATGGCAAACGATTCCGCTTTGACTACGAATACCACCAGAAAGCCGAAGGCTGGCTGAAGTTGCACCGAATACCCGCAAACTGGCGGGAAGCAAGGTTGAGATGTCATCTTGAAGGTATTTTATATTAAACCTAACATTTATGGACGACACTTCACTTATAACGTAAAGTGATTCATCCAAGTGGCTTTGAAGTTAAATTCAAAACTTATTGTTCGACTAGTTGCTACCCGCGACTTTGTCGTAGGTGAATAATTTTAGTGTGATGATATATAGCCTATAGCCTTCCTTTATGAATCGGGCGGTCTCGGCTCGAGCTATCTAAGACTGAAATAATTTTGCAAATCGGTCCACTAGTTCTTGAGATTAGCGCGTTCAAACAAACAAACAAAGTCTGCAGCTTTATATATTAGCGTAGATATGAATAATTAATAAGTAATTTTAACCTACATAAGTTTTCTCTTAACGTATTAATATATCGAGATATTTTGAAACATTGCAGCGACATAAAGATGTCCCGTTTTTAGAATTGGCACCATATTCACAATGATATCAAAGGCGGAGTTCATGGAAGACCTGCATTAAATGAAAGCGATTCGCAGAATGTGTTAAATTATAGACTTCTATCTTATTCACTTGTCTATATAAAAAAAAAACTTTAAATTTGCTAATAATAAAAGTAGTCATAACAAAAATTTTATCCCGGAGAATAATAATTCCAAAACTTTTCAAAAATCGAGTAAACCCTACTGATCCGTTTTCTGTCTGACAATTTATAAATAGAGGATTCTATAAACTTGTCACAATTTAAATTATCTGCAGTTTAAAAGCTATACTTCATCCTTAATGATCAGCAAACGAGTCGTGTCCAGTATCCTCGACAAGAACTTTTGACTTTTAAATTTACTTGTACCATCTTTTCTTCATTCAAGGAAATGTAAAGATTAAATCAATTGATCAAGCAAGGAGGACTTAACATAAAAAAACATTTAAAAAAAAACTGTTGAAGTTTTTTTTTTACTTTACTTTGCAATACTTTGTTACAGTATAATATCATCATCAGAAGAGATTGCAAAAGTTGTTCATACGTTCTAACTGTTTAACCTTCACATATTTATACAACGGTTAATCGAGTTCTGTTCAATCCGACAAATAGAAGGTTGATCATTGTACTGATATTTAACCGACGTATAGAACCACTCCACCCTCTCTATTGAACAACCGACTATGCCAATTTCCCATTTTTCCACGTAATAATGGGTTGGCAAATAGTGGCAACCAATTACATCTTAGCTTATATTAAGTGTTGCCAACTTCAGAAAATCTGGTTTTTCAACATGGATTCTGTCTGTATCAACATTTTGTTTCTAGGTATGTATCGATGATTGAGAGCGCATTTAGCCTGGCTTCTGCTCTGCAGTTCATGCTGAGCGTCATGGTGCTGTGCCTTGTTGGAATTCAGTTTCTATCAGTAAGTCTATGTAGCGACCAATAACTAATAAGGTTTTTGAGAAAAAGCAAGCAAGCGACTACTAGCCCACTATTGAGAAGCGAGTATGCTCTTTCTTGATATAAAAATAATGTAGCGAATTTCATAGCATTAAAGTTTTTAATCCAATGATACGTTATTTAAGGGAGTGCGATATTTGAAATAGTTAAACTAATATCTTTTTAACTATGCAGTACAGTGCGGGCGCTTTGGTAGCGGTATCTTTGATGTATCATTCGTGCTTACAACATTAGATTATCTATCTTGTTATTCGGGTATTTTTTATGAGTCCATGGACACGTGAGAGGCTGTTATTTATGCTAAGTAACTTTTTTTACTTATTTTTTTCAGATTGAAAATCCAAGCTCTCACCCCATGCAGATCCTGTGGATGGCCATATACCTGACGTGTATGTTGATAGAGGTATTCATACTGTGTTGGTTCTATTACTGTGAAGGATGTAATTTATTACTACAAACTTTAATTAAAGTTGATATTCATGTGGCTGAACCTGCACATGTGACTATAAAGAATAACAACCTTATACAAGAAGTTGATGGAGGTGTGATAGTTTTTGAAGATATTTTTATAGACAAGCAAGCTTGGTATGGGATGAGTAAGGGCACTTGTTACATCTGTGACACTGATTACGACGATGAAAATGAGCATAAAAACCAATCGTCACATATGTTGAACATCATTCAAGCAAAATTGGAGCTTGTCAGAGACAAATCAGTTTATCGTAAGGTTAGTAGGTTAATTTTAATAACTAAAACTTACTAATTATTGTGTCAACTGTATAGAAAATTAATGATACTTAGGTAGTGTTGAAGTTTGCTGGTAAAAGTCCTGAGCGAATCTGGTAACAGATTTAATTTTTCCATCTGTTTCCTTTGAAATATCAGTTTTTTAGAGGACAGGGTAATGTCTTCATGATTCTGGCAGGCGACTTTACAAAGATGACCTTTGCAAGCAGTAAATTAGCTCCTAGATTTATATAATATATTTATATTTTATTATTTTGTACATAATTTTAATCCTTTTCTTTTAGATTGATAAATGTTTTGTGAACTGTCTAATATGTAACAGCTTAGTAAGCATAGAGGAAAGAGAAAAACATACTGAATGTGGCGATCACATAGATAATTATGTTAAATGTCAGGATCAAAAGAAATTGCTTGATGAAACATATGCAATATGTAAGAGAATGTAATTTCTATGTTACAAACATCTGTTTTAATTTCAATTATATATATATATATATGTTTACGATAAATACTATATAATTAGCATACACAATTGTCAGTTAATATTATATAATATTATGGTTTATCTGCAAAAAATGCTGGCCCGATTTAACAGTAGTTTTTTTTTTACTCTTTATTACTAGCTCCAATTTCTTTTTGAAAAAAATTTAGTTTTCAAACATTAAACTAAACTTTCTGTTATCTTATATTAAATATATCTTTTGTGTATTTTTTCTTTCTTAATGCTGTTTATCTGCAGATTATTCTTTCGCATTAATCAAATAACAATATGCAAAGATACCTGTTCATGCATTTCTTACTTAAATTAGTTACAGCCTATAGCTTTCTTGAAGTTCCTATCTACATATTATTTTAAATATAACAAATATTATGTTTACTTACATCAAGAAATGTTTCCAAAATGTCAGCAATAAATAAAAAAGGCTATATAAGATTATGTCCAATTTAACATTAACTTTGTGTTGTTAAAATAATAAGCAGCAGTTATAATAATAATAATTTAGAGCCATTTGGTATATTACAACGTTTGTTGAGAGATTTGACGAGAGAGATAAATAGATAGATAAATTCTTTATGGCACACAAGATCAAGTAAAATAAATTTATACAATTTGTGGTGATATAAGCAGGTATGCATGTAAAGACAGTCTCATTGTTAGAGCAAACACTCATTGTGAACGAAATGAAACTGTCCATCTGTAATAATGCGCGTGTTAATTTTACTCTAAATAGTGCTTCTTAGGATAAACTAAGTAGGAGCAGGTTTCTGTAAACGCATCTGCTTCATGTAAGTAGATTCTACCATTTTACATTATTGAAATAAAAAACCAGATAACAGAAGATAGTATAGTATTTCTTTATTACTATTTCTTTAAGGACACTTAAGAATATACAGTGTAAACTCTTTATAACGAATGTCACAAGACAGAGCATTTTTATTCTTTTTAAAGAGGTTTTTCTTTAAATAATAAATATACTATTCGGAAATCATACCTATAATCTGTTAATTTTGCCTGACGTATTTGGTTTGTAGTTTTTAAAATATATTATGCATGTCTTGGTATGTGGTGTAATCATCTTCATAAAACAATAAGATTTTTTTTCATACTTAGAAACTTCGGCACATCAAAATTTAGTCGGAACCTTTTGTAAGGTTTTTCTGAATATAAGTACACTATTTGGATTTTGACGCAAACCAACCAAGTTGACCCAATTTGGCTATAAGGAGTTTCCACTTTATTAATATAACATTTTTGTTAGTAGTTTTTTGGAAAAACTAGTTTGCAAAATAAAGGACAGCAGGAAACTTACTCAGGGAGACAATTTTTTTCATTTATGTATTTGCGGATTTCCGAAAGTAAATGTTTTTTTTTGTATTTTCTTATAAACATAATTAAAACTTATTGTACAGGTAGACAAACATTTCCAGCAAAAATTCTTAACAATAGTTTGTTAGAGAATTTTACAACACCAAAATTGATACAGTTAAATTATGCATTCGATTTTGAGCAAATTTTAATTACTTTGCAAACATTTCCGCATAAAACCAGTTTTTTTTAAATAATTCCATTCGGAACAAGCTTTTTACATTCTGCGAGAACCGCAAGAAACCGCATAAATTGTACTCGCATTTCTACGCCGTACACTTCAAAAGGGCTTAAATTGGGTTGCACTAATCAAAACACGATACGGTCCGGTACCGGTGAGTTTTGTATTGGTTCCATTAAATCGGGGCATTGTCGTCGGCAGTCCTATTGATCCTCAACAGCTTACATCGCGTGGTTTCATCGAATTGCACGGAGCGGACGCTAGAGCACTCATCAGGCGCATGCAACGAGGGTAAAAATTTGAATAGAATATAGGGAGGGATGAAAGAGCGGTGATGCCACTACGCTCTTCAGGCGCACTTCCGTCCACTCGGACGCTGGTCACAATGCAGCGACGCTGGCTCGGTCTAATATTGAAATTGCAGCTGAACTAGCTTCGATATTACTTAAATAACAGCCCCTTCTTTAGGAGGATTATCCTTTCGGATTCGACGTCTGTACTAACTGTGTTAAGTATTGATAATTTTGACAATCTACTTATCTGGAGTCAAGTTCCTTTATCGGGAAAACGAGGAGACAGCATTATTGATTGTGATGAAGTGAGCTATGTTCCATTGTTTAATTAAACAGATATTATACTACCCAGGGAAAGCTCTGGTAAAAGATGATTCTAATACTCGTACTTGTGAAGGAGAAATGATCTTGAAGTACGCACATCACTGGAATGACAAGCATCAAGTATTATATTTCATGCGAACTTAAATCGATCTGCAAATCTGCTATTTAAAAGAGCCAGGAGTGGTTGTCATTTTAAATGATCATATCACGTTTCCAAGATTACTCATAACAATCGGACAGACATAAGACAAAATTTAAATTGTTACTCTGTTGTTAAGTCTTCTATTAGTGCAGTTATCCATGGGCGTTTCTAGTCAATCAAGTTAAGTTACCTTTTTTGTCATATAAAAAACTTGCTTAATTAATGAAACGTAAATATTACGGCAATCAGAGCAAAGCAGAAAATCGCCTTGACAATAGCGACCGATTTCCGGGTATGACCGTACTACATCATTCTTCGTGACCGACGGAACAATTATTTGACTTAACGAACACGAACAATCAACAAAAACGTGGCGTAGAATTTGATACTTCCTTCGATTGCTCTAATCAAGAAATTTTGCAAGATTTGCCACCTTCCAAAGTTATGAGTACGCTTCTTGTACTGAGATTCGGTTCGGAAACACCGGAGTCAGTTGGATTCGGACAGATGCTCGGAGGAAATTCCTTGCAAATTGCACAGCTGTCCTAGCTTGTCGCATTATATTAGAGATTCGGAGCATTACCTATATTCTTCTCCTAGATTTTGATGGGTTTTACTTCTCAGTAATTTCAGTTATACCGGTTTCAACATAGTGTCCTTTCAGCGAAAAGTCTTATGGAACTTGCTGTTTCTTGTTTCTAACGCGAAAAATTAAACATCCGAAAGCCCTTAAACATCCTTAATTTGGTCCCATCAAAGAATTTGTTCGTAGCAGATGTGTTCTAAGCATAAACTACCACTATACTGCGGTTTTAGAGAGTTCCTGCTAAATGAGTTTTCGTATTTATTTATATATACAGATTATATTAATAACATATTGATGTAAATATGCCGAAGTGCTTAAATAAATAGACGAAATAATAAAATATGAAGCCTAAATTTAACACGTTTAATAATATTAATTGTACAATTAATTTAATTTAAATATTATGGCAGCTAATATGGCAGTGTCATTTCTATTAACAGTTTTGCAAATAACCTTTTAAAATTGATTTTAATTTAACAATCACAGATTTACTTTAAACTACTAAATTGGTAACGTTATTTGTATATAATATTATAGTGTTTTATGTTTGTCTTCATTTCGAATTAACAGGGTAATATAGCCATTTAAATTCGTATCCCTTAAGACCATATTTTTCGTCTTTTTCAGTGTCGGGTTTCGGTACATCCTCAGATTGTATGTCTAAGACCTCTTGGGATATTCTTGGATGAAATCCTGTTTCGTCAGCTACATAATCTACCCTCGTTCTAACACCATTTCTTCCTGTCACAAAGTAGTAGCCAACTTTGGCGCCATCTGTATAACCTTCTTCGTGATGACCATGAAAGCCAAGTGTATAGTTAAAAGTATACAAAAGTTGTTTCACATCTCCCTTTGACAAACCTTTCGGTAGACCATCCGTTTCTCCAGGTTCCTTGTGATAAATATCTGTATTTTTATGTACTATTTGCATTTGGCCCGCTACAAGAACTGGTTTTTCTGGGTAAGCCCCATTAGGTGTTCCAGATGGGTTGACTGCACTTGACGGTGTATATTCATCTGGCGTTATAGAATGCAGGATGTCTTTAAAACTTTTTGGTTGTCTATCTGTCAGTAAAGGATTTTGTAATGATTGATCTTGCGTAACAGCACTGTTACTCGGATTTTGAGAGGGGTTGTAATTGCTATTTATGGCTGGATAACCTTGCTGAGTATTTATAGGTTGTTCATAACTTTGTTGGAAATTATTTTGTGCTGGTTGCGTTTGACCATTGGAAACGCCTGCTGATTGCGAATAGCTTTGAGCACGATAAGAATTTTGCTGATTATTTTGACCAAACGGAGTGGACTCTTGTCTTGGCCCTTCTATTTGTTGATTTGGTGCTTGCTGAGGTTTTTTGGCGCCAAATTGTAATGCAGTGTTTGGTTCGGAACTAGATCTTGATCCTGAACTAGGTGAATTTTCACGACCTACATTAAAATCTGCTTGATAGCTTGATTGAGTATTAACTTGAGAGTTTTGTCGACTTGGTGTTTGTTGTTGATTGTTTAACCTGATAGGATAAGCAGAATTTAAAGGTGTTTGAGGGGATTGACCAGGAACAGATCCTTGTTGATAATTTGGCCCCACATTATTGAACGCATTGTATTGGTTATCACTTTGTTGTGACTGTCGGTTATATTCTGTCTGACTATTACTTGTTGTTATTACGGACAGACTTGTTTCTTTAGGTGCAGCAGTGCTTGTTGTAGGTATACTGCAGTGGGAACATGAGTTCACTGGTGCATTTATTTTAATGGTTGTTTTTTCTGATTTTGGTTGCTTTTCTTGTTGTGGCTGTTGTAAGTGGTTTGGTTGTTTTTCTTGTTGTGGCTGTTGTGTGTTTGTCGTAACCTGGGCTGTTGTTGGTTTGGGTGTTTCCGAGAGTTGAAGGGAATGCCCTTGCCTTCCGCTAACACCAGGTGCCGTTGGATCTGAAATTAGTGTTAGAAATTTATGAATCTCGTAGATAATTACGATTTAAGACTTCATTTCATAGCATCATTTTATAATTTTCATTTTGCAACAAATAACAGAAAGTCTGACTAGAGAGGACAATCAATTGTAATATTACTTACAAGGTTTAACTCGAATATTTTTCATAGACAATATTTTGAAGTTTCCGTTTTCATCAGTCGCGTATACTGTCACGTGGTAGACACCATCGGCGGTGATGAAGCCGAATTCACCCATAATTATTCCATTTTCATCTGAAAAGTATAACCATTACCTTAGCAAATTTGTTTATTTTTTGAAGTGAAAATTTCTTTAGGCGCGTAGGACATTTTTGAGATTGGAAATACCACTAAACACGTTAATTTGTTACCGTTACCGACACTTCTGACGATTTGTTTTCACTTCTGTCAGCACTCTCGAAGTGCCACTGTTATTTTTTTTCCAATAAAAAATAATTGTGACTGCAAAAAAATGATTTTTTTATTTTATTAAATTGAGGCATAAATAGGTTTGAAGGCTCTATAGCTCAGCCCCTCAGTCCCTCTCAGAAGGATTGAAATCGCCAGAAGCCTCGCAAATGCGATTACAAACCCAATTTTGTTCGAATAAGACGACCATATAAATATTATCTCTCTTTTCTAATTATAAAGAACTAGGTCGTTTGCAAACTTAGCAGATCTACGCAAATTACTTTAGCACGATGTTTGCAGATTCACAAATAGAAGACACCTTGGTCACAGACGTTTATGTAACTAATATGAGACGTAATAAATAGAAAATTCTTCATGTCCTGAAAAAAAACACACGGATTTGTTATACGCCAGTAGCGCATCTACAGGTCTACTAATCTAAAAATAATAATATATTAATATTTTCAGGTACGTATTTTCAAGGTTTAACGCCTGTAACGCATCACTAATAAGTAGCGATAATGCTGTCACGTCAAGTGATGGTATTGTTGTCGCGTTTTGTTAGGTTTGTGAGACTTCCCGGTGGTTTAAACTCTTCATTAAAGGCCGGCAACGCATCTGAAAGCCTTCTGGTCGTGCAGATGTCCATGGGCGTCGGTAGGCACTTAGGTGCCTGCTGCCTGCTCGTTTGTACCATGTAACATAAAAAAATTAGATTCCATTTTAGTTTGATGATATATTGCACATAGCCTTCCTCTATAAATGGGCTATCTAACACTGAAAGCCTTTTTCAAATCGGACCAGTAGTTTCTGAGTTTAGCGCTTTCAAGCAAACAAACAAACTCTTCAGCTTTATATATTAGTATAGATAATGAGAGGGTCATGAATTCATTTAGCTACGTCAACTTGTACTTTATTTTTAATTTCTAGAATAAAAATATGGATAAAAATAATGTTAGGTTATGTTTTATAATAATTATTGTAAGCTATATAAGTTAGTTATTTATTTAATTGCTACGTATTAACAAACGCATTTTTTATCTCACGCTGATTGTGGTATTGAATAAATAAATAAAAACTCTCATTTACATGAATATCGATGAATTAATGATTGCTTAATGCAAATTTATCCTAAAATGACATACTTAAATGATTTTTTCATAGACGTACATATATAAATACATGATAAAGATTAATGAAGAGTAAAGAGGAATTAGATATCAGCTGCGCCAAGGGGCCTATTAAACTTAAACTCTATGAAAAAAAAGTGAAGAGGATATTATTAAATGAAATTTAAAATTGATAAATTTATTGTAATAAAACTATTTTGGCAGAAAAATGTCATGGTTTTAGGGGAGGGTCCGGGAATGGCGATAGACGGCAGTCGGCCTTCTTAACTCGCCTCACAGCCACATTCTCTGCAATCTAAGCGGACCCTGGTACTGGACCAGGATAACGCTATGAAGAAGAAGTGTGTATCAGTCTTAATTGCTTGAAAATCGGAAGCCGTAAATGGTTTCAATTTTTGCAAAACCTTTGTTATGATTGATGATATGTCATTTTGTGTATTTTTTATGGTAATTATTTCTCTAGATAACAAGAAACTAACTGATCGATTTGAAAAATTCTTTGACCATTAAAATCTTACATTATCACTGATGAACATAGGCGGATAGAATATTATCAAAAAAGTTATGGATCCGTATTATAACTTCGTTAATTTGCGAAGCCGGGTCGGGCCGCTTAGTACCAATATAATAAAATATTCGATAAAACCCAAGTTGGAAGAGACCGACTCGTTCTTGGCCGTTATTTATTTGTCTTAATTTTCACGGTAAGGATTCTGTATTCTAGGTAAAGAGGCGGGCGTGTCTCCGAACGGGGTCAGTCGCCCGTCCGTTTATAAAAGATCTGTCCCACAAATCATATTTAGAGCGGCCGGAGTAAATGAGACTATTGTTGTTTGATAGAATCAGGCGTTACTTTGCGGAAATCCATGACATGCATGAGAAACTAAACGACTTTGCTTTAATCAGCGAATGAATACGAGGGAAAATCGGTGTAATGCTGCAACCCGAAAGCTACACCACCGAATCCGTAATAACAAATTTATTACTTTATTTTATTTACCTTTTACCAATAGCAAAAGTTATTCATACTTCTCACTGTGTTGTGACTTAAGGTGAAGTTTAAGCGATGTAGTGCCACGTCCTTTTCGAGAAAAGCTTTTACGACTTAGGACGCATATTGTATCAATTCGGTAACACAACACTTTTGTTTCAAACTATTCGTGAATATAAAATTGTACACAAGTTATAAACGAGCATGATAAGACGACAACAGAAGAAAACAAACAACGCGCGGCTTTTGTGTCGACTAAAACGACTTGTCTTAACGTGTCTCTATTAGGCTCCGCCCCTATCCGATAATATCCAAAAATTTTATTTCGGATTCGGTTACAATTACGGAGCTCCCTAACATCCCTGATCACCTTCACCGTCAGTATTCTCTTCCCAGCATAGCCAAATCTGGTATGCTACCAATGCCGCTTTAGATATCTTTTCTATTATAATAGTTCTTGACAAGTCAAGTTTTTTTAGTAAGAGCCATAGGGATTTTGCTGGTATACCTCTCGCTCCCACGTCTATCGCTGCTAAACTGGTTTTATAACCGTATTCGATGGGATATAATAAGGCTTAAAAAACCTTTATTTAAATGTTGAAAAAAAAGTTGAATAACCTACCTTACCTTTTGTACTATCCGTATAGGAATAATTTAGGTATTCGTCGAGGAGTATCGTTACGCATTTTTAACCCCCGCTGGTGATTGGTTAGTCTGCTGGTGTCGTATATATTCCAAACGCAGCTAGGCCACAATTGTGGCGTTTAGTGAAATGTCAAATGCATTCAAAACTGACTCACCGTGTTATACTTAACAGGAGCTTAAACAAAAACTTAGTGAATAAGCGCGCATACCTATCTTTAAACATCTGAAGTCGTCATTCGCTGTACAGCCGAACTGAGAGCCCAAGAACCCGTTAGGGCTGTAGTTTTGTACATTATTTCGAATATCTTACCACTATGATCACATATAACGCTAGCGGACCCGAAAGACGTTGTCTTGCCCGAATTTAAGCTCGTCTGGTATAAGAAAATTAACCAATTTCCTTTCGGGCTCTGTACCCGGTAGCGGATCTGACCAGTTATCGGATACATATCGAATCAAAACAAAAGATGTTTTATTTAATTAGAATTTGACAAGCTCTTTTGAATCGTCAAATATTTTAAAAGCTACCACTGATTCGGAAAAGTGGAGCTACGAGAAGAATCAGAAAGAAACTTGCTAGCAACACTTAAAAATAACTACAACTTACGAGAATGAGTTTACATTTGCATGTTTACTAAAAGCTGGAGGGACTCAATTCCAATCAGTTTTTTTAAGAATAAAACTGATTGGAATAGTCTTCTTGACTGTATAATACGCCTTACGAATAAGCGTATTTTTAACAGGCTGTTTAAATTTAACTATAGATAGATTCAATATTGCATCTGGAATTTTGTTAAAGAAACGTTTACCCGCGCCCACTTTAGTTTAGTATTAGAAATAATAGACTATTTAGCTACGATTTCAACGATCAGTTCACCGCAAGCGTTTCTCGTATGCGTCCACGCGGGAGACGCACCTTTTGTGTCAGCGAACCCTTAAAAACAACAATCGCCACGCGACCTTTATTCCACGCACCTTTATTGCCCTCTAATCCCCCAGAGGTAATAAAAAAAAGCAAAAAAGATTCCCATAATGTCCGTACGACCGTTTCGCCCCGAGCGTCCCCCATTAATTCAATGGCATTTATTTGCAAACCCGATAAATAAATAAGCTAAGGTAAGGCCGAAATTAAAACTTCAAGTGGAATAGTTTGAGGGTTGTTCACCCCCCTAGCCGCGGGCGCGGAGTGGGGTGCTGAGTTTTTTGGCAAAGGTATAGGTGGCATATGAGCAAACGCTTTCAACCCTTTGCGTTTCAAAAGAGGATTATTATTATTATAAATTGCATTGTTTGATTCAAACAAAAAAGTTGATTTTTTCTCTGTAATATATAATTTTTATAATATCTAATATATAAAATTTTCGTGTCACCTTAACCCGAATCCATCGAAAAATCTTTTCTTAACGGAGTTCTACTAACTATAAACTACTTTCTTGCCATATTTCTTCTTTTTACCTCGTACTATTCGCCTGTGGCATCAGTTGCCAGAAGAAGAAAAGGCCAGCTACGCATCTGCACGTTCTCCGGTGTTGCAGTTATCCATGGGCGTCGGTAGTCACTTAGTGCAGATATATTTTTTGAAATAAAACCAAGGCTGAGATAAATTTTAATTTAATTTAAATTAAATTCATTTAAAAACAGTCTAGGTTATAGAATTGGAAGGCAGTGTATAATAGATCACATCTGGGTTAATAAAAATAAAGGAAATATTGCACCGAGCACAAAGATATTTAACGCATTTTAATAAACGTGTTGTTTGAGTATCAATTAAATTCATAATTAAGATAAATAACTGTCCGACCGAAAGATCACTTTAATATTTGGTATTTTCTTTAATATAGTTTTAGTAATCTTTTTGTCTTGAATGTCTGGAATATTTTGATACTCGAATATCTAAATATTTGCATATATTTTAATTACTTTATTGTTACTAATTTATTTACCTCATTCTTGTTTATTTTTAAAGTCATAATGTCTAGGATAGGCTATTTTTTACACTCTTTGATAAAAGCAATCTGAAGATGTACCTTTTTTTTTAAATAACAAAGATGTAAATTAAAATCTTTAGAATATTAATTAATTAGATTATTGGGAATATTTTTAACATTACCATTATAATGTTAAAAATAATCTTAATAAAACAAAACAAACGACTAGCTAGGAGACAACTTCTTAACATATAACTTAACATTCCAACAAATTAATATTCTAAAGATTTTTGTGTCTGTTCGTTTTATTGATTCAGTTATCTCGCGTTGCAAGCACGACTATGACAGGAAGGGGACTTATTAATTTTCTCAGTTCTTCGTGGGGTTTGAACCGGGTACCTTGCGGATTTCAGCTCATACCTTTATATCGTTGAGCTATTGAGGCTCTATAATTTATGGACATGTTATTTACTGGATAGCATGCACATAGCAGACATTACAGTCCCAATGCGCCTGCTATAGCCTAAATTTAACAATATTTAATATAGACTATAGACTAAATTTAACAATATTTAATAAAAAATAATAATGTTTACGTTTCTACATTACATTGATAACTTATTATAACATATTTTAATTAGATATATAAATCCCGTAACTAAATATATAAAACCGTAATTAAATATATAAATCTCCGAGGAGGTGTATGAAATGAATCCAAATCTGCATCGATATGATAGTGACAGATAGTGTTTCTTTCCTATATGTTTTTTACTTCTAGCTCAATGATATTTATTAGAAAAGAACTATGTCGAGCAGTGGCCTAACACGAGCAAATCATTATGATGATGATGACGATGGGTAGTATAGTACCTATTTACTAAACTATAAATCACAATCAGTGAAAATTAAAAAAAAAACTTTTTGAAAAAAAAAACAATCTATTATATATGTTCGTCATGCAGTATAGCATACAAATAACAAATTATAAGACTAATAATTAACTAATTAAGAATAACACTAACATTGTAAACGTTAAGCGCATTGTAAACATACAATGAAAATAAATGCACTAATAACATGCTGTTAGAAAATACCTACATTAAATTACACGAGATTATCTTCTTTTTGGTCTATAGCCGAATTGGGTCGATACATCCGGATACCAGTACCTCTCTCTCACATAAGATCGGCGTCAAGTGGCGGCAATACTGTCACATCAAGTGATGGTATTGCTGTCGCGTTTCGTTCGGTTTGTGAGACTTCCCGGTGGCTTAAACCCCTTTTTAAAGGCCGGTAACGTATCTGTGAGCCTTCTGGCGGTGATGATGTCCATGGGCATCGGTGGTCACGCAGGTGATGACCGCTTGCTCGTTTGCCCCTTGCAATATAAGAAAAAAATTAAAATAACTAATATAATAAAGTAGTAAAATAACGAGACGTATAAAAAGAGAAGTGTAGTATTTTGATTTCATTATTGCGCCAATTTTGTCCCTGTACACTGACTGATAGAAAATAATTAAGTTGCTTCTGCTTACCATAGTCCTACAAAGTAATGCCTGATTGTATCAATTATTTGAAAATATAATCTAATGTAATATTTATATATAAAAGCGAAAGGTCATCTATCACGAAATCTCGAAAATCGCGGGATGTAGAAAGACGAAATTCAGCAAGGAGGTAGTTGACAGTTAGAAGAGAACCATTAAGAACGGATTTTTCGATAGGGCCGGATTCTGAAGTTTTATATTTATATTGAAGTTCTTCATTTCTGTGTTACAAACTTGAATTTCAGCTGGACTTAGTAGACGTTTGTTAAAAACGAATTTTGCAACAACATTGGGCAAGTCTAAGGGCTCTCCTAAGTTATTATATTTTTAATTATCTTTGACATTGTATTCATTTTTGAGGTTAACTTTTAATTATTTATGGTAAAAATCATTTCTGTCAATTGAATATGGGTGTACTTTACCTGAAATAAAAAAAAAACATTATTACCGTTGAAGCCGAGATTTAATAAATAAACCTTGGTTTAATTTAAAAGTAGAAAATATATTATAATACAATGAAAAACAAAACAGAATAGACAGATATGACAAGGGTTATCAAAATAAATAAAAAAGAAAAAGAGTATTCATTATATACTCATATGTAGACTCCTTTAACAATTACTAATTTCAGAAAGCTTTAGAGGAAATTATTCTATGAAGAACTTTATTATTTTATTATTAACTTTATTAATAGATCAATACTGTATTCAAATGTCACTAAAATTGTTATTTTCATTGGTGTTTTGTGGACAACACGATTTTTTGTGAAATTTTTGATCACGAAAAAAAACTTATATCAAAGAAAAATTTTAATATTTAATTCTTAAAGGAAGTATGTTTATATACCAATTAGAATACGTGATATCATACATATTATGCGAGTTTATTGTGATTATTATGCCGGATCCAGACAAAGCTTCGTTTGAATGATCATGTAGTCTGGCCGGGGTGTACCTTCCTTGTGTACCTTCTCAAAGTTTGGTAGAACTTTGTAGACTTCAAGGACAAAAATGTACAAACACTTTGAGTTATGTCTCGATCCGGTATTAGATATATAAATAGGCAGTGAAGGTGAGTGTTGGTGCCCCCCCACCCTTCCCCACCAAAAGGATCCTTAAACCTACACCTGGATCACAAGACCCAGGCCCAACCGTGGTTACTTTCTCTGTCCGTCCGTCTCTTTTAGATTTCAACTTCAAGTGCTGAGTTAACCCAGTTATGTAAGATGACAAACTAATCAAACCTACTATTATTGAAGTAAGCACGCTGACGCGCCTTTAATATTTATATCAGACAAGCCGTTTAGGCTTAAGGGCGTGAAGAATTTTAATGTAAGCTATTGTATTGTATTAAGATATGAATAAATAAATTTTAATTGTCTATCATTTATTTAATACACTTATTGTAGATACATTTTTAAATATTAGTATAACAGTAAAAACATTTAAAAATATATAAAAAGTAGATATCTGACGGCAGCGGGGCAAGATCTCAAGCTACCGGTGGTTAGAAGTCCAGAGAGAGGAACCTCCTCAAATAAATTTATTGTTATTACTATTTTCGCGTTATATCTCATGGACTTTTTTGTGCTTGTGTTGGGAGTGGACACGATAGTAACACAGCATAGTAGAGCTTCGAACCAAGCTAAATAGCGATTTAAGCCTAAGATTCTACTGTTATTTTGATATAAGATGGTTCACACGACACCTATAAATGCCTCGGTCTTGATTGATTTGACTGGCCCGTTGGCGCAGTGGGCAGTGACCCTGCCTTCCGCTTCAGGGGTCTTGAAATCGATTCCCACCATATCCGACCTCCTCCGTGTTTCGGAAGGTACCTAAAACAGTGGGACCCGATTCTGCTTGTAGCCGAATTGGGCCGGCGCGTCCGGGTACCAGTACCTCATTCTCACATGAGATCGGCGTGAAGTGACGGCAATGCTGTCACGTTTAGTGATGGTGTTGTTGTCGCGTCTCGTTCGGTTTGTGAGATTTCCCGGTGGCCTAAACTCGTCATTAAAGGCCGGCAACGCATCTGCTAGCGTTCTAGTCGTGCAGATGTCTATGGGCGTCGGTGGGCACTAAGGTGCCTGCTACCTGCTCGTTTGCCCCTTGTAACATAAAAATAAAAATCATATAACGTATAGTTAGTTACAAAATAATTCTTAATATAATTTAATATACATATTTAGTATTCTCTTCACTTTATATTGGTCCGTAAATCTGTGACAAATTGGTTGTCAGATAATTTCATGATTCCCACTGATCATTGAAATAGAACTATCAGAGATGTTTTTATTTGAGATAAGTTTTTGTGGAGAAATACAAATTGCTACACGATAGTAAGCAGCGCTAGAAATTAAAAATGTAAATAGTAGCAAGGAATATTTTACTTTAGCCTTTGAAATTATCTGCCTTTGCTCACCTTTTAGCCTTTAAGAATAAAAGTTCTTAGCTTGATAATAAACAAAATTTAATTTAATTTCATAATAGTTCATCACTAAGTTGAATACAATATGGCCACTACAGATAAATGTGTTAATTATGTTTAATTAACAGTTAAAGTAAAAATAAAATAGCCCTACAGAAATAACATCAAACTCTTAAACACAACATTTTTAAAAAGAAGACTACATTTTAACATTAAAACCCCAGCCAGCAGCAGAGGTAAAATCTAAGGAGCTAGAAATATTTCCCCGTTAGACAGCCGGGCCTATGCAAAATACATACCAGAATTCAAAATTTATTTATGATGATATTAATGTAACCGATGCGATGTGAATTTTTTATGATATATTCTCTGGAATAATGTTCATTCCGCGTGGGCTCCACGTAGACAAGCGCCGTACGTTGCTCATGATTCAGGTCCAAAATAGCGCGACACAAATAAAATTGAAAATAAAACTACTAGATAGCATCAGATATTTGGTGCCGGGACTCGACGCCTATGCATTCCACAATTAAACTAGTAATAGCTCTTGTTTATCTACGATATGGTGACGCGCCGCATTTAACAATCCCCACGCGTATCAGTGTAAAGATACTGTTGTCTGGGGCGGCCATTTCCGTGGCTGTTATAATTTTTATCTTTAATATTCTATGAAATACAAAGGAGGCATAGATAAATAATGTTTCTGATAGTGGAACTATTGTTAATTTTGTTTATTTTTACTGGCCTTTATCACTTCTACATAAACACAAATTTAGATGTTTATGTTTTCAAAATTTATTATCTCCGTGAGCCCTTATCTGATTAACACTTCACAACTAAAATTTTATAAAAAACGGCTTTACATCATTAATATATTATTTGTTTATGGCAACATTTAAACTACAAGCTTCCTTACACAGCAGTTCGTATTCAAATGCGCAAACAGACACATAAAATGATAATAAATATAATTAATGTCAACTAATTCATAAAGGTAAGTTTTATCTAAATATCTAATATTCACATATTATCGATGATAAAATTCCTGCTGAATAATAAATTGATAAATGCTACAAGTTCTACTATCGTGGGAAAATAAATGGTATTTTGTAATAATAGACAAGGATTTGTTTTTTTTTAATAAACCCGGCGCATTATCGCACGAAATATTAGAGACAAGAATATCTTGCACTCGTACAAATTTATGATAATTAACTGACCTATCAAGATTCCGCTGGTACTAAAATAGAACTCTAAAAGACAAAATAATTTATGTAGATAAGACGTATGGAGCGCCGGTAATATCACATAGAACCCCAATAAGGCACGTAAGATTAAAATGGCGGCGCAGGATCAGAAGCCAATGGGAGTCGGGAGCAATGTCCCTGTAGTTTCTATTTAGGTGCGGCCGGTCTGGCGGGATAGAACCACGCGAGCAGTCAGCCGCTTAACGAAATACAGGAATGCAATGATGATGCATTCACTGTTTAAATCGTCGACTCGGCTAACTTAAAAAATTACATGCAACTCCATTCATGCAAAGATCACTATCGGGACTAGAACTTTCTAGATTTCATGAAAATTTTACACGCGATAGCAAAAAAAAATACAACGTGCCATCTGAATGGTATTGTAGACACATTTATATTATAGAAATAGGTTTCATATATTTTTAATAGACCATTAAAAAGGTTACCGATATTTAAGAGTAAGAGTTCCGTCATCGACTATGTAATTTCTCTTGATTAGCAGAGAGGACAATGTTCTTATTCCGTTTCGATAACAACATTGTATAGAAACGGGAGCTTACGATGCCTACCTTGTTCATTGTATGCAATGGAATCGTTATTTATACTAGTGATCCCCGGCTGGTCGAAATTCGCCCATAAATCTTTTTACGTTTAACGACGAATATTGTTCTATTAACAGGAAAATAAAATTTGACAATATAACAAACATACGTTTGTCACGATTATGCTTTGACATCATCCAATACATGTGTGTAAATCGTTTCGCACTGGTGTACGTGTGGTTTAATTTTAATAATTTAATATATTAATATTGCAAAAATTATAAAAAATATTACCATTCGCACTCGTTCCTCTATATGAACTACAATTGAACCAAATTTCATATTCCTCCGTCAGTGCAATTTTCGTAAATAAAAGTTTTCGCTTCACGTATTAATATATAAGATATTAATACGTTATTTCAAGATGTCGGAGATTATTTATGTTTAAAAAAGGAAATTGATTAGTGTTCACTTTCAGGTAGTGATCTACCTACAAGCGGTGGAACAATCAAGCACGTAATTGCCATCAATAAGATGAATGTAATTAATTAATCTACGGCTTCCAGCTTAACGTTTTTATGTGGATTCTATCAACGATGAACGAATAGTAATCGATCAATACAATATTAATTAATAACAGCAAGAACTTTCTAATCTAAAATTTGAAGTCGGTTTTTTTTCTTTTAAAATAGAAAAAATATTAAAGTAACACTTAATTTCAAAAGTTCTGCTGTTATAAATTCGGTTGTAATATTTATTTAATGGAAAATTATGTTTAATGAAGACTTAGTAGCCCAAAATGCAATAATACATTGTTGCCGAGGTGTAGAAATCGACCAATTGCCGGACGAGTAGAGTTTGAAATCCGAGCATAGAGATTTTCACCATCCCGAGAACCGAGCAGTGCTCGCAGTATCGGAACATACACGAAATTTCATACAACTTTGCAGGTACGTTTTTTCTTAAAGTTGAATATCCGTAAACGGCAAACTTTGCGTATTCTTTTTTCGAATGTAATATCACTATTTCCACAAATGTTTGAGAAAAATAGATTTACTTTATACTATGTGTATATTTTAGACAATTAACCCACACATTTTTATATGATTAAACGCCACGTAAAATAACACTTGTGAGAGACCTCCTTATTCAGTCCCTACAGAAAACTCCCTTCTTAGCGGATGTCTACAACTATAAAGTGCCTGTCTGCTAAATTTCACTTTACTTCCTAAGGTTTTCGACATTTCCTCTTAGGGTGACCTTTCCTATTTATCCATTTTTATACTAATACATAAAACTGTAGTTTGTTTGTTTACTTCGCTAATCTCAGGAACTACTGGTTCGATTATAAAGTTATTTCAGTGTTAGATAGCCTATTTATCGAGGAAGGCTATAGGCTATAGATTTATATAAAATTTTTTACCTAATTTTACGCGGATGAAGTCGCCGGTAACAGTTAGTATATAATATACAAAATAACAGTTTTATTGAAATTATTATTTTGCTTTCATTACTTAAAATAATTTCTGACTTTTGCTTGCAATGTTGCGTACCCATTTTCCGTTCTCAGCTTACAAAAAAGCCGTTAAATTGTTTCCCTTTCATATAAATTCGCTAGCCTTGACTAAAACGATAGCACCTCTAACAAATTCAAATCGAAAAATGACATAATATTATCCGTAAAGTAAGCGATTACTCTCATAATATATCGAAGGGATGATAGACTTTGGAGACGCGAAATGGAGTGGTGACAGCGCACAGGACATAGAAGCATCGGCAGACTAGTGGTCTGCATGATAGCGCGACAACATCGTAAAGTCAGTAGCGGGCAGGAAAAGGATGCACTTGGCGAACAGCAGAAGTATAGTCGACTAAGAAGGTGCTTTATCATTTTTGATGACAGCTCCTAGTTAAAGAAAATTGTGCTAAGGGTTATTGTTAGATATTAACGTAATACATATATTTTTTTTTTTATTGGAGATAGGCAAGCGCTTGACCACAGTCACACTTGATAAAGTGTAGATGCGGTCTATGGTGGAGCTCTTAAAAGTGACTTAACAATCAAATTTCCTTGGTTACAACATAATTCAAAAAACATTCTTTTTTAAGAGACACGAAAGAGATTAATTACGCCTAAACAAAAGTGTTCATCTAAAATTTACTCTTCGTTGCAACAGTAGGTGAGATATTCTTTTCGAACGGTTGAATATAAATAATATATACATATAACTCTGACCGTTATATTAGATCATATAAGAGATTCTCTATTGTCCGAATGATAATAGTTTAATTGTAATATAATATTTTGTTTTATAAATATTTAAGTTGGTATGATAAATTGATAAAGTACCTACTATCGAATGTTTTTATAAAACTCAACTCCAAATAAGGAACGCGCGATTTATTCTATTAATTAATGCAAAAGAAATTTAAAATAAAAGTATCCTGGCTGAAAAGTGAAAACCCTAGCGCACTAAGTATTTATAAACAGATGCACGCAGTAGTAGGCATCATAATGCGTTTCAGATAGAATAATAAAATGTAAGATAAATATACACAGGTAAACATTAGGGAATGTCTAGGACAAGACTCAGTACTCATCTTTTAAAGGCCGGCAACGCATAGGCCAGCCTTCTAAGAGCGCAACTAATCATGCGAGTCGCTTTCCGAGAGGTAGGCTTCCACGCTTGCAGTCCTTTTGGTCTGCAGCCGAATTGGGCCGGCGCGTCCGAGTACCAGTACCTCTTTCTCACATAAGATCGGCGTGAAGTGGCGGCAATGCTGTTCGCATCACCCGTAATTTTCTTGTGCCACGTTAAGGAACTGACGATCCAATATCCCTAGTATAGTCACTTCCGTATCTTCAGTAAAGACATGAAATCAAGCGAATTGGTATTTTAATTTTCCTGAATTTCCCGAATATTAAGACGTTTCCTCGCTCACTAATAAGCTAATTTTCAAGTTTTAAATGTACACATTAAAGTAAGGGTGAAATCTTAAAAGCTTCAATTCGAGCTTAAATGATTTTCAAAATTTAATAAGCATCAAAGGGAACTTCTTTACCGAATTGATGCTAGATTAAGCAAACACAAATATTCTATAATATTATAAAAAAAGTGAAGAGAAAAAAACAAACAACAATTTTTAATCACTTTTAAAATTTTAGTATTATCGTTATATAGGTAATATAGTAATTTATTATAATTGTTAAAGGAAAAAGTTGTTTTTGTTCCTGTGTGATTATGTATGTATTTAAAAATGAACCCCTGGGTATAGGGATTCAGTTTTAAACGGCTGGACCGATTTCGCTAATTCTTTTTTGGTGTGTTTGTTATTGTCGGCAGAAGGTTGGTATGAAAGAAAAACCTAAGAAAATTGTGCCGAAAATTAGAAAATTGAAGACTATTTAAATAATTTCTACAAATAACGGGTACAGGGACGGGAACGGGAACGGGAAAGGGAAAGGGAAAGGGAAAGGGAAAGGGAAAGGGAAAGGGAGAGGGAGAGGGAGAGGGAGAGGGAGAGGGAGATATAAATTGATTCGATTACCGCGTTCGGTATTCTTTTAGTGCTTCAACTTGTTCGAACCAGTCTAAATAAGAGAGAAATGAAATACAATTATTAAAAAGCGAATCTAAGTTTTGATCCATTGACTAATCAAAATAGTATATATATATATATACAAACACTACACTATATATAACAATTGCTCGTTTAAAGGTATTAAGATAGATCGATAGGCAAGTTATGAGATAATTCTCGAAAATTTCTGACAGCGATATACTATCATCAAACTAGAACATTCATGGCGCAACAACCCTCATCACGATGTACAACAATTCACATTACAAACTAATAAGGAACAAAATATTTGCGCGAGTACGAATTTCCAATACGCGAACTTTGGACCTAAACTATTCGCAAGTTATGGCTATTAAATTTCCTCTCAGCGAAGCATAAAAGGGGTCTTATTTCCCTAATACATCGCTTCGAAAGTAACGGCCGAAGATAATGTCAGGCGAGCTCGTATTTACGACTACTCCAATGCTACGAGTATGTAAACATTTAGTAACAATAATCATTTTTATGATGCTGTGGGGACTTTTAGAGGCTATGAATTACTCGGTACCTAAGGTGAAAGTTAAAGTATTTAATTTAGCAAATGTTTTGATATTAAATTTGTGGTTAGGTGTCTACATTCGAGGTTCAATGAGGTCGTAACGGTACATAATCCACTAATCACACTCCCAATCTAGTACCAGGGTATGCTTAGTTAGTATTAATTGCATTCTATGTATAAAGTTTCATAGTCATATGCTATTCGCAATATTTGCCGTTTTGCGACATATAGAGAAGCACGTTTTTATAAATAAAAAACTAGCCAAACCCGCGTATTCGTCCGTTTTATCAATAAATTTTTCGTTAGCAGCAAAAATTTAATTTTTCCGTACAAATATATAAACCTATTTAGATGTTCGTTAGTCTCGCTAAAACTTGAAAACGGCTGGACCGATATACATTCTGTTTATCTTCCTTCATTCCTATTTTTTCAGATAAGATTAAAAAGAAGAGAAAAGTCGAAAGATTATTTAAAAATACTAAAAAACGTAGATTTTTTCGACACTTTAAATAGATGAATTTCGTACTAGATCTTTCGATTGACGTGACATGTAAAATGATTATTTCATAAGCCATTCGGCTAGTGTCACGTCTTATGGAATAGACACAAAGCAGATTTCTAATGGAATAGATCTAAATTCAGAGAAGACAACGTCTGTCGGCTCTGCTAGTCCACAATAAAATAATAAATGGACTATTACGTACCATAATAATTTGTACAGAGTAAGCATTTACGAAAAGGTGAGATCAAATATTCAATCATTCATATTCGACAAGGCAGATTCAATTTAGCCTCAAACATTGACATGTCACACTATTTGTCACAAAGTCTACAATGTAACATATACGACCATGTGACTGGGTTTCAATTGCATTGGAAACGCGCTCGCGGATCGAATAGAATCATGAAATATGGCAAGCTACCTATTAAAGTACAAGTACAAATTTGTAAATACATGAATAAAAAATATTGTGTCCTGCCCGAACGTTCATCCTCCTATGTGATAACATTTAAATATTATATTATTATTATTTGAATGAATACGAGAATAATATTACCTACAATTTACCACAGTTTCAATTAAGGTTTCAAACCTTTTGCATTCACGACACAATATTATGAGAGTTTGGGCACATCTAATCGAATACCCTTAAAAATTTGATGTCGCCCTTTCAAGTGACCCTTTAGGACAAACACCGATTCGGTGAAGTGTGATTGTTACAATCTCAGTCCCCTAATAAATATTTACAATGTATTTTGTACAGTTTTTGCCCTTGTCGTACTTCGGATACAAGGAAAATATTTTTTTTTAATATATTTTATGGAAACGGAGCAACAACAATTATACATTTACAAAGATAATAAAACTACTTAAACCAAAAACAGTTTCCAAATAACAATAGGAAGTAGACATGTAGAACTATTTAACAATTTAGTTTTTTAAATGAAATGAGTTTGTAGAAAGTTTACAAAAATTAATAATAATAAAACAAGTGGCTTGATTTTATTCTTAAAACTAATAAAATAAATAATTGATAGAATCAGGCTTTACTTTGCGGAAATCCATGACATGCATAAGAAACTAAACTACTTTGCTTTAATCCGCGAATGAATACGAGGGAAAATCGGTGTAATGCTGCAACGTTTGTAACGCTCTACTGCGAAGTTGGAAGTTTGGAGTTACGACAGTTTACGTGGGAGTCATCGATTAGTCACCATACATGTATGAAATACATAAACCTTCCTCTTGAATCACACTATTTATTAATAAAAACAGCATTAAAATTCGTTGTGTAGTTCAAAAGATATGAGCGCACAAGAAAGGTAAGCGATTTTGTATTATTCTAATAGTAAAAGTGACCTGTTTGTAAGCGCCGTTTTCATCGAATATACAACGGTCGTTGAGAACGGCAGTAGTGTAGTAGTCAGCCAGCAAACAGAGCAAACATCGACGATCCCAATCGTCTGTCACTCGTCCGCCATAGTTAATATGCCCCGCAGTATATGTCAACATCTAAGAATAAGAATAGAGAACGCAGTATAAGATAGTATGTATGATAATTCAGCTCCTTCGGGCATGACAAACAATCATCATACTCAACCCGATTAAAATCTCTCAGCCCTCATTCTCACGAGAGTTAAAAAAGCGTTGCGTTACATTTCGGCGTTTGCACTTATAATACATAACGGGGATTCCTGGATGACTCTGATTTGGGATGTTTATGTGGTACGGATCCTCAGAAAATGGAGCATCTTTTATCGTGCCCTTCCTGCTCTGCCACCAGTACGCGGGAGGATCTGATACGAGCCACAGAGGATGCTGTTCGCATGGCTGAGTTCTGGAACGGAACTGTCTGATGCGCCATCGACACGACAAGAAGAAGAATGTTGTTAACAGTTTACGAGTATTACGGTCCAAGGCGTCTAATTCAGTTTGAGTCCATCTCAGTATGCCAAAAGTACAAGTAGAAGTTATTATTATTATTGTTATTATTGTATTATACATATTATGTTCTTCACCAGACTGCTTTCATAGTACAGATGATACTTCATGTTTAGGTGAAACAGTTAACAATATATTTGCCTCTTTTTAAAAAAATAATGTTGTGCATATCAATGCCCAAAGCATAGCTTCTCATTTCTCTGTAATACTGGTTTCTTTCACTTCTAAAAATTTGCACGCAATTCTTGTTTCTGAAACGTTTTTTAGGCCTAGTCTTGATTCTTCTCTATTTTCTGGACCTGGTTATCGACTCATTGGGAACGACAGAACTTACTAATAGTATTTACGATCCTAAAATCAGTAATATTAATAGGATGGGGAGTTGTGGGGGTATGGGAATATATTTACGTAGTGACTTACCTTGCAGAATTATTTCAATCAGTTCCTACAAATACTTGTCCTGAGTATCCTTTTATAGAAGTAACCTTAAATCACCAGCCATTTTTCTTGGAGTATTCTATAGCCTGCATTCTAATATTAATTACTTTGATTCCTTTGATACTTTCTTAGGTAATTTGCGGTAACTTGACTATCGCAAAAACTCCAGTAATCAGTCGCAAAGGTAACATCTACATGGTGGAGATGTCGCAGAGCCTCACCCAGTCCGAAAAGAACGATAAGACCCTTCGCGAGAAACCTTCAACTTAGCATTTAAGTCGTAAATTTTATCACCAAGTCATTATAATAATTAATAATAATAATATTATACATATGACGTTCATAAGTGCTTAAAAATCTATATGAATAAAAGATTTTAACTCTGACTTTGATCAGTATCAGATACGGAACCCTTTTATATGAGCGTGTCCGGACACGCTCTTGCCTATTTTGTGTTCCTAGAAAATGTGAATAGTTACACAAACTAAAAAATAGTTTAGACTTAGACAAAATAATTGAATTAAATTCGGACCAAGTTTTAACGCGGACGCGGGCTTTAGTTTTTCAAATTTAAATTCCAATTCAAATGATATTTTATTCAAGTAGACTTGTACAAGCTACCACTGACTCGTAAGAGTCAGTGGTAGCTTGTCGAGTCACGAGCAGAATCAGCAGCAATGCTGATACTCAGTTTTGTAAAAACTGAGTTTAAAATTACAGTTAACTATTGTAATGATTTTGTAAATGTTTACATTAATTTAATATTTTATTATTATACTTTTCCGTGCATTATGTAGTGGTACTTCTTTATTAATTTTGTAAAGTCAAATGTAAGTTTATCAAACGATATTTTTATTTCTGATTGGTCAATAAGTTAGATTATTCAATAAGAGCTTTTCTACGTGTCGGTACTTTAGTGATTTGGAGGTGGTAAAAAGAGAGCAGCTTTGCCGGCGATTCATTCCGACGATTGGTCGCGAAGAGTCTACTCCCCTAACCGAGACGCCATGGCGACGTCATCGGCTAAGTAGCCATGGATATCTGCGTTTGCCAGTAGTAATCTTGACTGCACTTCTAATTTGGCAACGTCCCAAACCGTCGCCAAGTGAGTTACCTATCCCAAATTTTAATATGAATTGATTGGATAATTAACCGGCGACGTCGCCATAACGTCTCCGTGAGGTAGAGCTCTAAGCAGCGGTTTAGGCCACCGCGAACTCTTACAAACCTCACAAAACGTGACAAAAATACCGTCGCTTGACGTGACAGCATTGCCAATATTTCAGGCACGTCTTATGTTAGAAAGAGATAGTGCCAATTGCGTTAAAAAAGCGATAATTATGTTAAATGTACAGTCGACCAAGAAATTGCTTTACCATTTTGCATGTCAGCTCCTAGTTAAAGAAAATTTTGCTAAGGGTTATTGTTTGACATTAACGTACTGCATCATAACAAGCAAAAATAGGCCTTTTAACTAATTGACGAGCAAACAACATTCGACCTTAGCGTGGCAAACCAATTTCTTGGTCGACTATACATATATAAGAAAATACTAGCCCCCATTACAGTTGGAAAGTTTATTATAAAGGTAACTGGCGAAATCGATACCAGTCGACACTCGTCGGGCAATAAGATTTTCACTATAAAAACTGCACTTAGTTAAAAAGGAAAGTATATATTACAAGGGGTAAACAAGCAGGTGGTAAGTGGCTACCGACATCTGCACTGCCAACTACCTAAAAAGTGTAACCTGTAAAGTTGTAAACGCGAAGGACGTGATCATCCGATATAAGTTTTTAACCCTCCAGGAAAACCGAGCGTTGTTATAGATTTGTGTGCAGTCGCGGTTTCACCGTGCTGGGCCCACCACTCATAGACTTTTGACGTCACCCTTTCGCCGTCTGTTGAGATCGAAAGCCTCGAAAATCTATTTAAGATAATGCCATCAAAAAAAGAAAACGTGTAGGTACATGTGTGGAAGTAAATAAAGCACCACGTTTCTTCCTTTCACATATTTATATACAATATATACACAGTTAAGTATAAGAGATCACATTGTTATTTTTTTATTAGTCCTGTTGCTAAGGTAACGGCCGAATGTCTCAAATCACGTCTGCGCGTTCACACTTATTTCAAAGTACAAAAATATGTTTTTAATAAGCAGCCTGATATATCCACATACATATATATCTGTATTTTTGTACAAATGTGACATACAAAATTCTCAAATGACCTCGGATGTCGTCCTGGACAAAACATCATGCCAGCATCCTCTACATTTACGTTATATTTCTGAATCAATAAGGTTCATTGAATCCTCATACTAAGCCTAAGTAAAAAGTTATACGTTAAATTGAGATCAATATATTGACTCTCCTTTTAAATAAATTTGTATATCGGTCGTGTAAATATTATAAGATATTTCTAGACCTAGATTTATTTAATTAATCTATAATAATATATTAATTAAATAAATCTATACCTAGGTTCGGACTTTTACCGGCAGCCGAATTTCACCATAGGACATCAAGTCACTACTTGAAATTCCACACTCATTATCTCGATGCCCTAAATTCCACAACCATATGATTTTTTGGAAACTTCTTACCTCGCACTATTTCTCTGTGGAGTCAGTTATCAACTTCGGTGTTTAGAAATTGACTGAGGAACCTACAAGAAAAAAGTTCATCAATGGCCGGCAACGCATTTGCCAGCCGGGTGTTGCAGCTATCCATAGCCGTCGGTAGTTACTGAGGTGGACTGCTTGCCCGTTTGCCCCTTGTTTTATGATGTATCAGGCAAGTGCGAGTGAGGCTCACGCACTAATGGTTCCGTACATCACGTTCATCCGTACATTGCTTTTAATTTGACAAAGTCCTTATTTGACAAATTAAGGACTTTGACAAAATGTTTTTTCTTTCTTTATTGTGGAACATTTACAAGCATTCACACAGGTAATACGTTTGTACTTAACGTTATTAGCAATTAGAAGGGATTTTCAGTATTTTAAGATCGAAAAAATCGTATAGAATCTATCGCTCTCTATCGCCTTGCGAACGAAATTCGCCAATAAATTAATTTTCCCTTGAATTCCGTGTAATATTTGTCAAGTTGTATATTTACCGTCGCCGAGACTACGCTTTGACACAATCTTATAGTAAAAGGTATACATGTCAGTAAAAATCGTTTGACATAGATGCGCGTGAAGTTTTAATTTAATATATTTTAGTTGCATATTTTATAAATACATTATCATTGCCACACCCTCTTCTATATAAACTACAATTTTTAGTTGACAGAGCACTTTCAAATTTCAGTTAACATAATTATTTCATGGTTAGTCCGACTGTACCTCATTGCGACCAATGTTTAAATATTGGTTCTTGATAAGCAAAGTCATACCGATAACACTGTCATGTTTGTACACGGACGGACACGTTTGTATTGAATTGTCATATATTTTAGACTTCACGTTAAACACTAATCTTCATAAAACTCTATTACTTGTTAAAGTCGCTTTATAAGCCGTCTTAGTAGAACAGAAATGCGCGATGCTAGCAAACTTAGTTCGCACGAACGTGCCATCAAACATATTAATTTCAGATTCGTGCGATAGCATCTTCTTACACACAAAGTATTATTTTTATGAGTGCGTTCCCCTAAAACACATGTTTCGAAAGTGTATAAATAAGACATTATAGGAGTTGCTATTTGAAAATAAGTTCCCCGAAGTCACACGAGGTACCCTCGTTATCTGCGTCCGTGTTTCCGTTATCTCTATCATAGGATAAGGGACAATTGACCGCTTCTTCCAGGTAACGATGATAGGTAAAAATGTAGGAAAATTTGTACGAGTACCTCAATTAAAAAAGGGACATACATGCAGAGGGTTCACTAAATAATCGTTTCTAACTGTTCGATCGTTTGTTATATTATATCGCGCTAATTTTGTGCAGATCCGTCGGTAACGAATGCAGTAACAAACGTGTCAAATATTCAGTTTGTCCCAAATGCGAACCAATCAACCGCAGCGGTGTTTGTTCAAATAAAACCACCGAAATAGCCGCAGAATAAACCCCGCCCCGCTCCCGCCCCGTTGCACACAACGCTACTCCTCTTTTAGGAAATGATCGAAATTTTCAAGTATTTCTAATCTACACTAAATATGTGAATATTCATAGATTAAATAATCCATACCTTTAAAAGGAACTAGAAATCTCCTAGTGGTCTAAACTCTGCCACAAGTCGTATGTATATTTGCGTAATATCTGCTCATTTGAAGCCACATATGTAAATTCAATTCTTCTTTCAACGATATTTTTTTAATTTTACCTTTGTTTACCGACGACTACGCTGTCGCACAAAATTCTAGTATAATGTATATATGTGTAAGGATATCGTTTGATATTGCTGTGCGTGAGATTTTATTTTAATAATTCAATGTATTAATATTGCATAATTTATAAAAATATTAGTATACGCACCCCATCCTCTACATAAACTATAATTGTGCAAAAATTCATGCTCTTACGTCCGCGCAATTTTCGTAAAATGGTACCAAAAGTTTTCGGTTCACGTACAAATTACAGAAAAAAAGCCTTTAATATGTTTATTTATTTTAAGATAAGAACTTTTAATATTATGCAACCCCTTTTGAAAATCTAATAAGCGAATTTTCAAAAAGTTACAAAAACAAAACAAACAGCCAGCCTTTTGCTAAAATATGAATGCTCTCTCAGATACAAATCCCCGAACCCTCGTTACGAAATTACCATATTTATTTGTTAACACCACATTTCCCCAGCATTTGCGAAGCTTTCCGCACAAAACCAAAAAACTTCGCGCCATAAAGTAGCAGGCGTCGAAATGCGAAGTGGTTGTGCGAAGTTGGCACCGACGGTGGAGGTATCGGCGTTCAATTAAAGCCTGTCAGCGGGCGAATTTGGGCAACTTTGAGAACTGCGCCGTCAATTGGCAAACTTTAGGAATCTTCGAAAATGGGGGAACGCGGAACGGGTGCGAGCGATTTTTAGTTATCCTTTACGATCAAACTTATTTGTGAATTAAGTACGCGTTATATAAAATTGGCCACTCATTAAGCTATCATTATATATTTGTTATGTACTCTTTACTAAAACCCGTGACTTTGGCCTTTTTCCTGTGCATTAATATTTATATCTGTTAAATAAATTATTATATAAAATTATATAAATATTCTTTTATTTTCTTATTTTTGATTTACTTATATTTTTTTGTCAGATGCACATAGCGCATATCGTGTTTTCAAGGTGAGTCTTTCTGATGAATTAAATTATTTTACCCCCTAAATAAACACGCCAGGTGTAAATCGCCGTTCAGGAATTCGGGACAACACGAAATTCGGGACATTTGTTTTTCGTGCATTTGACGCACCCCAAACCCTCGCAGTACAATTTCACTTGTTAACAAATGCGCAAAACGTGTTTGGTTTTAGCCTAAGTCTTTGTTATTTGAATAAACGACGAATAAATTTTTGACGCACGGAGATGTGGTTCCAGGCCACGGTGTGCAACATCTCCTCTTGTACAAAGACTACTCGGTTACAAATCAACGAGGAACATTAAGCGGCCTAATTCAGCTCAAAGGCACTAATGCAAGCAATTTGAAACGTTTTTAGCTGCGGAGTGCTCCGATAAATAGGATAAAAGGGTCGCCAAAGGGAATTATTTTCCCCAATAGAATTTTTTCACATCTAAAAAAAGCGTGAAGGGATTCGTAGCGAGCGGTTTTTCTGAAAAAGCGACTTGAACGGGCGCCATTCACTGCGACGAGTCACGCTTGGTCGCGCTCCGACGGAACACCCGCGACTCACATACAGACAAGCTGCCATGTGCGCAATCTAGTGAGACTATATTATTACACTATAAAATCATCAGTCTACCTAACAAAATCCAACTAACAGCGCTTCATTATTTCCCAATTAGCTTAAATTTCTGTAAAAGAACGTCTGATTTCATTAATTACACATTTTAATGCCTGTGCCATTATTTTGTATGTGATATAGATGCTTCAGTCTAAAAATGCACGCCCCTCCACTAATTAATTGGAACTCTTGCTTGTGTCTGTGTGTACGGCGTTTTTATTCTAAACTCAAACTCAACCACACACTGTAAGCCAATGATATTGATGAGCTTGTGTGTTTGCATCCACACGCTATTTAGAAAGAAAGAAAGAAAGGTAATTTACTTTGTGGGCCTGAATTTTCAGACTGTACGCACTCTACTATAATGTTATGTACGTTGCATGTAGGAAGGATTTTGAAGTAATTGAAATAGTCCAATGTAACGAGCAGATATTTTCTTTATTTACTAAAACAAGACATAATTTAATATACGTTGAAGAGACTTCTGAAAGCAAACATTTTGTTGTTTTACAATTTAATATTCTAATTTTATTAATATTCACATAAAAGATAACAATCGGATCCAGCTCCTGCATCTAATCCCTTGCCATCAGCTCGTTAATTTGGCACAAAGGCCGGCCGCCCCCCGCGGCAGTGTGTCCGGCTAAGGTGGCCTTTTTTCCCAAATGAGATTGCACCCTTTCCACGCGGAACCCTTTGCTTTGCCCCCGAAGGGGGTGAGTTGGCGTAGTGTTGTATCGGACAGCGCCATTGTGGGTGTAATTAAGTTTGCCATTTGTCAGACCCGAAACAAGTTAAGCATCCAACAATGGATTTTAATGACGTGAATTGATTATCGGGAAAAATGTATTCGGTTAAAATTGCGTTCTTTCCTTCCTGAATTCAGCCCGTTGTGATGTCAGCGGCTGCAGGACATTACAGCAAGTTATAAAGATCCTCTTTTTTTTAAAAAACTAGGATCTGACTGGCCCGTTGGCGCAGTGGCAGTGATCCTGCCTTCTGCTCCGGGGTCGTGGGTTCGATTCCCGCCTCGAGTTCTTTCTGCTTCTGTACTCTATTGGTTTTCATTGCTTCATAGCTCATGCTGTTCTTGGATATGGGAATTTTGTTGTAGGGAAGCGCCGGACCAATTCGGATACAAGCATGGCGCTACCTCTAATTAAAAATAGTGTTTGCTAGAACGCGCTAATCTCAGGAACTACTGGTCTGATTTGACAATTTTTTTCAGTGTTAGATAGCCCATTTATCGAGGAAGACTATATAGGCTATATATCATCACGGTAAATCTTTTTACCTAATTTTACAGCAACGAAGTCGCGAGTTTAGCTAGTCGCTAATGTAAACTCCTCGAGCCTCAATACCTCAACGATGTAAGGTATGGATTGAAATCCGCAAGGTACCCAGTTTAAACCCCACCGCCGTTGGGGTATTGTCGCACACATTAGGAATATAAGCTTTTAATTTAAGCTAAGTAGAAAGGGATAAGGGAATATTAGACATACCTAAAAAGTTTCCTATATTCTTAAAAATAAATAAATAAATGTTGTTTCTTTCTTTGTAATAGACTTAGCAATCATCAATAGTCATTGTTGCGGACAGATGATACAAGACGAGTGGCATAGCGAAGTCTTTGATCGCGGACGTCGACGGCACAACTAAATGGAGCTGGCACTAGTGTACATACTGAGCGAGATAGCTAACTTCTTCTGGAGTGAGATGAAGATAGTGCTATCTCGCTCACGTAAACACGGATCGTTTACTGATTTACGGCGTACACTAGAAGTAGATATATACATATATCGTCAAATTGTGTTTATATGCTACTAGCTTTGTCTCGTGATTTCGTTCGCGATACTCCCCTATCTATAGATAGGTAGGACTCAATTGATAGAAATATACTGCCCTCAATATATAGATTGAGGGCAGAATTTTTTTTTTCTCTCAATCGGGTATTTCTTTAATCGGTGTTAAATAATGTTAACTCGGAGGAGCAAACTTGGAGGAGACTTTTAACCTTGAAGGGGGTCCTCAAAGCATGAAATAAAAAATATAAATGAAATTTAATCAATTAATATAAGAGATTGACACGGTGACAAAAGAAGAACTATTTAATTATTATTTTACATTTCACGATCATTTTTTAAATTATAATTTATTGGAAAATTTAATTAAGTATTTTTTTTATTATAAACTGTTTAAAAAATTGACATTTGTGTAAAATTTGGGAAATAAAAGGCTTTTATTATTATTATTATTAAAAAAACAATATTAAACCTTTTTTAAAATTTAACAATTGCATCTGCAATATTACGTTATAAAAATAACTGCGAAAGTGAAAAAAATATTTTTTTATAATAGCTTGCTTAGACTTATATTCAGGGTCTGCTTAAATTAAGGATGTGGCTGTGGGGCGAGTTAAGATGACTGGCTGCCATCTGACGTCATCCTAGAAACCCCCAGAATCACACGACTAATATCACTCACTGGATGGCTTATCTCTTAAAAGAGATCTCTTCCAGAAGCCTTGTGAGAGTTTCCGGCCTAAACCCTTCTTTAAAGGCCGGCAGCGCATCTGGTGGTTCAGATCTAGGCGGGTGACTTAGGAGACCCACCTGCCCGTTTGCCCCATGTCAGAGTAGACAATTGTTATCTAGAGCATATTCATATCACATTTGTTACCAATAATTTATATAATGAAGAGTGCTTCGTGTCATTTTAGATATACACTCTAAAAGGATCGCTTTCAATAAGATTCAAGTTTCGTTCTTCGTTCATGTAACAAACTAAAAAAACTACAGGAAGACTGGAAATTTGTGATTGTGGAGTTAAGTGACTATATCTATAAGCACACTTTGGAAATTCGGAAGAAGCGCACATCGTATTATTATTATACGTTCTATATAAGGTAAATTATATTGCTGTTTATATAAAAATCTTTATCTATAAAATTCAACGTCAGTGTTTGAAGTTATTTAACAATTAAACCTTTATAGAGTATCAGATACGGAACCCTTCTATATAAGTACAGGCTGTTGGCTATTTTTATGTTTAACAAGTCTTTAATCGTGTAAAATAAAAACACTTTCTTTTATTTTTTGCCCCTAAGGGTAAGCAATCACAGTAGCCTATGGAAGTACGTTACAAACTCTATAATTTAATTCAAAGAGCGGAAAGTATGACATATATTGAAAAAGTAAATTATAATGAGTTACACGTGCTATAGAATACCGCGTGTTACATAATCTGGGCTAAAATGAGATGAAACTTTGCTCGTAGATGTGTTACTGACTTGAGAAATGAGTATGCTCTTTTCTTGAAGGTACCTAAGAAAATATGTATATTTATACTAATATATAAAGCTGAAGAGGTTGTTTGTTTGTTTGCTTCAACATTCTAATCTCAGGAACTACTATTCCGATTTAAAAAATTCTTTCAGTGTTAGATAGCTCGTTTATCAAGGAAGACTTTAGGCCATATATCATCACGATAAGACCAATGTTAGTATATATTTAGAACTATTCTTTAAGCATCTTTGAATTTAAAAGATATTGTAATTGATCTTCAGTAAGCAACATAGTGGGGAGCGAGACTGGCAGTGCCTAAAGTGTGGTAAAGCAACACTTACTCGAGCACTTGCAAAGAAACATTGTGAACAAGGCGTGCGTAAACCATGCCCTTTTTTAGGTTGTGGAAAGACCTTTACGTCTATCACTAATCTGAACAATCACATCAGAAAACATAAGGGTAAGAATATTGTAAAAGAAATTATGTTTTAGATTATTAAGGCTTCAATATTTCTGCATATAGTAACAGATACCCTCTTGTTTTAACTCGTGTAAAATATATAAATGTGCCATTTTTATTATGAAGCATAATCCTGTTAAAGTTATAAACGCGAAAGTTTGTACACATGGATATATGGATGTATAGGTGTCTGGATGTATGTTTCACGCTCTTTCACGAAAAAACTACTGAATGGATTTTAATAAAACTTTACAATAATATAGTATATATAAAAAATTAATTGATGCAATAGATTGGGTTAAAAAATATTTAAGGGCTGCTTCGGAATTTAAAAGATTATTATTAGCCTGTAACAATATTTTTTTGTTTGCCTATAATTTATAAGAAATAATATTATTATCCCTTGATTATCCCCGGGATCTAAGATAGAATTTACTTCATTTTGAACTTAAGTCGGACCTTTTAAAATTTTGTATGAGCCATTGAAGCCGTAATTATTCATATTTCAATATTTTTATTTTCAACAGCCGGCACATAAAGGCGGCATTACTCATAGTTAATATTTCATCGACTGCGAAAATCCGAGTACAAAGTAAACTAAAAAGGCATGAAAAGAAAATTTCAGCATTTGCAATTTCACCGTTGTGTTGTGAGAGAGTTGAACGCTGGAAACTCCCGCACGCATTCATCCCCGCTCCCTTCGCTACCTTTGGCTGTTTATTCATTAGGGTCTGCATACACGGTTGAAATTTAACCAGGTCAGACCAATCATGTTAATGAAAATAAGATATACAATCTAACTCCACGTTGGGCCCCCTAAATATTCGGTGCGGCTATTTTCTTAACGGCACTTGCTATTAAAATTTGGGTGTCAATCAATATATTTTATCATAATAAAAACGTGTGGTTCTATTTGTTTCCAACAAATATGCTTCATACAATATTGCAGCTAATAATTCATCGACTGCGAAAATCCGAAAACGAAGTAAACCAAAAAGGCACGAAAAGAAAAATAAAAAGATCTTCTCGCTTTACAGAAGCAGAAGTCCAAGGGTTTCCAGGTCACCTGCAACATCTGGAACATTCATTTCATTTAATAGTACGTTACATTTTTTAAACTATAACATTGCATTTTTATGAAAACAACGCTGAATCATCCATCGCACCTACTTAGCAGAACCATATGGTCACAGCCGGCCTAAAATGGATGAAATACAACTTAAATTCTAAGGAATTATTTTAATTTTAAACCACCGCAAATGGGCCAGGGCTGATGACATCACGGTGTCTGCAAAACACGGTTTTCCTCGAAGCTCACGAGACGTCCGTATATGGCGCGGACTGATATGGAGCTCGCAAGCTAATTCAGCCATTCAATAGTACAAACAGCTTCATTAAAGTTGTACATGTATTGCGTTATTGGGTCACGAACCGGCTGGCGAAAGCCAAGCATTACGTGCTGTTTCAATAGCAAAGGCTTTCGTGGACAAAAAAGGCTGCCAGTGAAATGATTCTATTAAATGTTTACTATTAACCTCATAGGTATCGAAAACGAAACAGTTCTTACCATCGCTTCCAAATTTAAAATACCTTTTAACCAAATTGATCGATGCAAGTTTCATTGGATCCTTTCAAATCTACCACTAGCTCCTAAAAGTATCACCGCCAAAAAAAGCCTGAAAAGCCGGCATATGTCCGCTTTACTGTGGAGGCCGTGCAGTCCTTTTTTAAAGTTCCGTACCTCCAAAGAAAAGAATTAAACTACCCTACAGATCGCTTATTGAAACAAACTATCACTACTCGCAACTTTGGTTTTAAGGCAAATTTAGTTTTTCTCTCTTTAATTATTCTCTCATTGATAAGTTGTTTCCCCAAATATTTAAGTCAAAATTTAAAAAAAATAAGATATTATTAATACGACTTCCTAAATATATTGATATTTTTATTCTTAAATCAGAAAAAAAAACGTGTACTTTTTGTAGTGTGATAAAAGTCAATTTGTCATTGATTTTGCGAGTCGATACGAGTCATTTCGACACATAACATTTACGACTTCTATGTTGATTACAAGCATGAGATGACGCATATATGTAGGGGAAAATAGAACAATTCAGAGTCTGCAATAAAATAATTCGTGAAAGAAATACAAATGTGACGTAAAATTCTATAGATAGCGTGGATAAGTCGATAAGTAAATATTGTCAAATGGACTTATCCATCTATTCTCGCCTTCTAAACTATTTAATAAATGTAAGCAAAACTTCAAAACATATTTAAATTTCAGATCAGATTTTCGTAATCTCATCAATTACTAAATAATTAAAACTCATATTAACAAAATAATATTTAATATAATGGCGTCGTCGATTTGAACTAGTTCTAAAAATTAATGATAAAACTTTAGAGAATCAACTCAAATATAGCTAAAAATATTCTATTTATTACCATCATTATTGCTAAGTAGATGTCAAATTTATTTTTAAAACTGACATGTGCACGTATTAGCGCCATCTCACGTTTTTACGTTTTCCAAATGAACTTGATGAGTCTATTAAATGTATTAATTTTAAGGTAAATATTATAAGTATTTTACTTTCAATTTAATACAGTTGATAGAAATCATCAATTGCATTTAGAAAACGGAAAAAGAAAGATGACACGAATGATGTTTACGTTACTTTGCGTATGGGTCCAATTACCATCGGTAATACTTTCGTAATAAATTCGTATCTTTTGTAGTCTACTACATTGAATCAACCTGAATTAGATGCCTTGCTGAATTTTTTGACATCCCTTCTACGGTTGATTGATTTAGAAACTCTGTAAAAAAGTCGCAAATTTTATTAGCCTCATTCCCACGAGAGCTATTTTATCGCGCGTCAAAAACGCGTTCAAATAGAACATACGAACTCCCAAGTTTTGTTCACACGGCCGCACTTTTGTATCGCGACGCTTTTTTATCAGGCAATGATTTATTTTCAACGCTATATTTACAAATACGCTATATTTTTGTATCGACGACGTTAATAAAGCGCCAACGCTTTTAAAACTCTCGTGCGAACGAGGGCTTATTTTGAAAAGTCTGTGGAAGGACATTTAATAAAAAAGCGCAAGGTTATCTAACACGAAATTTCGACAAACGCAGGACGTATAAGGATAATATTTGGCAAGGAGGTAGTTAATATACATCCGCTAAGAAAGGATTTTGCTATAGGGCTGGATCAATGAGGTATAAAGGGTTTCGAAATGAAACGTTCATGCTACCGTTTAACAGAATTTAGTTGCTAAATATTGCTAGCATCAGTGAAATCAGAATTCGCACGTATTGGTTCCTCAACGTTACGGCCATATAAGTGAAGTAAAATGGAAACGCGAACCATCATTTGACGTTTTGTTTCGAACGTAAAAGTAAGTAAAACTTGAGAATGTTCGTGCTAGGCCCTCTGAAGATCGCTCGCTACCGATGTAGTTGGTTCAGTTTCAATAAAAGAAAGTAGCGCCCTCTATTGAAATAGCAGAGAACTAAATGGTTATCGAAATAATGGTAGCACTCCGTTATTTTTGTACACAAAACATGTTCCTGTATCATCGGTTAAAACTAGTTATAATTATTAATAAATTCCTTAAAGTACATATTCTGTTACTTAATGGTGATAGGTTATTTAATGCAAGTAAAATTAAATTATGAACGTTGCCGTTATTTTAAGATTACTTCCCACATGTCAGTCAATCTGCTCTTACTCCTATAGACAAGATAACCTATTTAAAATAAAATCCATCTTCAAACTGTGAGACTTGGACCAAATTGAAAGGGGACTAGACCGTATGCATCAGCTTTGAATCATCAAAATCTGTTCACCCAGTCGAAAATTCTGAGGTAACAACCAAAGAATACACTACAATTGAGGACCTCTATCTTTTTTGCAGTCTTTTTGTTTATATAACAAGGGGCAAACGAGCAGGCGGTTCACCTAAGTGACTACCGACGATTCATCGTAATTTAGAAATTAAGAAATGGATTCAATTGGGTCAGGAAAGGAAGGTGTGGTTGGAAAAGGGGGAGGCATTTGCCCAGCTGTGGGACAGTATAGGATAATTTAAAAAAAACTGATCTGTGTCTATCATCTCCGATATAAAACTTATAGCTAATATAAGTAACTAGCTGTTATCCACGACTTTGTCTACGTAAAATTTAACTTCCTTTTAGATAGCATTATTTTGGCTCCATAGCAAAAACAATTCTTAGCGTAGTCTGCTAACTATAGACTACGACCTTGGTAAATTTCATCTTTGTACGTCCCGATGTTTTCGAGATTTAGGAATAGCCTTTGGCTTTTATGTGCAAATATTCACTTTTATAACATCATCTTGGCAGGTAAGAAGCGATGACTGTATAGTGCAGTAATAATAAAGCAATAAAGATTTAGGGATGTGACGATAGTCGATAAGAGTGACATCGATAATTTTATGTTTTACCATATTTAAGCTTAACATTAGGCTCGTTAAATTTATGTGGCGTATATTAATCCGACTGTAGGCGAAAATTAATCTTGTTGATTGTTCAACAAAGCTTGGTTAAATTTACCTTTGGTTTATGCTATTAAAGTTAAATCATTCTGGTGATGCTTTACCATAAATTGTTAACTTATTGAGCACCTCAGTGGCTCAACGGCAAAAAAGTCAAATTCGGTAAGGTGATCGGTTCAAACGACTATGTAAAAAGTAGAGCTTTTATCTATGTATTTGTTCCGATATACACTGCGAGCACTGTAAGCTGAGACGTCAATTTTGTATACTGTAAAGGTGTTCTTTATTCATTTGCTATACTGGTTACAGTTTAATACGGAACGCGGTCCAGTATACTGACATCCCCATGAAATTTCTCCATTTTCACTTTTTCAATTTTACTTAACCACGATTTTACAAATCTACGAATTGGCTTCTCCCAAGATTTAATAATATAAAAGGAAATAAAAGTCAAAATGTACTTTTTTTGCATACCTTCCATTTTAGTAATAGTTTAAGAGTTGCCAGATAGAGGTCGTTGATGTGCATATCCATAATTTGACCGCATTATACACCCTCGACATTTTCTGACTCAGTTATAAATACATATATCTATAATTTATTCCTAGTATTTAGAAAGAAAAGTTTTTATATATGTACATACCTATCAAGTTTCCCTCTTTGCTTTTAGTTTTTTTTCATATGTACTGTAAATGAATGTGGGGAAGATGTCAGCAAAGCTTTAGTGGGAATGGCAAGAATTGACCCGCAAAGGTTGGCCAATATTACGTCATTATGGACTCCCATCACTGGCTGCCACAACCAGATAGGCTGAGGAATAGGAGGCGAAATGACTTGGACGCCTTTGCGGAGAAGACGTGGATTGAAGTAACCCATGATAGAAAATAATGGTTTAATAGACGGAGGCCTTTGCCCAGCAGTAGGACAGTATGGACTAATCAAAAAAATATGATACAAGTAAATGTATTCATTAATCTCAAGGGCCATATATGTACATATGTATGACGTTGCTTTTATACAAACCGACAACTTCCATCTCATTGCCGCCTTAACAACCACTAATTCATCATACTTTTATCAATGATGGTAGCACTGCTGTCGCCATGTCTTGTCATCGTCATGTGACTAATGCCGCCGTTGCAACCGGCCAGTAACATTCTTCTTACGTCATGATTATCATATTGGCTTTATTGATAGATATTTAACACAGATTACAATGAGCCTATTACTGATGACGGAGCCAGATATAGTTTCATTTGAATGATCATTTCAATGATCATGTAGTGTGAAAGGGGACTTTGTGTAACTGCACAAAGTTTTGAAGTCCACAAAGTAGTACTTTGTGGTACTTCAAGGTCAAAAATGTACAAAGACTTTGAGCTACGTCCGGCTCCGGTATGAAGATAAATAAATAAATCTGTTTTTATAATCAATTTACAATATTATTATAATCAACAGTATAATCGAGTAAAGTTAGATGCGGTCTAGAATAAACTTATTATTAAATTAATTTAACCGTCTCAAGTCTGCGGCGCCAACTAATGCAGCCAGACCATAAATACTGTCTGCTGATTTAGAATTCAGCGGAGATGCCAACTCCGTTGTAAAAATCTCGTAAAATCCTATTCCTTAGGATATTAAAGCAGCTCGCGTCCCTTGATAAAACTTTATTACTTCTGTGTTACTTGCGGTAATGTTTCGTACTCTACTTCAGTTCTTAATTTTCGTTTTTAGGGTGCCTCGAAAGGCAAAAAGGCACCTTATAGGATTACTTCGTTGACCTTCTGTCTGTCTATCAAAACCTTTTTTCTCAGAAACGTGTGGAGGTATAAAATCGAAATTAATATCAAATACTGAGATCAGAGGTCCCTTGGAGCAGTGAAAAAATCAACCCTCTAATTCTACGCAATAAAAAGATATCAACATTTATGTCGCATTTCCCATACTAATGCATTCGCATATTATTTCCCACGCTTGCAGACCTTTTGGTCTGCAGTCGTATTGGGCCGTTCCGTCCAGGTACCTCTTTCACATATAAGAACGGCTTGCAGTGACGGCAATGCTGTTAAGTGATGGTATTGCTATCGCGTTTCGTTCCATCTGTGAGAGTTACCGGTGGTCTAAACCTCTATTTAAAGGCCGACAGCATGTCTGCGAGCTTTCTGATGGTGCAGATGTCAATGAACGTTGGAAGGTATTTATCGTGTACTCGTTTGCCCCTTATAATATTTACGATCTCTTTACGATCTTTTTATAACGAGTACGTACCACGATAATTAATTTTGATTTATCGATATATCGATCCAGTAACATGGATCGTGGTCGCGACTGAACTGCTGGGACTGCAGTGCATCAGTTCGAGTTGTCATCGGCAGCATCTGTCTAACGTAATAATGTTATTAGACCACGAAGACATAAGTTTAAAATCTTTAACAATCTCTTTGTTTCAGGCATGCACCGTAAGTCGCTGGAGGCGGCGCAACACCTTAAAGAGTCAGGTTCAGAACGCGAGGGCTCCGAAGCGGAGGCTGAAAGGGCACCTTCGGCCTCCCCCCACCGTCATGACGGTCACGACAACCAGGTTAGTATAGATATTTGAGTCGCTCTCGCAAACCGCACGCCCCTCCACTAACAAATTCAATACCTGCATGCGTGTGTGCAGCGTTTTTAACGTAACTTCAACCTCAACCAAGCACTGTAAGCCAATGATATTGACGACCCTGCTTATTTGCGTCTACACGATATTTTGTACGTAGAAGTGAATACTTTGGAGGGGCGTGCATTTTTAGACTCTATTATGTTATTTCTAACTTTCACCTACCGACAACGATGAAATTTGGCAAGGTAGTTTATGGTTAGTAGACATCCGCTCGAAACGGATTTATTGATAAAGCTGGATTTAGGAGGTTTAAGGGCTCTTGCTTAAGTTTACTTTTATGCGTACGAAGTTACGGGAAACAATCAGTCATCATCACCAATTTCAACCCTTGATAACTCAATACTGGGCATAGACCTCACTTCGTTTCTGCCACTTTCCCCTTGCTAATCTCATCCAGCCACCTCCTGCCACTCTCCTTACATCATCCACCTATCAGGCCATGGAACGACCAGGGTTTCTCCAACCCAATCTAGGCCACCACTCACCCAGTTAGGTTAGTAGACCACCTGCCACACCACACCAAACAATTAGTACCAAAATAAAATTGTTTAATTAAAATTCATCAGGCGCAGAGTTCACCCGGCAGCAGCACGACGGCTTCATCGTCAGCCAAGGGTCGGATTTCTCCAGACGGACGCGAGATGTACGAGGATCCCGAGGCGTTCAGAAATAACAGCATCGCCTGCCTCCGAGCCAAAGCTCAGGAGCACCAGGCACGGTTGCTGTCCAACAACCTTCTCCTTCAGGTACTTTACGTTTAATTCTAACTTGCATTTAGAGAATAATAATGAAATAAACAAACCCTTTTCTTCTTCACGGGCTGCTTTTCCGCCGTCGGGCGTTTCCTACATTCGGCCTAACTCCTGCCAGAAGTCGAGAATAGGCTGGGGCTTCGTCAGAGATGACCAAACCTAATCATTATTATTAAATTTCTTGGGACTCATTTAGGTTATATTAGAATTCTCAATTAAGAAAATTATTCTACATTTTGTTCTTCTATTTGGAGCGATCTGTTTTATAAAATTGCAATAAAATAAAATGGGAAGAAGGAATTTTAAGTTCATATAAATATGGTTACTAAATTAAACCAAACTTATTTTAAACTATCTGTCTCCGCAAGTTCATACGCATTAAATTAAATAGAGATTATGATGTTATATAACCTATAGCCTTCCTCGATAAATAGGCTATCTAACACTGCTCACTCTAAAAATTAGAAAGTATTTTTTTTTTTAACTGCCTATAGAACTGGTGTTCATATGGTTGGCGTTGGACATAAATAGTTACGTAGCCAACAGCGAAGACTTCCTGTGAAATTATTTAACTATTGGTAAGCCAATAAGATTTCTTGCTGAATGCCGTTTAGAAAATTGATGTGTTAACACTGAAAGGGATCGTGGTAAAACATTATAAAATGTCAGTTTGGATCCATTACACATTGCACCAGCGGTCCAGTTGTGGCCCGCGACTGTTCCGTAAAAGACAATCTAATTTATATATTAACACGAGAAGCGAAACTCAAACGTTGGACTGCGCGAGCGGTTATGTGGTTTATACACCAGCCATCGACTGCAACCGCGCGCACACCGAAAGACGGCGAGACATACCGTAACAAAAACACTTTTTAAATGTAAACAACTTTACCGATTGTTTATTCAAATACACCATTGTTTTCGTTAGACTATAGAGAATAAACTTATATGCATTTTATATCCCTGAAAATATGGTTACAAATGAAAAAAGAGGGCCAAATTGAAAAAAATACATAATTTTAATGAAATTTCGTGGAATTCAATCTAATTGTGATGTACTTACGCAAGTGATATAAATAAATATGTAGGACTATATGACACTCGCACGTCTGTTCGTAAGGTAGACAACTTAATGCCCATGTTATAGCTAACAGCCGCCTATTATATACATTTTTTTGTGGCAGGCGGCAATCGAACCCACGACCGGAGCGGAAGGCAGAGTCACTGCCCACCACGCCAACGGGCCAGTCAGTCCAGTAGCAATCGTGGTTACGCTTTTAATTTGGCGACGTCACCAAACCCTGGCCAAGTAAGTCTGTCTAAGTTTGGATGAACTGGCAACGTCGCCATGGCGGCTCGGTGTGGTAGGGCTCTTGAACAATCGTCGTTGTTATTCTTAATAATATTTTTTAAAAGAAGAATCTTTTACTTTTAAACTTGTAAGCTTCGCGTGTAATCTTATAATGTAATTTACACCTAGTTAGATGTTTAATTGATTTAAAAAATAAAATAATGAAGTGAAATGAAAACCGATAACACTCTTGCGCTATGGACTCTACTTAAAAGCATGTACTGCTATGAAGGCTTGTCTTTTTTAGGGTTCCGTAATCCTACAGGGACCTCTTATAGTTTCGCTCTGTCCCTCCGTCCGTCTGCCTGAAAGGTATTCCCCTCCATAGAATTTCCAAACTATTAGATGTAGAGACTTGAAATATTCTACGTTGATAGGATATGCTAAAAAATTATTAGTAAAATTATTGTGAACAAAATCTGGCAAGTTATTTAACAAATAACCTCTATCGTGGATTAGATACAGAACCCTTCTATATACACATATATATAGGTATAAATTTAGGTCTATGGTGAGTTAATGATACAGGTAGCTTCGTTTCAGCGTCTTCTATCAGCCAGTCAAAGATTTTTTTCAATATCTCTATCCAATACTCAGATACAGCTATATTCGTCTTAAAAAAAACATTAAAATAAAATTTCATTAAACACATTGAATTAAATAAATGTATCAATAAAAAACATCTACAGTAAAAAGTTGATGATAATTTCCTTTGTATTGATGCCGAATCATGCAGTTTACAGCAACTTAACCTATGAGTATCAAGTACCCGGTTGTATGCACTACACTCAAACTATGAATTGATATTTATTTACAGAGATGCTTAGACAAATGGGTGCATGTATTTACAGCCGCAATGAGTACGGCAGAAATGTGTGTACACATTTACAGGCGTAATGGGTGTGGTAGAGCGCCGGAGAGTGCGATCAGGAGTGGTGCTGCAAGTGGTGGCATGGCTGTGGGTGCGTTGCCGCAGTGTGCGAGAGGAGTTGGGTGCGCACTGCACGCTGCTACGTCTTGAGCCAGCACCCATGCCATACGCCTCAGCAGTGTGCCCGCAGACACCGAGCAAGCACGTCCTGCGAGCGCCACGCAAGACACGAACTCGTCGCGGGCACTGCACAAATAGCGTATAACCAATTTTTCATATTTATTGTTAAGAAATTAAGAAGAATTTTTACCGAAACTGAGCTACGAACAGACAGAGGGAGTAAAGAATGACTATTATTTTAATTATATCTGTTTATATAGGTTAGTATTCATTAGAATCGTCGTGATGATTTACGTCATATCTGTTAGTCCATAATCAACATTTTTAGAATTGCTATTCAGTTTAGAATAGTTTTCCTCTCTTTCGCTAAATAATTCCCAGCATCAATAATTACAAAAAGGTATGTCTAATATTCCCTTTACCCTTCTACTAAGCTTAAATTAAAAGCTTGTATTAGGAGTGGGTGCGACAATACCCCAATGGCGGTGGGGTTTGAACCGAGTACCTTGCGGATTTCAGTCCATACCTTATACTGTTGAGCTATTGAGGCTCTGATATCTAAATATAGTAATTATGTAACTAAACGCATTTAAAACAACTGAAATTTGTATCTATTAGTGTCAGTTAGTGTCATTGTTAATGTCATTGAGACGATGGTGATTTTTTTTTTAAATTTTCAGAATGCAAAAGAATAGTTAATTCAACACTCCCTCCCTTGGGTCTTCATATAATTGGAGGTGATAATGCTTCTTTTGGAGAATTCCCACATATGGTAAGACTAGCTCTACCCCGCGACTTCGTCTGCGTGTGACACTCTTATCACTTAGGGGTTTAAAAATAGTTTTTGGATAAGGATTAATACTATGTTTATAAAAAGACCATCACAAATAGTGCACTGTTTTAAAGAACAATTGGTTAGCACAAAAAAGGTTATACTGAGCCAACCTTAAAAGATAGACATGCTGTCGCAGACTTTTATTTAGAACTTTTAAAGGGAAACAATTTTGTCATACATCACTTTTGCAAAATTTTAACCATTTACGCAGCGCATGCAGCGGAAGCTCTCAAATGGGAAAAAAGAACTCCCGATTTTAAAACATTTTTCATTGGTGTTCCGCTCCTATTGGACTTAGCATGATTATATGTTATATAGGACAAGCCTTTGCTTGTGACTTCCATTAAAAAAACAGAAGTAGTGCTTCTGTAATGAGAAGCATTACTTCTGTTTTTCTTCTTTCATAAAAGAATGCATTAGACCGATTGTAAGGAACCAAATCTATATGGTATAATATTTTCATAATGTCTTGTAACATAATAACAAATCTAGGAACAGAAACATTTTATATTTATTGTATCGTTATATACGGACGTTAAAACACCTCGTCATTAGATTATAAAAGAATTTATGCTGTTACGAGATTATATTACTTCCTTACGCTGTATAGGACAAGCCTCTGCTTGTAACTTCCTTTAACAAAAAACAGAAGTATTGCTTCTCTTTAACAAAGTATTAGTCAGATTATAACGAACAAAATCTATAGGGTATAATACCTCGGTAATATCTTATAACATATTATGAAAGTATTGTACCATATACATTTGATTCCTTATAACAATAATAATCATGGTAACAGAAATGTCTTCTACATATTGTATTGTTATTCGTTATACAGGGATATTACGTTATAAAAGAATTTATGTTGTTACGAGATTCTATTGCCTAATTATGCTGTAAACGACAATTCTCTGCCTGTGATTTACTTTACAATAATAATTAAGAAATAATCGGGCAAGTGCTAGGTAGACTCGCGCACTAAGGGTTCCGTACCATCACGCAATACTTTATAAGGTTATTTTCAAATTTATATTTCTCATGAGATTTATTTAAGAATTTTTATAAACAAGTACCTTGGCACCTTTAATAGATGAGTGAATAGGTGTCTTCTCAAAAACGCTAGGCTTAGGCTGCATCGACATATATGTATTTAGATGCGATTGTCTTCAAGTTCTAGTCTATCTTGCATTAAAAAAGTGGCCAAGAGCGTGTCAAAAGATGCTTATTTTGCTTTACGGATTTCGTATTTGATACGCGATATAGGTATTTGTTAAATAACTTCAACATTTTTTGTCCGATTTCGGTCCAAATAATTTTCCTAGTGAGTTTTGAGCATGTACTATCAAGATAGAAAATGGCTTGTCTCTATATATAATAGCCAAGAAATCATTAGCGGGGGACCATCTTCTTTATTATTTATTTACAAAGATATATCAGCAACATATGGAAAATACATTTAAAAACTTAATTAATTATGAATTCCGTTCAATTTCCAACGAAAATAGCAAGCAAAAAAGACTCTAAATAGCACAGAGCAAACTGGACACAAACTATAAAAGCAATGAAATTTGAAAGGGAAACTAACGATGAAAGTAGCTAATCATAAGGAGACGGAAGATCTTGAGGGCGACAGACGAACGGACGGATGGACGGAGCGAAAATATAAGGGTCCTTTTACCTTTAAATGTACCATCATTATCCCACTTTTCCTTCCCCATTATTTTAATAGCTACCACGGATTCGGATAAATCGAGCCACGAGAATAACCAGCAAGAAACTCGTTAGCCACTCTTTTGGACTTGAAGAAAAAAAACATCTCCAAATGGACAACCCAAGATAAAAAATCTTGGCGCAAGCGCACAAGAAGGCCCGTCCCCAAATAAAGTTGGGAAAAGGGGAAGGGGAAGAAGAAGAAGAAGAAAAGGCCAGAAAAAAAACATGCTTTTGGTCATTTTATTTTGAAATGTATTTAAACCAGACATTTCAAATTTTAAGTGTCTCGAATACACTTCCACCAGTCTGTGATCACTTGATGCGTCATGGAATATGATACAATTATCTATATAGGCTTTACTAATATATAAAGCTGAAGTTTTTTGGTTTTTACTTGAATGCGCTAATCTCAGGAACTACTGGTCCGATTTTAAAAAATATTTTAGTGATAGACAGCACATTTATCAAGGAAGACTATAGGCTGTAATTCATCACACTAAAATTGAATCTGTTTTTTTTTTTTAATCTAATTTTACGAGGAAGAAATCGTTGGCAGAGCTAGTTTGATATATTTGCCTATCTACCACAACGATACTGCAATATGGTAATATGGATAGCGTGATGGTGTGGGAAAGGCACACCAAGGTGGTAGGCTTTCGGCGAGGGATGAAAGGTGGGAGCGAAGGTCGATATGCTCCACCACCGTAAAGGAAGATCTTCGAGTCCGGGCTTATTGGAGTCGCCCGGGACGGCCGCGCCTCGCCGACAGTTGTTCGTCGGAAGGTCTATATATAGTGATCGTAAGTAGAAACTTCGCTTGCGTGAGCAGCAAGCTGCAGGGCAACGGCTTCTCCGACAACAGGTGACGCGTCCAAATATTTGGTTGCATCCTTACCTTTATTAATGCTTACTTCCTTTATTAATGCTTACTTCCTTAATAATTCCTTTCTTCCTTTATTAATCCTTAATTCGTTTGTTAATCCTCACTTCCTTTATTAATGCTTACTTCCTTAATAATTCCTTTCTTCCTTTATTAATCCTACTTCCTTTATTAATCCTTTCTTCCTTTATTAATTCTTACTTGCTTTATTTATCTATACTTCCTTTCTTAATCCTTTCTTCCTTTATTAATCCTTACTTCCTTTATTAATCTTTATTTCCTTTAAAAATCCTTATTTCCCTACTAATTTTTAATTTCTTATTAGTTTGAAAGCAGCTTTCCTGCAGTACTTTAATTCTGGGTAAGACAATGTTTTTGAAGTGGGGCCTAGTATCCTGTAATATTAATTATTGACTTACTTAGACGACGGGTTAGAGTGTTTTTATTTTATTTTCAGAAGGCAGACAAAACTTATACTGAACTTTATTTTTTGAGTTCAAACCATTTTTTTTTTTATGTTACAAGAGGCAAACGAGCAAGCAGCAGGCACCTAAGTGCCTACCGACGCCCATGGACATCTGCACGACCAAAAGGCTAGCAGATGCGTAGATGGGAGTCATGATTCTTCTACTTTCATGTGATTAATCACTATAATCTTGAAGTGTGGTTTGTACGTAATTAGTTCTGGAAGCGGGATGTCCGTCTCCGCGTTGATGGACGCCGCCAGGTGAAAGTGGAGCCCTAAACCAATTTAAGCAACCGTTACACATCTATTTACTAGCTTTTCCCGCGTAAAATTAGTCGACCAAGAAAGTGCTTTACCATTTTGGATGACAGCTCTAGGAGCTGGAGCTTTAACTAGGAGTTAAAGAAAAAATTGCCAAGGGTTATTGTTAGAAATTAACGTAATGCAAAACAAGCAAACATAAGCCTTTTAACCAATCGACGTGCAAACAACATTTGACCTTGCAACCCAATTTCTTGGTCGATTATACCTAAATAATCACTAACCTCCAGTATAAGACGTAGCGTGGTAGGGGTTGTGAAAGTCGTGTGCGCTGTACGTAGACGGGAGGGTGGGGATCGGCGTGCTCGGCTGCTTCGAGGACTGCGCATTCCGCCGAATGTGGAAACATGTCCTGGAAAATAAAAGACACTTGTTTTATCAATTTATACTAGAATATATACATAGTTATTTTTATAACATTTCTGTTATAAAAAAAATCGAGGACTTCATGGTACCAGAACGCAATCTTGTGGCTCTGGCTCATGGCTGGAATTTCATCCTTTTCGGTACTGGAATTGGAAATATCGGTGTTTCCAAAATTATAAGACTGAGTAGCGTACTTATTCTTGAAATGCCGGTAATGCATCTGCGACCCTACTGGTGATGCAGTTATCCATGGGCATCGGTAGTCGCTCCTACATAGATACTTGGGAACCAGAAAGTAACCTTAATTGTCCGGAATTAATAAAGAGATTTATGGATAAGGTAAAAAAATCTACTATTTAGTTTGCCTGATTTTGAGAGTTTAATCTCTCTAACATACAATAAGACAATGTTTTTTTCAAATTTTAACTCAATTAGTTTTTTATTTCATGATTAGAAATGTATTTTTTATATTTATAATATAATATTATGTTTTTCTTTATTACAATGTTTGATTTTCATTGTATCAACTTCATAGATAGAACAATTAATTATACTAGTCGCAATTCGGCCAGAAATCTTTTTATTTATTTATCATACGCTCTTTCAAACCTATATATATATATATATATATATATTCATAGTATAACAATATTTGACATTTTAATTACATTAAATGTCATAGTTGACACAATACATTGTTATTTTGCGATGGTTGTCATGGTTACCTTCCTTTTTATAAATAAAGAGTAGTTATACATGTGTGTATAAATCCTTTGGCATTGGTGTGCGTGTGGTTTTCTTGTAATAAATTTATAATGCACATTTTAAAAAGTTATAAGCATTCATACACCCTCCTCTATATAAAGTACAATTGTGCCAAATTTCACTCTCCTCCGCCCGCGCAATTTTTCGCTTTGAGTATTAATATATAGATAATACAAATACATAATAAATTAATGTATAATTATACACGTATGTATGTGATTTGGTTGCAAGGAACCTAGGACAAAATGAAGAATTTCTTTACATGCAATGTAATGTTTCAGTGATGTACGTGTAAAAAAATTTTGAGAAATAAATTATCTTATCTTATCTTATCTTTTCCAAAGACTTCGGTACTCGCATCGTCCGAGTTCAGAACACGTAACTTTAGTTACAAATGAAACTTATATTTAATTTGTTTTTTTTTTTCAACTACACAACGGTTGCGACCTTTCTTAATTTGTATGTTTCCCATATAAATGAAAAAAGAAAAATGAATTGAAACGCACTTAGCTGGATTAGTCCTGTCGTCTCCACCCTCGACCAGAAAGACGTAAGACTTGCCGCGCTCCACGTATATCTCGGGGATGAGCAGATCGTTGATGTACCACGCGATGCCCCATGAGGGGTGACCTAATTAATATCACGGTAAATTTTGGTACCTTCATATAAAATTTAAGATATTGAAGTTACTGTTATATACTTCTCATCAGAAAAATCGATACACTTCCGTTTTTTTTTTGACATATATACGTTAATAAACACTTTTTTCTGATAATATAATAGCGACAATCTAACTAACCATTTCTTTACACTCACCTAGTCCTACGCTAGCGTTAAAGAAAATCGTTTTATGGCCTCCGCGATACAGGTTTCCCTAGTGTGGAGTCCGCCAGTAAATAATTTGGTACACGATCAATATGCAGACCAATTGTGTGTGTGTGTGTGTGTGTGTGTGTGTGTGTGTGTGTGTGTGTGTGTGTGTGTGTGTGTGTGTGTGTGTGTGTCATCCCCACAGATTACTTCAGTAAATTTTTATCACTCCTTTATTTTACACCCTGTATTATACATATGAACCATTCTTTTGAATCACTGTTTATTAACAAAAATGCATCAAAATCAGTTGAGTAGTTGATAAGATCTAAGCATACAAAAACAGGAAACAACTTTAAAACATTTTTATGTGTTGTTAAAATAACTTGGCCAATATCTAGATCCCTCTATACACTTCAAGAACTCTTAGTTTACTCTTTAACCCTTTAGCTTTACACCTATCTTGACCAAAAAGATAATACTTGGCTTTAGAATAGTCACTAATAGAATAATAGTCAAAGCAACACAGGAACAATAAATTTTACTTTACCTGGATTTGTTTATCAAGTCCACCAATATCAGAATACTGTTCAGTCGGCCTCTCATCAACTTCCATCGCCTTGACTCTCGCATCATACTCCGCGGGTAGTGTCTCCAAAATGAGATACGAATCTTTATTGACACCAACAAGATCACCTGGCTTTAATTTATCAGCGTCTACTAATCCAATGACTGGTAAAAAGTAAGTCTGTCGCGTTGACGTTTTGATGACAGCGCATTTACCTTTTCTTTGAGAGTCTAAGTCGACAACAGCCCCATCTTCTTCTTCCTCTTGCGGATCAACATCAAGAAGTTCTATGACATTTGATACAAGGTATGGCAGGGTTTTATTAACTTTGATTTTTTCAGTATTTTCTTTTATTTTGTCGTTTTGCGCTTGTAACTCGTGCGTGATCCTCATTACTTCGCTTTTCATAATTTTTATCTCATTGTCCAGTAATCTTGTTCGGCTTATAATCTCGTCAGTTGGCATACGGAGTACTTCCTCGCTAAGTGCTTCCTCTCCATCTTCCCAGATAGATTTATCTTCAAGGGATTTGGCCATGTTTACTATTTAGGACTAATATATTTTGAATTATTTTCAAAATCGAATTGAGAAGAAGTTGAGATTATAGCTCTAAATTCATAACAAGCAAAATGTATTGTCATTCAGACTATAGACTTATAGAGTTAGACCATAGAATACATACTCTCGTATCTCTAACGAGATGGTAGAGACTATAGAACAGAACCGTGTAGGCGAAAAAGTTCATTCAAGATAGAAATTTTCGGGCTCGAGGAAATCATTTTTTTGTAATTATAATTGTTCATTAACCGTTCTTTAACATTCGATTAAAAATTTTTTTCTTTGTAATTAATTTTCAAAAATGGATTCTCAAGTTAGCACTAAATATTGATTTTCTTACTTGTTTTTTAAAATACTTTATGAAGATTTATTTATTCTTCGATTAAAAAAATATTTGTTCATTCTTCGTTATATTGTAATTTAATGATAAACTTTTCGGTAATTATATAGTTTAATTACTTTTCTCAAAAATACATACTTTTGGTTTTTTTCTTTCTCAAAGTTGTTGTACGCACTCTTTTTATAAATGAGATGATATTCCGTCAGGGAAGGCCCATTTCCCCTGCCAACTTAAGAGATCCTTATTTATGATTAAATTACAGTATAATGGGGGACGCACAAATATATTTTTTTATTGAACAATAAATAAATCATCCTAAAGTATTTAAAATAAAAGTGACAACATCAACAGAGCTAACTTGAGAATATTTGAAAATTAAAAAAAATAATTAAAAACGAACGAAAAAACTTTTGATCGATCCTTAAAACAGTTGACGAACAATTATATAGCAAAATATTGATTTCCTCTCGCCACTTTAAGAGAGCCCATTTAGCTCGAGAGCAAAAGAAATAAAATAAAAACTATTTGACACATTACCTAAATATCGGAAATTTCAAAATCTGTGACAATTTATATTTTTCTTTGACAGATGACGTCTCACGGTCTCAGGCATTTTACAGAAGACATTTGTCGATTGACATATACTGGTGATAGTTTTCAATTCTAAACGCTCGCAGAACGAAGTTTCGCAATCATTAAATACAGTTGTATGAGTTAAAATTGTTCAGACGTAGTATAATTTTAAACATAAGAAACTTAACAATGGCTTTCTCTATGCTTCTTCGTACGCCAGGTACTTTGTATACGAGTTTTAGTACTATTTTTTATCGAAACAATTACATAATACTTGTTGTTATAGAATAAATGGTTTCATTTATGGTTTGACAACAAGCAATATCTTGGAAGGAAAATCAATTACTTGTTTAACAAAGTAAATTTACGTAATCTCTTAATTAATACTTAATAGCTTTATTATTAACTACTACCATTTAATTTTAATCATATGAACCTATGGTTAGAATATTGAATTACAATTATAAATCAATTCAATAATACTTATAGTTTTACATTTTATATTATTTGAAGAATATTTAAAATTAGATCACAATATATTTTTTTTTATAATAAATGGGTGCCTGCTGCCTGCTCGTTTGACCCTTGTAACATAAAAAAAAAATAAGTGAAAAACTAAAAGGCACATTAAAAATGAAAAAATAACTTTTATCTTTCATCACCTCCTTAAAAATACATCACTGATTCGAATGACCATCGAGCAGAATCAGCAAGGAACTCGTTGTCTTCTTTTTTCAAAATAATCGGATGTTCAACGTCTTGTTTTCATTGTTTATGGTCATTGTCTAGACGAGCATTGACAATAGTGTATAAGTTTTAAAAGCGAATCGCTCTTCTTTGTTGAGGTGCAGTCTTCAGAAACGGACGACCATTTGATTTATATAGAGCTGTAAAACATAATAGCGCCCTAGGGGCACTAAAATCTGCAAACCTGAGATGGGACCTGAGTCTAGTTACGTCGTAAAATCTCAGATACGATACGATTTTTATGCAATATGCAGATTATGCGTACTTTTTTATGTCAGTTGTTACGACCAACCCTTGCGATATCGTTGAGTTTGATCGGAACGAGAGTGAACATTAGTAATCTCAGTTTACGACAGAGTTTGCTATTGTCTGTGGTTTTAAAGTGTCTATTGTTTGTGAGGCTTATTTTTTTTTGTGAAAATGTTTTTATAACCTGACAGCAATCAGGATTTTAAACGGATCCTCAATAACTCACATGTGGAAATGTTGTATGATAATGTGATAATTTTGTTCGCATACTTTCGTAGTACTCACTGTTGGAGGAAGAACTTATTAGACGCACACTAAGTATTTCTAATTATTATTATTATTTATTTAGAGCCTATTTTTATATATACCTACTGCAGGGCAAAGGCCTCCCTATCCTCTCTTTCCATGAGGTTTTTTCTAAGGCAGAAGAAGCGCTGTCAATCTCTATTATAACGATCCAAGTTATTCCTCGATCTCATTCTTGGCCTGTCGCGATGTCGTTTCCGATCTGGGGTCCATAAAGTGGAGATCTTGGCCCAAAGATCATCAGACATGCGGCAGACGTGTCCAGTCTAATCGTATTTTAACCTGGCCGTTGTTTGGGCCACATCGGTGATTTGTGTTTTGGAGCGAAGTGTTGTGTTCTTTATTTTGTCGGAGAGCTTTACACTATAAGTATTTTAAATATGGTATAAAAATACCTTATTTTTCTTAATTTATTTTAATGTTATTGTCTGTATTTTATTTTATGCAGTTTTGAATAAAGTGTTTCTTTCTTTCATTATCCCGGTCTAGTATCGTAGTCCGCCGGCTATCTACCATCAACGGCCGCGATAGGAACTGCTTAACCTAGCGATTAACTCAATTACTGGCCACCGATTAATCTGCGACCTCCTCTTCAATAACACTTCGTATATTTTGCAAAACAGAGACTTCATTCGTAACACTAACTAACACATAACATTAGTTTCTCAACCACAGTATGCACAGCACTACATAAGCAGTACACTGGCCAGTGTAACCACAACTTGCGGCTAGGTTCCACGAAACTAAACTATATTAGAGCCTAACCGCACCGGACTTCCAATTTAGTTCCTCTGAATGACGCCAATGGAGATCTCAATAGCTCAATGATAACTGGATACACTGAGATTCCAGCTTAAACCTTACTGATCTATAGTACTAATTAGTGTTTGTACGAAGTGTTTCGAATCCCAAATATGGCTACTTCCCTGACCAGTGAAGCGTTTTAAAACTGAGGCAACTTTGTACGTGGGTGAGTCTATCTTTCTAACTATAGGTCTTAAGGGCCAGACCGGTTTGTGAATTTTTGATAGTCCATATATATTAGGTGGAGTAGGATTTAAAGGCCGTAATTGTGACATTTTTATCATTGAACGCCTGCAATAATAAAATAGTTCTGTTTGTAAATCGTGGACGTTGGATTGTAGTCTGCCTTTTTGTACGTCGACTCATGCCTGTGTTAAATAAAAGAAAAACTGGCACGGGGCAAGGAACCACACTAGAAGAGGACGCCGTGAGTTTGGCATGCAGGGTATTGTTGTTATGGGAGGAAGAAGAACATCACACGGACTCTTCGTAAGAAGAAGCGCATGGGCAGCGCGTAGGGGCAGGGATGTATTACGGGGATGAGGCCATCGACAAGTGCGTGCGTACGTATAGATTAAAAAACTTAACTTGAAACCCAACACCAAGTATGACATAAATATAGGTATATATTTGATTATTTGAATGAGAGTTATCATAAGATGTCTTCTGTACCGGTAACAATGTATCTGCTAAATTTCGTGATAATTGATTGAGAAGTTAATGTGCAAGAAACAAACTGTCATTCACATTTACTCGTATAATATTAGTAAATAATTATAAGTTTGATTACACAAATCTACTGATTTTGTCGTAGTAAAGCTAATATTGATCAATCCGCGTCGAGCTGAGACAGATTAATCAGAAAACATAATAACTCATCCTACAGTGAACAATGACCTATTTACATTTTAATCGGAAGGCGGTTGTTTCAATTTTTATGATAACGAACTTCCCAAGCTCATTAAGGATTCCTACCCATCAGATATCATTAATTCATCATCTATTAAAAGATGCGTATTACCGTGCTATTTCTGTATCTATCTATTTACTAAGATGCACCAATCAGATAAACAGTAACCAAATGTTATCAGAATTGTAGGCATTATAATGAAAAACTAAAATGTTAGATACATTTATATTCTTCTACTCATTCTTTCACTTTGGGCAGCGTCGTCGTGGTCATGGAGCACTATGAAGGTGCACCGCATTTTTTGAGAGGAACCTCCATCTGCTACTATAGGCAGCTTGACACGGAATATCTTAGCATTTTGTGAGCCGTTTTTGATATGGTTTTTGTAACTAAGTCATTATACTATCTTTTTAAATTTATACTAAGGAACAGAAGATGAATAATTTCCTAATTTAAAATATAACATAAAAGTAATTCCTATTTTTTAATATCATATCGAAATAAGAGAAGTCTAAAACCAGCTCCCAGTGCCACTCGGATCCCTTTGTGAATATAAATCATTTTAGACTTAATTTGATAAAACGCAAAATTGCTTAATAAGTATCCGAATTCGTCGGTAAGAAAAAGTTGAGTCACAAACACGAACGCACAAGAAAGTTGTCTGTACTTGTAACAATTTCGTATACACTTGGATGAAGGGGCATGGAAATTAATCATATCATAGAAATACCAACAAGACGTATACTATAAAGAATGTATTATGTATTTAAAAACGCTTATGACAGGAAAAGGAATTAAAGTTTAAAATGTTTCTGTTTCTAGTATTATTCTTATATTATTTCTGAATGCGTTGTGAAAATATCTATTTACAACGGCTGGGGCATTTGCTTCTTTAATTGCTATTTTGTCTTATGCAATATTACATGTTTTGCAAATACGCAAAACGGGGTCATTGGCCGTGATTAAACTTCTTGAAAGGGGTACGTTAAAGAATTTCTCATTTCTTTCTCACAGAGAAGGGACATTCCGAAAATCTGATAAAACGCTAGTAAAATGCCAGCTGTTTTATATAGTGTCATCATATCGCGGTGGAAATTTTTTCGCGGCAAACATTTTAATACTACCCAGGTATGCAAATCTATGGTTGTCACGGTTTTTGGTTTATTTTTTTCGTTTATTGCATAAAGAATTTACAAAGGCGTATTTGTTTATAACAAACTAGCTGTGCTCGCGATTTCGTGCGCGTAAAATTAGGTAAGAAAAATAGATTCAATTTTAGGGTGATGATAAATAGCCTATAGCCTTCCTCGATAAATAGGCTATCTAGGACTGAAATAATTCTTCAAACGGCCCAGTAAAAACAACAAGCAAACAAAAAAGCTCTTCAGCTTTATATGTGGTATTAGTATAGATATTTTCTCTATAAATCAATTTTTATAACAGATATTTCATTTACTAACCTTTAATTTTTTGTGTTAAATCTTGTTTCTTTAATGAATATGACTGTCGAAAAAAATGTAATCTTCCATTTTTTCATTATTGTATTGCATCATATTAGAGTAATAGAAAAAAAAATAAAAAGAAAGAAAGAAGAAATCACTGCTTAGAAGAAATACATATAAAAACCGAAATCAATAATTATTAAATGTGTACCATGTAACCCAAAATTACTTTAAAAGTGTATGTTAAACAGTCAATAATTGCTTATAAATAAATAATGACTGTATATAATATTAATTTCTATACGAAAGTATGCGACAGCCCTACCAAAAACTCGAATTTCTGTGTACCTTGTTTAATTTTAGCCGTTCGTTCCGTTCATAACGTATAGGTGAACCACCTGCTCGTTTAAATCTTGTTATAAAAACACATCCAATATTTTACTAGTATTTTATACAAAAAACACCTAACGGTTTTTGCAGCGCACGCCAAAACTGCTCGCAGATGGCAGAATTTTCTCCTACTTACATTTATCGTTATATTTTGGACTATTTAAAGGATATCTTTATAATTTATAGCCTATGTATATTCTGATGTATAAACTATGTTATTGTAAAGTTTTATTAAAATCCGTTCAGTAGTTTATCCGTGAAAGAGCGTCAAACATACATCCATACATTCATGGGTACAAACTTACGCGTTTATAATGTTAGTAAGATGTATTTTCATTAGAAATGCTGAAAGTTTAAGCAAATTTTTGCGAGCTTTCACAAACTTGTTTATAAGTTTACCGCACTTAAAGTTGAGCTCAATTAATATGATAATCAGGGTGTGTTTTCATGACGTGAGGAAATTTGGGCCTTCGTTAATTATTAATGAGATAACCACATTTTTGGTTGATGAGTTTTTCTTAATGTCACAAGAAGCAACCGAGTAGGTGGTTCACCAAGCGACTATCGACTCCCATGGATATATGCATGACCAGGAGGCCAACAGATGCGTTGCCGGCCTTTGAAGACGAGCTTAGGCCACCGGGAAGTTACACAAACGGAACGAAACGCGACAACAATACCATCACTTGACGTGACAGCATTGCCGCCGCTTCACGCCGATCTTATGTGAGAAAGAGGTATTTGCTAACTGATATTGATTACAATTTCTCTATATAATTAACAGATATAAACAAACATCTATTTTCAAACCTCGTAGTGATAGGGATATAAGTCCAATATTCTACAATGTACATTAACTTGTTCTGAAACAAGATAAGAAAATTTAGTAAAGAGTATAAAGTCCATCGAGTTTCAGGATTCCGGTGTGAATTAATCCCCAATGTTATGACGAGATACTCCTCTTAGATCAGAGCGACAATTTGGTATGGCTTAATGAACATATCATGTGGATTTATGATCCAAACGAATCCAATTTAGTTTCGTTTCACAACCAGAATGGAAAGATGATACAGGAATTCATTCTGCTATGATGTTCTTTCTTTGTCATTGCTGTTCCAAATAACTGACTTTCATTGCAGTTTTAATTCGCAAATATTCCTTTATTTTCTTACCGAATAAAATGTCTCTGGAGATATAATTTTTCACCGTGTTTAATATGTTAAACCTAAATAATGTATTGGTAAGTCCAATATTGTCTATGATACGAGTAAATTGTACATAGACAAGTTTTAGTGATATGTTGTGGATTTTGTTTTTTAATTTTTTATTAGTGTTCCGAAGTACTACAAGCAACCCTTATAATTTCGCTCTAACCATCAATTTGTCTGCTCGTAAGGTGCCCCCCCACAGCATTTCCAAACTATTAGAGGTATAGACTTGAAATTTTTCATGTTGATAGAACATGCGTAAAACTCATTAGGTTAGAAAGTTAATACTAATAGAAATATAAAATGAAATGAAACGTAGAGCAAAACTGAAATTTAACATTTAAAAACATGCATTTGCAATAAAATTAACATGTAAACATTTAGAAAAGTGTAGAAAAATATATATACATTTAACATTGCAGTAAAATTTAACATTTAAAATTGTCATTGAAATAATAATTAATGTGCTATAGTATGATTTTTGTACAAGAAACTTTTTTAATTTATTTCCCTAACATATGCTTATTTAAAACTTGTTATGTTACAAGGGGCAAACGAGCAGGCAATATACGTAAGTGACTACGACGCCCGTGGACATCTGTACCAACAGGAGGCTAGCAGATGCGTTGCTGGCCTCTAATGACGAGTTTATTCTTTTATTCATGATGATGATGATTTACAATAATTTAGTTACATGAAAATTCTTCGCGCCCTTAAGCCTATACGGCCTGTCTGGGCACTGCACATTCTTCACAAATACCGTAATCTATCTTATGTACCTACGTGTTATGAAACACCACAAATGTTTATCAAGTAATAAATAATTATGTAGTAGGGTGGACTAGAGTAAACGTACCGAGATACAGGCCGCTTCAAAATCGTTATATTTTTATTAGCATTGTTAGATATATATCTAACAATAAATAGATTATAAGATTATGCTACCGGGAAGTCTCACAAACCGAACGAAACGCGACAACAATACCGTCACTTGATGTGACAGCATTGCCGCCACTTCACACGGCGGTGGGGCTTGAACCGGGTACCTTGCGGATTTCAGTCCATACCTTATACCGTTGAGCTATTGAGGCTCTTATTATATAATATCTGTAAGTAATTTTATAAAATCTTTTGAGAATTAAACGTCTCGTGCCGTTTCTTTAGCGGACTTCAAAAAGGGATGAGGGTTTCAATACGTCTGTATTTGCTTTTAATGTTTGCTACCTCAGAGCTTTGGACTGGGTAAACCGATGTTGATGATTCTTTTCCTGTTTAAAAGCTGGTGCTTTCCGTGTAATTGTGATGGGCCACATTTTAATTTAGTCCAGGTTTTGGCTATTTGAAGTCAGTTTTTTTTAAAGAAGTAAAGATGATTGTTGTATCAATTAAGTGCGTTCTTTGTTTAATTGAATTAAAAACACATCAAAAGCGTGTACTTTAGAGCATTTAATAGGTCTTTTATCGTGTTGCATACTCATTATAATTATTATACAACATTGACAAACGCTACCACTGATACCTGATACGGAAAAGTTTAGTCATCGAGAAGTACCATCAAGAAACCTGTAAGTCAGTCTTTTAAAAATATTTCTTACGATAAGTAGTACAGTACATCTTGAAATGTCATTAAAGACTATAATTCAAAATATTGTATTCCCCCCTATAACACGGTGGTCCTATAACTTACTTACTTACTTACTGGAGCGGTTCAGAAACCCAAAGTGAGTTTTGGCCTCCGACAGGAATTCGCGTCACTTGTTTCGGTATTTAATTATTGTTAATTTGTTAAGAAAGTATAAATAGAATAGAAATAATAGTAAATAGAAGATTAAATATAAGTATTAGTAAGTCTAAAGGCGTTCATCGTCGACAAAGTTTGTAAACGTCAATTCATACATTCATATAGATAGATTGATATTAAAAATTGTGCCATCACCCTAGAATTAAGTAGTTAGTTAAATTAATTAGTAAAATTAGATAAGCAATTGTTAGCATATTTGACAAAGTTAGTAGTTAGTATTCATAAGCTAAAATAAAATGTTGTTAGATATAAGTACCTGAAAAAGGAAAAATTATGTAAACATTATTAGTATAGTACATTAGTAAAATAAGTATAAATGTAATTAGGTGTAAGAACGTAGAACATATAAAACTGTAATTATTAGTAAATAAAAATTATTTTTAGACATAGAACAGACAGACGGACAAGAAAGTCTCTGAATTTCATCGTCAGAGGTAGGAGCAAAAAAAAAAAAAAAGAACAATCTCCATACAAATTTAAGTGAACTTCACCAACGCGTAAAAGTTAGAAAAGTCGCACTAAGCACTCAGGAGTCAAATACGCACAACTGTTTTTGAGTTATAGCGAGAATTTAAGATTCATAATTAAGGTAAATAAATTAATTTTAGTTTCCTATATTCAACGCATCTGCTAGTCTCCTGGTCGTGCAGATATCCATGGCCTCAGTAGTCACTTGGTTGAACCGTCTGCTCGTTTGCTCTTGTAACTCCTCATCGGCATTTATACAAATATATATATATATAAAAAGTCAGACGGCCAGTGTGTCTATTTTATTCCTTCTTTTTTTACGAATAGGGCAGGTTAAAGAATAACATAAGGACAACACATGCAAATTTTTGTTTTTGTCATTTAAAAGTATTGTACGTAATGCAAGGAATTTAACAAGGACACACTTTTTTAAATATTTATGAGTGACAACCTGGATGAAACATACCTATTAAAAGGAAATCGATTTAAACATAGCGCACGTTAAGGTGTTTAGACCAAACGAACATAAATCTAGAGCTGGAACAGGAGCATTCTTTCCCGATATTTTAATTTAAACAAAAGCTCATTCTTAGCATTTACACCAAAAATCCGAGCAAAAATTTAGAATAAGAATCTTTATAAATCTACAGAACAACAAAAGAATGCTCTACGTCTGTTTAAACTAAAATAATTTGATAGAGTAGGGGTAGGATCAGCATTCACTCGTCTGATGTAAATAGGTCTTTAGACTAGTATGGACAAAACAAACGCAGATATATATTTTTAATTCCATTGAAAATTAATATAATGCAAGGAATTTATCAGGGACGTCAAGCGAAATAAGAACCGGTGCCGCTTTTGTAGGTCATCGATTACATCACGTCCAGCTAACAGAAAATGAATCAACGCGCTATAATGACGACGCTTCGGCGCGCACTCTGTTTTGTTGCCCTTGTGTGTTCCGATATACGCTGCGAGCACTGATAAGGCTGAAGTGTTTGTTTGTTTACTTGAACGTGCTTATCTCAGCAACTACTGGTCCGATTTGTAAAATTCTTTCTGCGTTAGATAGCCCATTTATCTAGAAAGGCTATAGGCTATATATCATTACGGTAAAATTTTTCACCTTATTTACTCACATGAAGTTGTTGGTACGGGTAGTATATTATAAATACTAGAAAGAATATTCCAGTTTCCTCTCCTACTAAGTTCAAATTAAAAGCTTGTGTTAAAAATGCAGAAATGCCCCAGCAGCGTCGGGGTTTGTACCCTACTTGCAGATTTCAGTCCATTCCTTCTACTATTGAACTTTTAAGTCTGTTAGTTTAATATATATAAATTTCCTCCCTCACCAGCCGGAAAACGTAGCTATCTCTAACTAAATTGAGTTGGTTTATTCTCCATGATTAGTTAAAATTCACCTTTTTGCCTATTTGGCAACTTTCATGACGATGTTATAATGTTGGGACGAAACGTGCGTTGCGTGTCTGACAGAAAATCAATATAAGTGGATATCGTGTATTGGTATACCGTTACTGTATTCCACAATTATTATTTCAATGTTATATATATTAAATTTACAATAAAAATGATTTGAAATTAATTATTATACAATAACAGTGGTTTCCTGTGGGTTGATGGGCTTTTAAATACTTTACTCCTTTATTTATCCTTACATAACATTATGCAATATTTCATGAAATCGTTTGTAATTAAGGTGTGACGCAGCCAACATAAAAATAAACCTAAATTTTTATTGTATATTTTTCAAGTCAAAATATCTTTGCTCATTAATCTATTGACACTATTTAATTATTAAAGTTCGTGTTGTCTGGCGCCGACCTAATTAAAAATGCTAATTCTAAAATCTCTCCCGACTTGTTATTATTTGCTCAAACTCAAGAAACTTAGGTCCCCCGCTCAAATGCTTTGTAAAGGATCAGCTAATGGAATAGCTAAGGTCTTTACACAGTGATTTTGTTGCAGAAGCTAATTGCAAACTAATGTTGGCGATATACTAAATTTACAAACAAAAATAGGATTTTTCTGGATTCATAAACACTGAATGTTGTCTACCACAATACTTATTCCTCAAGCACATTGAATTAATTACAACAGTCTGTGATCATTTAGTGAAAGACATTATTTCATGACAATTTAAAATCCTTAAATGGAGTAATGTTTTTAAGTAAATAAACTATAATTAATAAACTTTATTTAAAGCAGATAACACTTTACCCTTTACAATACTCATTGTAGCCATTCTAAAGTAAGCGGATATAGATGCGGATTTGTCGAACGTCTTTTGTGTAGTAGGGCCCTAAATCGGCATGGAGCATGCATATGCTGAGTTTTTTTAAAGCGAGGGTTTTCTGTTATTGTGGCTATTACCATCTTCCTCTATCGACAATATCGAAGTCCGCTATATATTTAAAACCGAAAAAAATTAAACGCAGATTTATCGCACAATTTTTTGTGTAGTAAGGCCCTAAATCGTCATGGAGCAAGCATATGCTGAGTTTTTTATGTGCGCTCCGTCCCTAACACAAGGGTTTTCTGTAGGTGAAATGTTACAGAGTGAATATAACGGTTGTAACGTTTGTTGTACGTGGCGTTTTGAATTGCAAATTACGTGTTTATAAATTGTGGATTAGCTTTCCTCCGTTTCGGTGCTGCTAATTGATGTTTGTGTTGTAATTATAAAAGCTTTAAGGGTATTTAAGAGTTACTATGAGATAGAAAAATCTATACATTAAAGAATATTGAAGTTCATTCCTTAATAAACATTCAAAATTGTACGCTAGCGTATGCTATATCTTTGCAGATGTTGCATTTCTTAAAGTCAAGCAACGCATCAGCGACTTTTTGTTGTGCCCCCAGTAAGCCATATGCATCGCTATTTCCTTTTTTAAAAGGCCTACCCGATGTCTCTTGTTATATAAAAAAATGATATCACATCATACTAATGCGGACATTTATATAATGACTGATTTCTATCTTGAATTCCATTACTGAAGCAAAGTGATTACTATATTGGATTAAGTAATCCAAGTTAGTAATCATCCCACTTAAAAATAGCTTATAATATAGTGGTCATACACTATTGTTGACGAATATTGTTTTAGTTTTAACGCAAGAGAATAATTTACGAACGTTCCGTCATTCAATGGGAATATTTTACGATAAAATCCCTTTTTAAGCCTTTATGCATAGAACAAAAGGTACAAACGTCCGTCCGCTCGGCTGGCTTAAACGCGATTAACGATTTAGTCCTACGTTGTGAGAAAAGTAGTATCGATTACAGTTTGTGTAGAGACGGGGCTTTAGAGCTTACATTTTGATACATTATACACACTGCCGTATGTATTGTTCGGCTTGCAATTCGTTGAATCACAGGTAAATTGTCTTTAGTCCAAATTCCCACCTTCACAGTAGATCATTTTTTCATTCATTCATCCTCAGCCCGATTCAGTTCACTGCTGGACTAGGGCCTCTTCATGAGCACGCCATTTACTTCTGCTGTTTGTCAAGTGCATCCATTTCTTTCTTTGTAGACCATTACAAACATTTAAATTGAAATGAAATCGACATATTTTTGTATACAAATATTTATTTAATGATGACGACTACATTATTGTATACAAAAATATATTAAGTAGTGACAATTATATTACAATTTAGTTGCTTGTAAAGGTCTACTGTAAAGTTGGGAACTTGGGTTACGACAATTTATGTGGGAGCCATCGAATTGTACTACTTTCTTCCGGATTCGACAAAAGGGTCTTCCAGTTGATATCTATTTTTTTTTTCAATAAAAAAGAGGATGAAAACGACCCGATGGTCCCCCTGATCGTAAGTGATCACCGTCGTCCATGGATATCATGGGGTGAAAATGCGTTGCCTGCTCTAAAGATATCTGTACACTCTCTTAAAAATTCTGATATTATATCTGCCAGTAGCTCGCTCACGTGGTCACATCATGATTAACTCAATTCTTACGCTCGAGTCTAGAATACCGTCTTTGCGGAAACACTGATACAATATTAAAAAAAAAAGAATGAACAAAAAATTAATATTCTAATTTGTTCTAATCGTATTTTTCCTTTTTTTTCCACAATACTGCTTCTGTACGTACATAAGTTATTTTAAGTGGAAAATTTACTGGTATAGGTATATGCTTATATAATATTAGATTCTAAGTATTGTAATTACTGTTTGTTTCTCAAATAAAGATTAAAAAAAAATATTCAATGAAGCACTTCGATTTTATCCTTAATATTTTAAGAAATGAAATAATGGCTTTTCTTAATACGTCTAATAACATTTTATGGTATTTTTGTTGTCATTTTAATAAGTA
>JANCMC010009603.1:10295234-10366638 GCA_024363005.1 Charaxes varanes
TAATAATTAACCCTTATTAAAAACCTTCTGTTAGAAAGTTTGGGGAATTTTAAAATAATTTTTATTTATTTTATCTGAATGTGTAACAGGTTTAAGCTATACAACACTAGCATTTGCAAGCCAGCTATGGAGCAAAGCATTGTGGGTGTAAAGCTCGCCAACAGTATAAAGAACACAACACTACGCTCTAAAACATATGATAGAATCAAGCATTACTTTGTGGAAATCCATCACATGCATGAAAAACTAAACGACTTTGCTTTAATCCGCAAATGAGTTCATTCACAGATTAAAGCAAAGTAGTTTAGTTTTTCATGAAAGGCTTTATTTTCATTAGGGAATTAAATTCTAAATAAACGCAAAACTATATTATAAAAGAATGAAATAAAGGAATCTTACACAATATCCTTTTCCAATATAATACAAGTTGTCCTTGTATCATTCTGTGGTTGGGGCCTCAACACTTCAGATTTTTCTCGTGAAATTGAACTTGACGAGCCAAAGAGCTTATTCCAAAATTTTCGATTCCATAATTGGAGCTTCTTTTTTCTCACAGCATCAAGTAGTCTGCGTATACCAGGCTTACTGATGCCAATTTTTTCAAGGTCTTCAGTGTGAACGTAATCAAAGTGTGCTAATCTTGTAATCTAAAAATAATAAAAATAGAATAAACTATATGTATTGTAACTTAAATATAATTGAGTGTATTTTAACAATAGTCTATTATATATTTTTACTTTTTATTTGTCTATGTAACTAAAACTTATATTAAGGTTAAGACTAACTTAAGTATAATAAAACTTTTTACATGAAATTATTTATTGAAACTTATCTTGAGATAAAAATGTAAACAGTATTAGTGTTAAAAAAAAATATGAGTAAAGCAGCACTAATTTTTTCAGAATAAAACTTGTATGACAATGACCAAGGCAACGATTACTTGATGAACATTAAAAAGCATGTTTTATTTACCTGTAACTGATCCCTAATCGGTAGGTAGAACTGTTCAAGTTGAACATTTTGCAATATTTCACATAGCCAGTCAGTCCCTGAATCCATTATAAATAACGCGCAATAGCTACCTTTGTAATATCTTAATTAAAACAAATCTTTTAAGAATCAACATTTCAAGCAGGAAGTAGAAGTTACATGTTTGTTAGAGCTGTAGCCAGATTGTCAATATAATTTCACACAATATTTTGCAATCATTTATTCTATTAAAATAGCATGATTACAATATTTTCATTTATGAGTATTAATTTATTATATTGCCTACGAAAACAAACACACGATTCATTTTTAGACAATTAAAACTAATTTAAATCCACAAATGACACCGCAGACCGCAATTGATTGATAATAAAATGAAGAAATATAAAAATTGTTCACTTCATTCATATTTCATTCGTCTAGCACTCATTCAAAATATTACTTTTGTAATTTTTACAACACTGGGTTCTAGCTACTTTATTGCCAGGCCTAAAATGTGTCAAGCTGTCAAGTGCCTTATATTAGTGAATAAATATAAGATAGTTGGTACGTGACTGAAAAAGCTGGAGCATTTTCAGGTCCACTACCAATGTTCTCAGGTGCTTAACTACTCTTAGTTGGATGTGACACGAGAACATAAGGTAAACTTAAGAAAAAATTAAATGTATTTCTTTCAACATATATTGTATAAAAATAAAATTGAAGTGCCGTATGTTATGTTGCATGTTGTTTTAGATATAATATTTGTATTATTAATATTTACTCAGAAAGTAAAGACTGGGAATCCAGTTCTAGGAAAAAATAAACCTTTCGGAGGATCGCTTTTTCTATTAAAATATTGCCTCAAAAAGGAAAATGTATATAGTTTATTTCACGGAATAAAGATAAACATTTGATTCATTTCCGCATAAGAAATACATTAAATTGGTGAGGCCATATTTTGGTTAGTTACATAATTTTATGTACTGATCTTTCGGCTATATTTTGTGGTTGGGCTCATGGTGTCAAAAATGAAAACTCTATAGATAAAGAGATAGAGAGAATAAAAAAAAATTAAGTGTCCTGTTCTATATCTATTATTTGATTTCTAAGATTGTTTGCAATCTTTGTAAAAATGCTCCAAAAAAACTGACGATGTGATAAATTTAGATTGTAACTATAAGTAGCTATTATGGTAAATTGCTTTTGATATGTATTGAATAGACGTATATAGAGGTAGCGCCACGCTTGCAGTCCTTTTGGTGTACAGCCAAATTGGCTACAAACGACTTGTATTAAAGTCTGCAGTTTTTTACCGGCTGCAACCTACTTGTATTAAAGTCTGCAGTTTTTTATCACGTCGATTGCAGCCGGCCCTTCGTGCATGTGGTACTATCTGTACAGTAAGTAGTCCCTTTATGCTTTAAGATTGCAGTTTTCTAAATTCAGACTTACCTTTTACTGCTATCTAATAAAAGTGGCCAAGAGCTTTTCAAGACTCATGTTTATATAGAAGGGTTTCGTCCCTGATACGCGTTAAAGGTATTTGTTTAGTGACTTCAAAAATCGTTGTATTGAGTTCTTAGAATGTAGTATGAGCGTGTAAAATTTATAGTTTGCATCTAATTGTTTTGAAAACCTTAGGGGGAGGGGGCATTTTGTGGGTGGACAGATGAACGAACGGACGGACAGAGCGAAACTATAAGGGTTCATATAGGACTACGGAATCTTAAAAATTTATTACTTGGAATGGTACATATAAATGCAAATCCTTGGTGGAGTATCTGATTTTCAAATTTAAGAATGCATTATTGAATAGCAATGTTATTTATTAAGGGAACAATGTAGGTTTTATGAAACCTTACAATGTTTGTTGCTCCGTGATTTTATTATTTTCTGGTATACCTTCGTTACGTTACGTCTTTCATTAAACCTATCAAATATATCTTGTGTGTATTTCTTTTCATCTACAGTAACATTTACGAGTAGTATTTATAAAATAATTACTTTAATGTCTTAATAATAACACAGGCATTAAGTTGTCTACCTTAGGAACAGACGTCCGTGTGTCATATAGTCCTGTATATATTTATTTATCTCAGATTAATTCTTCGGATGTTATATACAATTTCACTTTGGTCCTTAAGATCTTTAGTGTCAAATGATGGATATTAACAATAACGTCAAATATAACAAAGCTGTTATTTATTTGATGAATACATCCTAATTATTCCGCACCACGCACTCTGTGTGTCGCCGCAAATACCAAAAAGTGTATAATGTTCGCACGTTAATATTATAATTTTAGGCTATAAATTGATGATTTTATTATGCGGTCGATTATTTAATGTTGTCAGCCTGGTAGTTGTAACGTTTAATTAATATAATGTGTTCATAATATAATTAAAGCTTTCCTTCATTTGCGAGAAAAGAGATTATTGTAAATTATTTCATATTAAGCGATATCCAGCTTTAAATACTATATTTTTTATGTTATAAGGGGCAAACGAGCAGGCAGCAGGCAGCTATGTGCCTACTGACACCCATTGACATTTGCACGACCAGGAGGCAATCACATTCGTTTAACGATGAGTTTAGGCCACCGGGAAGTCTCAAAAACCGAACGAAACGTGACAACAATACCATCACTTGACGTGACAGCATTGTCAGCACTTCAAGACGATCTTGTGGAAGAAAGAGTTACTGCTACCCGGACGCGCCGGCCCGATACGGCTACAAACATGGCGCTACCGCTGATTAAAAAGAATTAATGTCACTAAGAGAAATTATTCGGGACCCACTGTTTTAAGTCCCTCCCGAAATATAAATACTTCGTAGGTGTCCTTGCTTGTTTGCCCCTAGTAACATAAAAAAATGACTAAACCTCTTGGCATTCTATCATATAGATAAAACAAAAAAGAAACCTGACACCGTAAGATTTATCATAAATAGTTGAAAAGGCTACCTGTTCTTATCTTTAATTAAGTAGAAACTTGCGTGTTCACATATTTTTTTTTAATTTTAAATCCTACGCGACGCAGTAAGCCTCTCTGTCGCAAGGGCTCAAAAGGGACTGGATGGAAATAAAAAGCACATCGATTTTTTAAAAGAAGGGTCGAATATTAAATCGAGAATCAAGCCGGTCTACATATTAGATAATGCACCCGATTGGGCTCTTTTGATGGATACGTATGAAGAACATTACAAAATCCCAGAGGATGCTGTTGTCTCGTTATATTCCTTTATTCAAAGACACTAATGCGAGTAGTACTTGTAGAGGTTACAGTTCCATGGGAGACCAACATCCCTTAAGACATTCTGATAAAAACGAACAAGTACTTTGACCTAACCACTGAGCTCACCAAAAACGGTTATAAACCAGCTTATACGCGGTAGAGGTAGGAGCAAGTGGTATACCAGTAAAAACCCTGTACAACCTACAAAAGACCTTGGCTTGTCAAGAACTATCATATGTTCATTATTAGAAAGGACATCTAAAGCCGCACTAGTACCCCACCGCCGTTGGGGTATTGTCGTACCCACTCCTAATACAAGCTTTTAATTTAAGCTTAGTAGGAGGGGAAAAAAGGGAATATAACACATACCTGAAAAGTATTCCTAATATTCTTTTTTAAACTTTAATCGGGCCCACTGTTTTACGTGCCTTCCGAAACATGGCGGATATCGGATATTTGAAGACCAGTGATATAATGGGTCACCTATCTATCACCGCGTTAAGAACTGTATAACTTAGCTTCGAATTTCATTCAATTAACGTTTACAAATTCGCATTTAAACTACAGTACAAATTCTACGAGATTTGTATCAGTTTTACTGAAGTGAAACGCGAGACAATAATACGAGTGTGCGTGGGTGACTATAATTGAAGGCTTTGTTTCTCAGAATTCGGACCCTCTGTTACGTTCCATAGTCGACGTGTCGAAACGTTCGTAAATCATTGCGTCATTCACTGACAATGGAATATTTGAATCTCCATACTGGAGTCCTCTAACTCAGTGATCAGATAGAGTGAAATTCGAAGCGTTCTCGGTTTTTCAAACGTTTTCAAGTCGCAGCGTAGACAGTGACCGGCATTTGAGTGTATCGATAGGTTAAGCAGTTATTACCGCGATCGAGTGATAAATGGGTAACCCTGGTTTTTAAATATCCGACCTTCTCCGTGTTTCAGAAGGCACGTAAAGCAGCGGGTCCCGAATAATGTCACTGAGTTAGATTGTGGGGTGTGGTAGAGGCCCCGGCCAAATTTCATGTTTATACGTTACGCGGTCTTCAAGATTTCATGTAAGGTGACCTTTCAGTTTTATTATATGGACTAGCTGAACCCTGTGAAATCATCCACGTAGGCTGCCGTTATCAATTAGATTTAAAAAATAGTTTACGTTTAGTTTAGTTTGTCTTAACTACTAAATGCCTTCAAAAAAGTTCATAAGAATCGGTCTATCCGTCTCGGCGAAGTTGGGCAATGAACACTGTGGCACGAGAATTTTATGTAGTGTAACCCTCCCTTTATCGCGGTGGGTTTATTCCGCATTATAGGAAAACGCGTTGTAGGTTATTCTCGTACAACGCGCTATATGGGAAATAAAAGTTTTGTCATGAATGTTGCATGCGATATGCAAATTTTGTCAATTTAGTAAAAGGTCGTTTCAGTGTTTGAACTACCTACATATTGCGTTGACGGTCGATGATACACTACAATGAAAATGCAATCAAAGTTCACGCTAAGTAAAACTATCTTAGCTTATGTTTTAATTTCATTAACTTTTTTGATACCTGTAATTTTACATAGCCCGTCAGTCAAGAGGTCTAATACAAGCGTCACCTACTGTAATCCCTTTTTAAAGCGGTAAGTTTATTCGTTATAGAAAACACGTAGTAAGATTTTTCTCGTATAACGCGCTTGTACGACACCGAATGCGCATTATATTATATTATAGAATAATATTAATGCGTTATAAGAGCACCGTGTTATACGGAATAATAAACATGAATTGAATGAAGTAATAATATAATTTGGAAAGACATAAAATTAAAATAATTTCGAAAAATATTTTTACAAACGCCCTAACAGGGTAACATGTAAAATTAAATTTAATAAATAAATAAATATATAACTTACGGTCTTCCCCGATAAACAGCCTTTCTTACATTGAAATAATTTTTCATATTGGACCAGTAGCAGAGTTTACCGCGTTCAAGCAAACAAATAAAGAAACTCTTCAGTTTTATATATTAGTATAGAGTATAGATTGCTTAATATTGTAGGGGATTAATGTCATGTACGTAATCGTGTTCACAGTGGCAATAAAATCTAATTTTGTGCTTTATCTAGTTTAATGGCGTGCCTAGACAGGACTATGTAAAAGGGTTCTGTATCTGATACGTGATAAAGGTATTTTTTAAATAACTTCTAAAGCTGTTGTCTGTTTTCACTCAAAAAAATTTCCAAATAAGTCTTTAGTATGTCCTATCAATATGGAAAATTTCAAGTCTCTACATCTATTAATAGCTCGGAAATTCCAGATGGAAGGATGGATGGATGGGCGGAAGGCCGAACCGAGTGAAATATCAAGTTATAAACCCAAAAATATAGAAAAAAAAAATCAGTTAAAGTAAATCTCAAATCTTTAACAAGATTTTTAAACCTTTATCTAATTTAAATCTTTCTACATGTACATATATAGGTACATTTATCTTTTATCTATTGAAGCCTTCGTACGTATCTCATGTGAGAAAGAGGTACTGGTACCCGGGCGCGCCGGCCCAATTCGGCTACAAGCATGGCGCTACCTCTAAAAATATAGAAGACTAGCTTCAACTCTCAAAACGTGAAAGTGGTTTTGTCTGTTAGGCCTAAAGCGCTAAACTAATTTTGACGAATTTCGGTGAAACGACAGAATGGATCTCGGAGAAGGACATAGGCTACTTTTTCGTCGCGAAAATGAAATTTGAAAGGAGTTTTGAAAGTTTGCATGAAAGTAGAATAAAATGCGGACAGAGTCGCGGGATAAAGCAAGTAATGTTAAAAATGTGAAAGTAACTCTATCTGTTACGTTTTCACGCCCGAACCGCTGAACCGATTTTGATGAATTTTGCTATAGAAATAGTTTAGACCTTGGAGAAGAACATAGACTCCTTTTTGTCGCAAAATGAAATTTGGAGGGGGTGTCACACACAGTCACGGAATGAAGCTAATAATATTAAAAATGTGAAAGTAAGACAACTCTGTCTGTTTACGGTTTCACGCCTAGACCGCTGAACCGATTTTGATGAGTTTTGTTAAAGATGTATATTGGATCTTGGAGAAGGACGTAAGCTACTTGTAGTCGCGAAAACGAAAATTGAAATCGGTGTAATAGGGCGTTAAAAGTTTGCATGAAAGTCAAAGAAAACGCGAACGAAGTCGAGGGTTGAAGTTAGTCTTTTATAATATTGACTTATTATATGGTGTAGCTGAAAATGTTTGGTTCGTCTTTGGGGCAGTCATTTCCGCAATGAGATGGGCATCACGATGGTAAATGGCCGCTCTGTGGTTATATTCCACTACAGCATACTCGCTCGCTCAAAGAGGCTTATGTTTAATGGTTATGCATTACGTTAATTTCTAACAATAACCCGTAGCAAAGTTTACTTTAACTTGAAGCTGTCTACCAAAATGGTAAAGCACGTTCTTGATCGACTATAGAAATCTATTCGTTTTCAACACAAGTAGTTTGTAAATGGTAAAACTGGTGTTAGGCATAGCCGGTATATGGTTAGACATCATTTTTGGCATTGGATTTTGCAAATTTGCAAACTAAATAAAACCAGCACTAATGGTACTGTACCATCACGTAATACTTTATTAGGCTATTTTAAGATTTATACTTTTCGTAAGGTTTCTTATAATTTGACTAAGTGGCTACAAGTTTTTTTTTGCGATGTTACTACAAATTTACGGCTGTCGGATTATGTCCTATACTTGTGCTATAAGATTATAGCCTTTTGCCAAATTTCACGATTCTAGGTCAACGGCAAGTCTAGTAGGGGGGGTTTTGGTTCCGTTTGCAAATGTATGGGAAGTATGACATAAACGGCCATATCTTTTGATTGCTTACATACACTGATACTGACGGTTGATTTGTCAAAGATTCAAGGGACTGCAGACTTCAGTATTTGGTACTAATTTCATCTTTATAACTCTACGCGTTTGACAGACAGACGGACGGGCGAGAGGTCTCAACGCTGCACTCACACGAAACAGCTGACATCGCAACAGCACTCGCACGAGAGTGTACAGATGGCGACACATATTAATAATTTATATTCTTATGGTGGTTCTTTTTAAAATTGTATCTCTGTGAGTGATATAAATAAATTTAAACACATACACTGCGACATTAAGTGTGGAAAAAGAGAGAAAACGTTTTATTTGTAAAAATATATATTTCCATATCTTAGCAACCGCGATGGAAAGTCATCCTAAACACAACATTACACTAACAAACATTTTTAATTTTGATATGATTTTTAGTCATATTTATTATTTAGCAAAAGACATCAATAAAAATCACGCTTAACGCTAACATTGTCATGATACATTATAAACACCACATCAAATAGGAAAATTATACAGATTAGAGGCAAAGGATGGTCGCGACACACCTCAAGCTATTCTATATATAATTATATAGTCATTTTATACGCTATCAGGACGTCTCTTTGATTTTATCTAGCTGACGTTACTACATAATAAAGATGGCATTTATGTATTATGCCGGAGCCAGACATAGCTTCATTTGAATGATCATTTCAATGAGCATATATTGTGGCTGGAGACTGTGTGTAGCTGCGCAAAGTTTTGTAGTACTTCGTAGTCTTCAAGGACAAAAATGTACAAACACTTTGAGCTATATCGGACTCCGGCATTAGGACACTTAAGATGTATTTTAATCGAGACGTTTTGTGCAGGTCTTCAGATGAGATGCAACGGGGACGCCACACTTTGCTGCGCAAAGCCGGAGAGTTCTGGCGCTCTGGTGTGCGGTGGGGCAGCAGGGGTGTGCCAGCACCTTTACGACTCCGCGCCCAGCGGCAGCTACGGCACCATGACATACCTGGCGCGTGCTGTGGCTGCGCTGCTGGCCGACCGAATGCCTCATGACGCACCAGTGGAGTGCGCCATAACCTAGGTGAGTCACGTCAGGGTTTTCCACCAGTGTGTCGCAGACCAGCGGCCGCTATGGCTGCTGTGGGTCTTCCAGACCGGTAGCAACTATGGCTGTAGTGTTTCTGTCAATGTGCTGCAGATTAGCGGCAACTATGGCTACAGTGTTTCTGTCAGTGTGCTGCAGAACAATGGCTGCTATGGCTACAGTGCTTCTGTCAGTGTGCTGCAGACCAGTAGATGCTATGACTACAGTATGTCTGTCAGTGCATTGCAGATCAGCGTCAACTATGGCTATAGTGTTTTTGTCAGTGTGCTGCAAACCAGCGGCAGCTAGGGCTAAAATGTTTCTGCCAGTGTACTGAAGACCAGCAGCAGCTATGGCTACAGTGTTTATGCCAGTGTGCTGCATACCAACGTCAGCTATGACTGCAGTGTTTCTGCCAGTGCATTGCAGACCAGCGACAGCTATGGCTACAGTGTTTCTGTCAGTGTGTTGCAGACCAGTGGCTGCTATTACTACTGTCTACTGTGTACTATACTACTATCAAGGACGGTATAGGGGTAGTGGCATTAGTAGATAGGGTAGACCGGGGTCGCGTACCCGTAGTGGATCTAACCAGTTATCGGACCGATAAAAAGGAAAATCCACCTCCTGGAGGCTAAAGTTTTACTATGTGTTTCTTATTTTTCAGTTACGTTACAACGAACGTGCTGTCTTCACACAGTAAGCTGACTTCCAAAACGTGCTAATAAAAACAATTATTATTTTAGACAAATATTAACTTTGCCCAGCCGTGAGACACAATAAGCTAATTCAAAAAAAATTACTCTCAGTGTATTACTTTTTTTTTAACTTGTGTAGATTAGACGGTTATACCGATTTAAGTAAGTGTTAATACGAATGTAAAAGACAGTGTTACGATACGTAAAAACAAAATGGAACATAGACAATAGATGTAACGGTTCTTGTTTTAAACAAACATCCATTGCTGGAACAAAATGAATGCTACCCATTTAAAGGTTTCTAGTACTAGCGGACCCGGCAGACGCTATTCTGCCCAAATTTTGGGTTACTCACTATTTACTGATAGCAATGTTAGTTTTTTTTAGAATAATATTGTAATGTAGATAAATATATATTTTTTATTTTTGATATATCATTTCGCAGTATTGGCACAAATTTTGCAACATTTTTTTTACACAACATAAGTGATATTAGTGAAAATTGCTAGTTATAGTTGCTGTTATAATTAAACATGATTTATTAGTATTCTTGTTTTTAGTATTATTTTGCATGGATTTTTTGATTGTTAAAAATGTTAAACTAGAACAGTTTACGCTAACTATGTTCTTGGTGATCTTCCAATTTCCTGACAATTTATATCATTATTTTATTAATACTTAAGCAATATTTAATAAATGTTTATCAATAAGTTATTGTTTTTTTTTTAAATATAAAACTAGGTTCGTGTAGTATAAGGTGGTTTGATCAGCGGTAACACTTCTTTAACATTTTGAAGATGTTAAAGAAAATATAGAAGTTTTGAAATAATTTATCTGCTTCTCCTGAATATGATATTTTATATATCTCTATAAGACTATACGTTTAGTCTATCTTCAGACTTCCGTGTGTCATATCGTCCTATAATATATTTATTTAATAGTCTCATCAATTTAAAAAATCGAACACACAAATAAGTACTACTAATTCTTGAAATAAACACTAGTGTGTCTAGAAAAATATACTAGCGGTATTTGACATTTAATTCCGGTACTCTCTGCGCATAGCGCGTGCTCGTATTTTTTTTCTTTTGCAGAAAGGTTTCGGATATAAATACAATTTGTAGAGAAATGTTTCCTTTGCAATCTCCATCATCATGGACTGGAATGGACCCATTTTGAAATCTTGTTTAAAATATTTTTCAGGACACACTAGTTTTTATTTCAAGGTATTTATTTCGAAAGTTTAGAACCTATTTGTACACGGACGGACAGAGTGAAACAAAAAAGATTAGGTAAAGGGAAGACAATATAAAAAATATGAGTATAGTATAGTAAAAAAGTTATTGGCAGTAATATGTCTAACTATTTATTTGCAAAGATACATTTTTTTAAATAAAACACAACAATTTTAATTAAACGTTTCTACAAGTCAACTAAGCTTCATCCTTCTTGCCAAATGGATTCATCTTTGACAGCCAAGATGTTGTAGTTCTGAAATATAATATGTATAATTACATTATTTATTTCCTATACAACAAGATAAACATGACATTCATTGAATATTAGAAGATAATTTTCTGTCTTGATACTTTGAATAGTGAATTAAATTATTGCCTGGTAGGTCGAAATTCGGCCACAAATTTATATTTGTACAGGCTTTTTTTTGTCCCTTTCTTAATGGGGGCACAGTAATCCTGAAAAGTTGTAACTAAAGTTTTTTGTATCGTGATAATTGAGTAAATGAAGTTTAAAAAGAAGTGTTAACTTTAACTGAGTGGTCAAGGTACTACTCGTACATTTAATTTTGAAATTTTGTTTTCTTTTTTGACATTCCTGAGGGGCACTGCGTGCAAAAAAGCCCTAAATTTGCTTAATAAATGCTAATTTGCTATACACAACATTTCAATTCTTTTTATAACTATATTTGACAGGTAATGTTTTTATCGTCATCACTACTATGCTTTCTCATAATCTTATAGTAAAATGTATACATGTGTGTGTAAATCGTTTCGCATTGGTGTGCGTGTGGTTTCATTTTATTAATTTAATGTATTCATTATATATATGTTATAAAAATATACACAGTCACACCTCTTCCTCTAAATAAACTATAATTGTGCCATATTTCATACTCTTCTGCAGACTAAAGTTATATATTATTCTGGTAGTTTACTTAAGGTTTATTCTATAATGAAACTTGTTTGGTTATATTATCGCACATCGCATTAGGAGTATCATATAGTGATAATAATAATAAATAATAATTTACGATATATCATCAGGTGAATCCTTATCATTTTCCAATTCGGCTGCTTTCAATTTTTCCACTAAGTTTTTTCTATAGATGCTTTTTAAGGGTACAGGCCTGTTAGCAGCCTCCTTCATCTTGACTACTTTGCTAAGTGCTTCATACCATGATAGACCATACCATTCAATTTCTTCTGGGGTGTACTGAAATAAAATTTAGATTTAAACACCATCTATATTCAGTACATTTTCTTTTGTTTCGAGAAAATTAAAGGTTACTATACTTGTTGATTTAAAAATACAGGCAAATCATATGAGTTCTGGCACTGTTTCTATTGTTTTATCAACATTTAATTTGTTTATATAAATTGGTTTTTGGCTAATTAGCCTACGATAACACATATTTATGTGCTGTAAATGGACTTACACCACTTTCAAAATTAGACAATTGTAAAAATCGTTTAATTTTAATTTTGAAAAATCAAATATCGCTTAAAATATACTTCATTTTAATATAATTTTGTTTACAATTACGCATAACAACACATAAAATTTTATTTTAGACTGCAATTACATTGTCATTACCAGATACTGGTTACAAGAATTTACTTATTCTCTGCATGTGGTAGTGTTTCAAAATATGCATCATGCACTGGAGGTATATAAGGTAGTAGCTGGTTCATGTCTTTATATTTCATATTTTTTAGAGTATGAATTGGTATAGTACATACACTACATTTTATTTAAAAATTCAACTCCTAAATAATATGAAATTAGAAAAAACATAATAAGATTGCGGATTTTTCTGCAAAAAGATGGCGCTACTGTTGTTTTTTTAAATTCGTCAAAATACGGGCAAAGATACGGAGTCATACAGGCTTGTCGTATTTGTTTTCTTCTCACAGGTTTATGCGCTGTACATTTTATAATACATATTTCTAATTTTTAAACATCGGTAGATGTTTACTTACCAGTAGTGGAAACACAGAGGGGAAACAATGCAAATCGTCCGCGGGAGAAACCGCGGGACACAACTAGTATAAAATAAATGAAAATTAACAAAACACTGATCTGCATCTATCTGCTATGCCACCTACCTCTGTCAATTGGACTTACAGTACTTTCATAACCAATGATTATGCAATTTCATTTACCAACCGATTTTAAGTTGTACAAAACATTGGATTTTTTTGAGAAATTAAACACAGACTAGTTATATATAAAAAAATTACATTAAATTAAGCATGAATTATGTGATAGCTCATTTTTCTCAAAAATGGACTTACACCACCTGATTCTCCCAAGCCCGTTCCCTTGGCTGTGGTTTCGCTAGATAGTAGATAGGGACAGCGGGAATCTCGTTAATCCGGAAACCTAAAAAAGGGATGTTGTCTTAAGCCAATATTTCCTCAAATCTCGCATAACTTTACAGACAGAGCTCTTGTTCTCTCTCTAAAGTTACTTTTTGATGAGGAATTGCATAGGCTAGTGCTAGACACGTCGTCACACAGCGTTGCGAAGCAGTCCGTGGCGACGCGTCACCAACAAGCCGCCTGCCTCGCCCCATTAGATGTTCCACATAAAATACCTCTAAGGGACAAAAATAGGCATACACCTCTTTTGTCTTCCTTATCATCGCATTTGTTACATTAAGGTAACCTTTTACATACAATATTTCATACCTTTTACGGTGATAATTTTGCGCTATCTATACAGCGGAATAAAAATGCTATTTCTGTTTCTAACGTCGTTTGCCTAAAGAGTACGAGGGTGGGCTTTAATTGCATAAGATTTGGCTGTGCGGCGAGTTAAAACGACCGACTGCTGACTAACGTCATCCCCGGAAACCCCACTATCTCTACAATCTCACGATTGAGAGAGAGAGAGAGAGAGACGAATTTCTTAGCATTCCGTGGATTCACCGTGCGGGCGCAGGGTCCATCGCGTTGCAGAGAAAGGAACCACAGCAGTGCCCGGGACTTGTGACCCAGGTGTAGGTTTAGGAGCGCGCTCTTTATAGTGAGATCGGAAGAGCTTCCTAAAATTAAAAAAAAAAATTGTAAGTTACAAAATGCAAAAAAAAAAAAAAAATTATGCTCTAAAATAAAATTTACCTTTTCCGTTAAAACTTTTACTATAAACTTAAAACTTCATTAGACAATTTATATGATACAAGATATAGATGCAGTCATTATATGATACAAGTTCAAAAATAACAAAAGTATATATCCATATAATAACTCGTATCCATATAATAACAAAAAATACTTATAAAATAACACAGGATGTAAACGGGCACCTGCTTGGCACTGACTTCTTGAATATATCAGGTGTGAAGCACATTTTATGTACCAATTAGTTTTTGCATTATAAATCCTTGGTGTTTTTTGAACGAGGTTTAATTTTTCTCTGCAAAGAACGTCAACAGGATAAAATCATCCAATCACACGAGTCAAGAAGGATCCAAATCTTTGCTTTTTTTTATCAAGTAATATAAAAAAAACAATAATATATTTTTAATAATCACAGATTAATTACATTGATAAAAATCTAAAATCTATCTACTTTATAAGTAGACACTGAAGGATAAAAAACTTGTTTAAGCAGAATGTCCGTCGAAGCTGGTTTCCTCCACCTCTTTTTTTATAGTCGTTTCTATGGTATTAGGACTTTTTAACCCCCCCACCCCCCTCCCCCCCCCCTCCCCCCCTCCCCCCACGCTCCACGCTCCCCCCCCACCGGCCCAGTCCCACCCCTCGCTCTCTCACCAATCTCATCAAGATTATAGATTGTTAGGGTTCTGGGGAATACGTCAGACCTTTCATTCCTCGACGAAACTTTCCACCTTGGTGTGCCATCCCCTAGGTACCTAGAAAATGATAATTAAATCCAGTAAATAAACCGGGCAAGTGAGAGTCAGACTCGCGCACTAAGGGTTCCGTACCATCACGTAATTCTTTACCAGACTATTTGAAGATTCATACTTTCATAAGATTTAATTTAAATTGATAAAGAAGACACAACTAATTTTTTTTAACTGAAAATTTACTGTTTTTTGGATTTTTCAATATACTTGCACTTGAAGATATAACTTCAACGTTAATTGATGGTCGTGTTTCGTTCGGTTTGTGAGACTTTCCGGTAGCCTAAACTCGTCATTGAGGTGGTAACGCATCTGCTTGCCTCCTGGTCGTGCAGATGTCCATGGGCGTCAGTAAGCACTTAGGTGCCTGCTGTCTGCCCGTTTACCCCTTGTAACATAAAAAAAAACTCCTGCCAAATTTAATGATTCAACGACAACAACGGTCAACGAGAAGTACATACGTAAACCTATAGGGGTATACCTCATAGTTATTGGTTTCCTTTGCGAATATATAGGACATGTGACATAAACTGCAAAATCTTTAGATAACTTTTCCTTATAAAACAAGCAAACGGGCAGGCGGCTCACCTAAGTACCTCCTGCGCCCATGGACAACTGCAACACCAGAGGGCTCGCAGATGCGTTGCCGTCCTTTGAGAATGGAAAATTTCAAGTCTCTACCTTTAATAGTTTGGAAATGCTAGGGGGAGACTGAATTCGTTAGATAATTGAAACATTAGCTTATCTGACGCGCCCGAGTTTTTATAAGGGCCCTATCAGGCTTCTATGGAACACGCCCCTCCCCCCCCCATATTAAGAGTTTATATTTGGTGGGAGTACATCATAGGGCGCAAGGATGCTCCCTATATGGTACTCTGACGCGCTTGAGCATTGTACAAAATCCCCTCTCGGGCTCCCCAACCATTAAAGATTTATCTCGATAGAATGTGTTACTGAGAAAAAGTATTTTATACAAACGTTCAACTAACGTCAAAAGGAAAGCAAGAAGAAGATATTCGAAAAACAAAAGTCCGTCAAAAGCCTGTCACATGTAAAATTTTAATTTCTTACGGAACGACAGTAAATTATCATTTTGGTATTGAAAATGACAAAATTTCCGAGTAGACGAGGATAATTGTAGGCGTTGGTAGGCAATCTGGTGAGATGGTGCGGTGGAGGTACTGCCTCGTATTGGCAGTATTGTTACTCCTGCCGTCCAGAACTGGATCCAAACTAGAAGAGGATGACGAGGAAGAGTAAGTCCTGTATATAATAGACAAAGTCAAAGTCAAATTTCGTTATTCAGGTTTAGGTTAAGTTCAAAGATATTTGTTCTCAACACGACGTAGTGCAGTCACTTACTTTAGAATACAGTAACTTATATGGTGAATGAACGAAACGCAAGTTTTATTTCTGTATTATTTATAGTAGTATAGTTATCGTATAGTGTAATGCTCAAAAAATAAACGATTTCATTTCATATAAATCTATATAATCGATAGTAATTAATGTATCATGGGGAGTGTTCGGAGGAATTGTTCGGATAAATCTGAACAATTCCTCCGAATAAATATCGGCAGATGAATTTCACCATAGGACATCCCGTCAAAATTTAAAATTCCACCCTAATCACCTCGATGTCCTAAAGTTCACAACTGTTCGCTTTTCTAGACACTTTATGCCTCGCACAATTTCTCTGTGGATTCAGTTGCCAACTTCGGTATTTCCGAACGGATACGACTTAGGGACCTTCAAGAAAAGAGCATACTTATTTCTCAAAGGCCGGCAACGAATCTGCGAGCCCTCTGGTGTTGCAGTTGTCCATGGGCGTCGGTAGTCACTTAGGTGAACTGCCTGCTCGTTTGCCCCTTGTTATATAAAAAATATATATATACCTGCTACCTTCTACATAGGTTTTTTAAATATTTTCCTAATCTTATTATAGTACATAATTATGCCCATCAAAAGGTAAAATCTCTTTTAATAAATAATTATACAATTAATCTTAACGTACAGTCGACCAAGAAATTGGTTTGCCACGCTAAGGTCTAATGTCGTTTGCACGTGAATTAGTTAGAAGGCTCATTTTTGCTTGTTATGCATTACGTTAATTTCTAACAATAACCCTTAGCAAAATTTTCTTTAAGTCGATCAAACGGTTGATTTACTGCCACTATTTAACGACACCACGCCTCACTCGCAGATGGCGACACGTGAATAACTGCCTGTCTAATTATAAAAGTAAATAATAAATATACATATAGGACTATATGGCCACGGACGTTTGTTCTTAAGGTAGACAACTTAATGCCTGTGTTATAACAAACGCGTGTTATACACAAATATTATCTATATGTATGTATTTATATAATATATAATACATATATATACAGATAAAACAACCAGACGCAAGACGGGAATCGAACCCACAGCCCCCGGAGAGGAAGGCAGGGTCGCTGCCAACAGCGCCAACGGGCCAGTCTAAATATTATTTAAATTAATTTATGCCCTGTTTTTTACCAAATAAACGAAAAATCATAGCCTCACTGTTATAACGGAATGGTTTAAACGGTAAAGCGGAAAATGGAATAATTCGGCAATACACTGGTCTAAGTAAAGAGATAGCTAGAAGATAGAAGAGGATAGTAGGAATACCTTTAGGTATGCACAAATTTTATTTACCGGTACAGTAAAGGTTTTTTAGAGCTCGTGCTATTTATTTTACGAGGTGTATTTACACTATGGAAGCTTTTATACGGATCCCTAACTTTTTTGAAAATTTTCTACCGCCTTGATTCTTAGTGATTGTGGCATTCTAATGATGAAATATTTTTGCAAATCGGTCCAGCAGTTTCAGAGCCATTTCAATGCAAAAAATAACAAATCTTTCCTTATACGTATTTTTATAAATAAAGATTTGTTAATTCTATTTCTAAAAAAGATATGTCTGCAAAAATGTGCGGAATTTCATGACTCCTACAACCTATTAAAGAAAAAAATATATATTTTTAAAGGCTAGGGAATCATAAATATCCCTAATGTATACTTAGATGAAGGATAAACTCTAGTTTATCTCATTTGAGTATAAAGCTTGTGTTAGAAGTAAGTACGACATTATCTCATCAGTATTGCGGATAATAAAATATTTGATGGTTCAAAAGAGCTTGTCTATTATGTTAAGTATATTGAAATAAATCATTTTTTGGACTTGAATACACAACGGACTAGTATTAAAGAGTGGAAAAAATGTATTATAATATAATTTAAACTCAATTTATTTAAGGTTTTCACCTCAAATTTAATTTAGTTACCACTAGCAAACCCGGCAGATGCTGTTTTGCTTCAATTTTGGTTCCTCAAATTTAATTTAGTTACCACTAGTAAACTCGGCAGACGTTGTCTTGCTTGAATTTTGGCTCGTTTGCTATTGGCCAGTTAACCAATCGGCCTAAGTCTTTATAATAAAACGTGACAATGGCAGTATGTTTTATAAAAAAATAATTTTACATAGCACGTCTAGAAAGAACGTCATTTATTTGAATTATCCTGAAGTAGCGACCATATCTGCATTTTTTAATCATTCATTTAAGTTTTCCTTTGTTTATTCTCTTTTAAACCCTGAAACAAAACAAACAGTCCTCTAGAAATTTGAAAAACTTAACTGAAATTAATATATAGAACTAATCAGTACAGATATCATTTTTAGGGTTCCGTAGTACTACTAGGAACCCTTATAATTACGCTCTGGCCGCCCGTCCGTCCGTCTGTCTGCCCGCAAGGTGGTCCCCCCACTAGCAATTCCAAACTCTTAGACGTAGAGACTTGAAATTTTCCATGTTGATAGAATGTGCTAAAACTCATAAGAAAAAATATTTAGAACTGAATCGTACAACAACTTTTAAAGTTATTTAATAAATACGTTTATAGCGTATCAGATACGGAACCTTTTTTGTTCTTGAATCACACACACGTGTGTATCACTTCTATATAAGCGTGTCTTGACACGCTCTTGGCCATTTTTTTAAGCTTTATGGTCGCAACGTCTGATAACGACATTAGTGTAGCTAATGTCGTTAATCGTAATTATCAGAAAGTGTTAGTCTGAATAATTCTTTGAATTATTATGTAATTTAATCTTTGAAATATATTGATGTAGTAACAGAGACATGAGTTTGAAATCCAATAAGTTATAGGCAACCTTCATAGACACTGGAATAAGAATAAAGCTAATGATAATATTTAAAAATCTTTACTTTATTAGTTCAGTTTAATCCTAAAAATACTTGATTGTTGTATCTTACTTTATCTTTATATGGCGCCTGTCCCGTAATAAAACCATGATAAAACGGCGATATACGGTGCCGGCTTCACTAATGATGCTCTAAATAAATTTAACTTTAGAACAAGTACGTACCGGATTAGTGACTCAATTCTTATTTGACCATATTAAAAAAAAACGATTCAACAATCTAGCAGCAGGCTACATAACCCCAAGTTAAAAAAACTTATTTATTAAAAATTGAATTACTAGATTTAAATAACATAATATATCAATACCGTTTTATACATTATTATTTTTAACTAAGTAGCGAACCGCCAGACGTTGTCTTAATCCTAATAGCCAAAGTCTAAGAGCCTATTAACCAATTTCCATTATGTCTTTTCCATAGAACGTGACACTGCCCATATGTTTTTATAAAATAATAGTTTTACGTTGCACTTCAGTCAAAATTCCTAGTACAAACGTCAGTTTTTTGAAGTATTCTGAAGTAGCGATCAAACCTGTATTGTTTTTTAATTTTCCTTTCTTACTTTTAAGTCTTCCCGACAAATAAGGGAATAAAACAAAGCAAAGAAAATTCCAAATGGTTCTTCCGTATCTGAGTTTTAGCGGGACTAACGAACAACTATTGATTTTTATACATATACTAGCTGCGTCCCGCGACTCCGCCCGCGTGGGCCACCCTTAACATTTAGGGGGATGAAAAATAGATGTTAACCGATTCTCAACCCTAGCTAATATGCACGCAAAATTTCATGAAAATCGGTCGAGCCGTTTAGGAGGAGTTTGGCAACGCACCATTATTTTATTTCTTGCAATAATGTAGATAATTATGTATTTCCTCTCTGTCACATCTATTGCACCTCCGCGTGAATAGATTTGGTATAATCGAGTGTATTAAATTTTTCTTTAACGTTTGAATTCGTATTAACTCGGAGGGTATTCACGTATTAGTGGAAATAAAATTTTCTAAACATTTATTAGTGGAAATTGTGAAACTTATTTATTATATTGTACTACGTTTGCTCGCGGTTTTGCTTGTGTTATTGTTGATTTCTCCGTTTCCGTAATGACCGTTTCAGTAGGTGTAATATAATAAACAAATTTAAATTCTTATTTATTTAACACTAGAGGACGCGGAATACGCCGTCTTGTTCGAATTTAGGTTCGTCTCTCATAAGCAAATTAACGATTCTCCTTCACGTTTTTCCTAAGAACGTGACACTGGCTGAATGTTTTATGAAATAAAAAAATTACACGGCACGTCAGTCAAAACGTAAGTAGTATTCTGAAGTATCGAATAAATCTGCATCATTCGACTTTTACTCCCTATTTTTTCTATACAAATAAAATTTACTTCGGTCTAATCGTTGGCGAGACTAATGAACAACGTTTGATGAATACATGTATAGATTACTTTACACTAGCTTTCGTGTTATATGCTTCAGCAATGCTTACTGGTTATATGAATGGAGGAAGAATGGCACGACCATAAATTTTTTCATTTCATTTTCATATACTAAACGTTCTTATAACGCTATGAGAGTGCAGTACAACGATGCCTTCCGCGTGCTGATGAAGCTACCGCTTTCTAAATGAAAGAATGTAATAATTATTATCCGTCTTCTTGTTTTTTGTAAGCTCAATTATTCTGAGTATTGTAATTTTTAGGTGCCCCCGAGGCGAGTCTCGCGGACGCGATCTGTGGAAAGTTATTTTCTCAGATTCGGTATTCCATTTTACAAGCCCATTGTTGGGAGATGATAAAGGAGGCCGAGCCCTTAAGCTGCGCCCCTACTACGATGTCGACTCACCTGTACGCAAAGATTATTCATATAATCACAGACCTGCCACATTGTACCAGAATGTATTTTCTTCGTGAAATACACCATAAATTTTTATATATGAATAGCGGATCCAGCAAACGGTTTCTTTCTAGAATCTATGCCAGTCTCTTATTAGACATTGCATAAAACGTGACATTGAGGGTATGTTTTATGAGATTATATTTATGCATAGTACGTCAGTCAGAAGATCAAAGTACGAACGTCGTCTATTTGAAGTATTCTGTACTACCGACCAAATCTGCATTTTTTAGTATTTTTAAATAATCTTTCGATTTTTCCTTACTTTCTTTCCAGCCAGTCCAGCCGTTTTCGAGACTGATTTTTATAAACATAGACTTGTGGCAAACAGAAAGACTTCACAGCAGAAACCTGACAATTTACTGAACACTTTTTAATTTTATTTTATAGACATAGTCTTATTCATCCTATAAATTGATCGCAGCACTTCAAATAAATCAAATTGAACGGAGTCAAATATCGTAGAATAAAATTACAAATAATTTACATAATTATATTACGAAACAGACAGATGCAGGGGCCACAGCTAAAAACCTTGAGGAACGTCTGCTTCCAGCAATTAACTACTTAAAGCCGATGATTCATTAGTAATGATTATTATTCATAAAACTTTTAGTGTACATGAAATTAAACTGTTTTCTTTTTTGTACATGACGCCTCTGCGATACTTACTCTACGAGATTTCTCCGAAAATAATGTACGCTTTGAACGATAGTACCTCTCCGGGGATAAAACAAAATTAAAATTCATAAATCTAAGGTATTATAAGTGGGCTATCATCAGCAAGAATCGGGCTATTTAAGATAAATCGCATCAATTCCAAGATTTGTTTAAAGTAACTGCGATATCAGGTACCGATAACTTTGACCTTCTCAACGTGTGGGTCGCGAGCCCCCGAGGGTTGCTATGCTTCTGTAAAGGGGTCGCAGGAAATTATGAAACATTGCTTAAAATGACAAGAAGAATGTTTAAAATATGCTTTATATTATGTTGTGGTTAATGAGGGATCCATGTTGGACGCAAGGACTTAGATTAAAATAAATAAACTGTAATAAAAAGGTAACTGTTGTAAAAAATATCATATTTTATTTTGTTCTACATTTTTATGGGAGATAGCTGATGTTAAATGTTGATGCAGTCTAGGATGTATCGCGCTTACCTAGGATTTACCTATTCACTCTAGCCTTAAAGATACCCAAATTAAAATCTGAAAACAAAGACGTCGAAAGAGCGTTTTACGCTTTAGCCGTTTGCATAAGAGAGGAGGAAGCGTAGCGCATCGTCTGACGTCACGTGAAGTGACGTCTGGCAGACACGTCAACGACGTACGGGTGTAGACCCGCAAGGCGCCTAGTAGGTCTTCTATAAAATGGTGATAAGAGAATAAAGTCATGTAGCTCCTGTGAACACTACATCATTAACTAGCCGATAGTTAAATTTAATCACTGATAAAAACTTCTACTATTTTGATATTTCAAACAAAGAAGCTTTACGAATAGGGAAGGGTATTTTTCTACAAAGGGAGTTACGTCATGAAAAGTTTTCAAAAGCACTATGTACAACGCAAGCTTAACATTGTTCACAACAAAGTCTTGATATTTCAATGACAAAAATTACCCATACAAAAATGTTAAAATACAAAATTCTGTAACAAATCTCTAGACAATTTCTTCATTCAGAAGAAAGTTTAAATCGACTGAACAATTTAGTTCATACAAAAGCTTTTCTATATAACGAAAATATTAGAAAACAATTTTGCCCAGTCGGAGAGAAAAAGTAGATTTAATATAGAATACGGGTATAGGGGAATCAATCGTTCCTTGGTGGTTTGGGGGGGGACTACGTGCAAGGGTTGTGTGATGGGGAGTTTTCTTTACGCGATTGAAATACCAACATATCCAGTAATTAATAATTAGCTTTCAAGTACTGCACCGGTTTAATAAGACGATAATGTAACACACGGCCTTGTAAAATGTACAGCTTGTAAGTTCTACATTTTTTGACACCGTGTCAAGTCCAATGAACTGTACAAAAGATCCACAATGACTCAAAGGACTCTAAGAAAGGGGCAAAATCGTTTCTTAAAGGCACGTAACTCATCTACGAGCTCGTAGTCAGTTATAATAAGTTGAACTGCATGCGGTTTGGCCGTTAAATAAACCGTTACTGTAATCCCTCCTACAACAGATAGGTTAGGTAGGTTTATTCCACATTATAGGACGCGTTATAAAACGCGTTGTAGGATCATTCTTGTCCAACGCACTTGTACGGCCCCTGAATACGAAGAATATAATATTATATATGGTATAGAATAATATTAATGCATTATAAGACCACCATAGGGGGGATTATTTATTGTAGTCAGAAATATCACATTCTAGAATTTAATAGTTATATGTTTGTTATTTTACGTGTACTTTATTTACATGTATACTTATATCTTTATTTAATAGTTATCTATGCATCTATACTAACCTATCTGTTATTATTCGCGTAATTATGACAAATTAAAAACTAAACATTTATTTTATTTGGTACTTCTCTGCTTGTCATGGATATCCACAGAGTGACGTTTGATGGTATAAATAATTTAAAACACGCCATCAATCCGGCTCAAAGGATCGATTACGTGTTTCATCAGCAAACTAAATACCAATCTGTTGTATGATTGTTAATTAGCTCGCGGCACTAGTGTCATCGTTTAGAGAATACGATACGCACTTCCGCGTAGAATTTTCAACAGAAAACAGATATTTATTTGTTGTTAGTCAAAGTAAAATTTGTTTCCTTGCGTTAGTTTTTGAAGTGAAACTTCTTTACAGTTTACACCGTTACGATTTGAAAATCTGATGAAGCGACACAATAAAGAGACAATCATATTCATCAATAGGATTTAGTCTGCCAGGTAATGAGATAAAAACGTTTTTCTTTAAAAAAAAAAGATAACTATTCGGATAATCCCGATGACGTACATTACGTGTGAGTTTAAAAGCCGCTTTATAATAAGCATACATTCCGCTCGCGAAAGTCTAAGTTTTAGAAAAGAAAATTAGATTAAGATCAAAAAAACAAAAGTAAGTGGATGTTAGACAATGTTATCAGCAGTGTGTCCGCCTTGTTCATACGCTAAGCGTGTTGCAGTGTGCCTTAATACGTTTACAACTATTATATAACACTAGTGTAGTGGCTCGACGTTTCTCGCACGAACAATGATCTGTACACGGAACAGTGTGAGATTATTTGTGTAAGCCTCTTTGAACCTTGTTTAATATCCATTATATCTCAAGGAATTTCCTGCTGTGTAACTTGTGTGATCTCGATCCTGTGACATTCTCAAATATATTTCATTTACAAATATCTATACAAAAAAATAAAAGTTATGGGTCTGTTTGAAATGTTGTAATAATAAATTATTTTTAAGAAAACTGCCTTCAAAACTCACATGATCTCTCAAAAATCGGCAGACCGATTTCGATTAAATTTATATGGGACCATCTTTAAAGCATGTTCCACCAATCAAAAAAAGAATAGCGCATATATATAAAAAAAACAGTAGCATGGAGAACCTCACACTTTTTTTGAAGTCGGTTAAAACTCGTTTATATATAGTATTTTCGCTGCATAACAACACGTGCATGGAGCAGTACATTGCTGTGCCTTCTGCGAGCCGTTCTTTATATATTTTACAATATATTTTGAAGACCTCTCAAACTACGGTTTGTGACATTTAGAGTGAATATGTAAAGAACTTCTGATTGATGCATGTCTTCCAAATAACGTAGATTATAGTCACCCGAGCTCTCAGCTCAAAAGAGCTATAAGCCGTAGAGCGACGCAGCACTGGAAGTACACACGGCACAAGTTTGGACAGGCGCCGGATAAACGGATCTGAGTACAACTTACGGAACCAGTTGAATGTATCCAGCCTCCCTGACACTATCGTTTGTAGCATTCAATTGAAGTTTCGCGACTGTCTTATGACACTTGATATTCTGGAAACTTTTTAGGGTTCTGTAGTCCTTTGAGAAACCCTTATAGTTTCGCTTCGTCTGTCCGCCCTAATTTGTGAAAAAACTCCTAGAATTATGAACATAAATGCATGCAATAATGTATTGGGGGATTTATTTTTTGTAACATGTTTATTTAGATACAGCAGTAGTTGAAAATGTTTTTATACAAATCAATTAATGATTTAATCTAAATAACCTCTAGTATGAGTTTAATATACTCTACCTTTATAGATAGGGTAACTATGTACCAGCGAATAGTTAAATGCTTTACTGGAATAGATTAAATGCCTTTATAGATAGAGTAACTATCATAATTCTAAATTCCGAATTCAGAACCGCCTGTGATACCCATTTATCGTTCCAATTTAATTGAATCAAATTAAAATATCTCACGCAAATGTCATTAATTTGAGAAGTCTTTTGCAGTTTCATTTTCATTGTTAAATACCAAGAGAACCTCGTTTTAGAAGTGGAGATAGTTTCAATTCAAAGTCTGTCCGCAAAATTAATACAAACTTTTCTAGAATTAGTATCGATCAAGGGTGCTAAGCTCCGCCGAATGTTTTACTTAAGGTGGGCTTAGACCAAACGAACACAGAGGTAGAGCTAGAATAAGGGCAAACTTTCTCGATCTTCTAGTGTAAACGAAAGCTCGTTCTTCGCGTTTACATACGCGCGTCGAAATATCATCGAGAAAAGATCTAGAATAAGAGTCAGATTGTGTTGCCTTCACAAAGATTTAAACGCAAACAGAACAGCAAAAGAATGCTCTACGTCTGTTTAAACTAAAAGGATTTGGTAGAGTAGGGGTAGAATGAGCATTCAGTCGTACACATAAATGAGTATTAAAGAGTTTTAGTTATTGAAATATTAATCGTTACTGTAGTTTAGGTACTGACCTACTTTGAAAAAGCCGCGAGGCTTCGTCGCCCAGGGAATAGTCCATGTTAGACATTTTATAGTTAGCTATTTATAAAAGAAGCTACTGTACTTAGTAACCTTCCTTTCTAAACAACTTTATGTACGCTACTACATGTTTATTTCTCGATAAATATTTGTGTGAATGTATGTTTGTCTGTATGTAAGTGTTATTGTAGGTACAAATTTTAAGTAGAAATTATTTCTTTGGTATTGTGAAAAATGTGTAGTGCCTCGAAGAGCCAATTGGGTTTAAGGGCGCGAAGAATTTAGTGTGTCTTTATTTATTATGATTTTTGTTTAATGAGGTAAATAATGTGGTACCTACTTCATAAAGTTACAATCTAGCTTAATAGATATTAAGTAATTCCATTCTAACTTGCTAATATATTATTTGCTTATACTAAGAATGTGTCTAATAACACAATCTTATTGTTTCTAATGACTTAAGAGGAAGACACTTTATGCCCATAAACTAACATGTGTCGTCAACGTTCACATGGTGTTAAAGTCTATATTCATGGGTCTTGGCGTATTTTTGCGCTACTTTAGCAACGACGTCCATCTTAAGGTCCCTGTATTAGCAGCACTCAGATTAAATGCAGGAAACTCTGGTCCACAATCAGTCGGCCTCACGTCGATTCACAAAGGGATCACTAAATAATTAAAATTAAACTAAAACTGCTGTTATTAAACCGTTTATTACGGTCATGGACTGAACTCGTTTACACAATTGATATTACTTAAATGAATATGTATGTAATAAATGTTATTTTCAGTTTAATGTAATTATGTATAACTAAAATTTACAATCCCCACCTAGTACTTAAGAAGGTATTAAATCGACTTGACTTGACGTATACTTTCGATATATTGAAAGCCAGTTTAATATGTTTTAGCTAAAAGAAAAGGTTTTTTATATTACCCGGGGTAAACGGGTAGGCAGTTCACGAAAGTGACTACCGCCAACCATGGATAACTAAGCCAGAAGATACGCAGACGCAACCTTTGAGTAAGTCTAGTCTTGTTATTATATCATTCATAGAAGCGAATTATAATTGAACGTACATAAAAAAAAAACAGATGCAGAGAACTACAATAGCTCAAACGATAAGGAAAGGTACTCAAGTCAAGGTTTTTGGGTCGAGGTCTTACCTCCAATCGGCTATTATACCCACTTCTAGCAGATTCAATCAACATCGAACATCGTTATTATTGGTGAAAACAAAAACTTAGAATTATATAATATATATCAATAAAATGCATGTGCGGTTAATGAATCATATACAGAAAGGTGGATGTGTATTTCATGTATCATGTATTATAAGTGATGGGAAAAAAAAGAAAAAATTCATCGATGAGGTGATCGTGGCGTCACATTAAAGGTTACGCCTGAAAATCAGCTTTGCAGTGCTCAATAGAATGCTGCATACAAGCTGAGGCGTAGTCCTTTTTGGCCAAACGACCCTATTTCATTATGTACAAACGAGCAGGCGGTACTCTCAAGTGACTACCGACGCCCATGGACAACTGCAACACCAGGGGGATCGCAGATGCGTGGCCGGCCTTTGAGAAATGAATATGCTCATTTCTTGAAGGTTCCTAAGTCGTATCCGTTCGGGAATATAGAAGCTGGTAATTGATTCCACAGAGGAATTGTGCGAGTTACGAATTTTCTTGAAAATCGCACGGTTATGGATTTTAGGATGTTTGATTTTGTATATCATTTAGCGTATGTTACTCCTTGTAATATCAGCTATCTCCCAGCGAAAGTCCCATCCAAATCGGTTCAATCGTTGCTGAGATAACCCGGAACAAACAGACAAACTTTTTTTTATTTGTTTTTATTACAGGTATCGTATAATATATACTTCGAAATTTGTTCCACTAGTATACTATATAACTTTGTCTATATACATTATATGTATAAATATTTAATTAAAGTTTAAAGATCTTTATTAAATTATTGGTTTAGCACAAAGGATAAGCAAGGTTGTACTGATCCAATATTTTCGTCATAATAGCAAGCGGGGATGTAACTCAGTGGTAGAGTGTCTGCTTCGCATGCTGAAAGTCCTGGGTTCAAATCCCAGCATCTCCAAAATCTTGAATACATTTTTTTTCCGCAAAGATTAATTTTACCTTTTTTATTTTAACTTTTTTTTATAAATCAGTACGTTGACTCTGAAATATCCTTTAAACACATTTAATAGCATTTTTATTGGTCGCCATGCTTGTAGCCGAATTGGGCCGGCGCGTCCGGGTACCAGTACCTCTTTCTGATATGAGATCAGCGTGAAGTGTCTTTTTTTTTTTTTTGTTTTTTTTTATGTAACATAAAAAAAAATTCAAATTGGACCAGTAGTTCTTGAAATTAGCTCGTTCAAGCAAACAAACAAACAAAATCTTAAGCTGTATATGTTAAGTATAGATTAAAAATTTAACAGGTTATCAAGGAGGAGGAAATTTGCTATAAAAATACTGGTCAAGCAATAAAGATCCAACGTTAACCGACACAGAATAACGCCCCATTGCCCCCTGATTGCGATCGTCTTGCCCTGCCAATTGTTTCCGTATCTCTCTCAACGTGAGATTAATGAGAAACCCACACTTTAGGAAGTAACTATCAATGCTGGACAGACATACGTATTTATATTTTCAGCTATTGTTCTATACTAGGGGTACCCAACTTGGTTAAACCCAAGATCTACTATTTACTGACGAAAACCTATTCATTTTTCTTGAAAAAATTTTATCTCATCGCATCTCATTCACACAATCACTATCTTTGTAAGAAGTACCTATATATATAATCTAGAATCTAGATTAAATTCAGTGTACACTGTCTGTGTGTTTGAGTTAATAACTTCAATATCTTGCTCCTCTGTTCCAGGCTATCCGACGTTCCACCAATAAACTCTGATTAAAATTTAATCAAGCGTAGCCCGAGTCAGCGCTATTCTGCTGACACCATGAATTATTAATATCATGAACCTTAACATAACCTTTTTTATCGTTTTTGTATAGTGGACCAAGAAAGTCTTTTACCATTTTAGATAACAGTTCCTACTATGCATAACAAGCAAAAATGAGTCTATTAACTAATTGACGTGCAAACGACATTCGACCTTAGCGTGGTAAACTAATTTCTTGGTTGGCTATATCTACTCTACGTAATCCAATAGATCCACCACAACGCTTTAGTAACGACTACAAATTTATCATCACGGGCTCCCCTACTTATGTGTCTACATATACCTACCAACGAAGAACTGTCGGCGACGCGTAGCCTGGCAAGTCCACCTAGCCCGGAATTAAGATCTTCCTTTCTTCCTGCGGTTGAGCATATAGACCTCCGTTCCTAGTTTTCATTCCTCGCCGAACCCTTCCACGGTGGTGTGCCTTCCTAACCTAACTTAAAGTATGACTATTAACTAATCTTTTCTTAAAAATAAAGAAAAGACTTACTGAAAAGTTCTATCAATCATCTTTTATATAGAAGGTCGATTCGATACCACCTTGTTGTGTGTGGAATTCGAAATTCTTCAAACATATGTAAGATGAAATTGAATTAAACGACAGCATTACATTAATTCATTCATACAACACATAGGTAGGTCAAGCTTATAAAAGCGTGTCAAGAATACATGAGCGCGGTAAAAGTACGGAGCTTAATTGCGATTTCGCTTACATTACCACTTGAAGCAGGTCAAAACGTAGCACGCGAGACTGTGCTTATGAGCCAATTTTACTCAAATCTTGATTGTACAAACCGTTATAGTATTCCATGAAATGATTGTATATATGTAATTCGAGAACCTCATACGGGACTTTTAATATTATTTCTTGTTGATATTATTGTTCAAGAATATTGAATTCCTTGAAGTCACTGCAATTTTTTTTTTTCCCTATTTTTACCCTCAATTATAAGTTAAAATAGAAAAATAAAAACTGAGTGCAATAATGTCTTTAATACGCTAGGTTTGAATTTAAAAAAGAATGTTTCACTAACATATCTATCCGAAAAAAATATTTTCATGCAAAATGTTGCCACAACGAGGTCGTATGGGTTACACTATTAAAAAAATTATGTGTTTTCTTTTAGAACGCCTTTTACTCTATAGCCCTCATTAGCACGAGAGCTTTTTTACCGCGCGTTAAAAAAGCGTTCATATGAACTCCCATGGTTGTGTTCACACGACAGCGCTATTATAACGCACTCTTTTTAGTCGACCAATATTCTATTTTCAACATTATATATACATATACGGTATAATTTCGTATCGACGACGCTAAAAAAGCGCCAACGCCGAAATTTAACGCAACACTAATTAACTCTCGTGTGAATGAGTGCTAACTTCGCTGTATGTACAACTTTGTCATAAATATAAATATATACAGGACTATATGACACACGGACGTCTGTTCCTAAGGTAGACAACTTAATGCCTGTGTTATTTTCCCCCTCCTACTAAGCTTAAATTAAAAGCTTGTATTAGGAGTGGGTACGACAATACCCCAACGGCGGTGGGGTTAGAACCGGATACCTTGGGGAACTCAGTCCATACCTTATACCGTTGAGCTATTGAGCTATTGATCATATTGAGAGAGACTATCCTAGCTGCTATTGTCGCTCCCCCTACATCGTCCGTGAGAGTAGTATCCGCATCCTTTCTCTCTTCTCCATTTACCTTTATATCCTTTAAGTCTATCCCTTCCTTTACTCCTGTCTATCTAATCAAACGTTTACCACGCTTGCAGTCTTTTTGGTCTGCAGCTAAATAGGGCCTGCGCGTTCGGGTACCAGTATAACTTTTCCTCATATAAGATCGGCGTGAAGTAGCCCCAATGCTGTCAGATCAAGTAATGTATTGTTGTTGCATTTCATTCGGCTTGTGAGATTTTCCGGTGAAATGAACATCTATTTATAGGCCGGCAACGCATCTGCGAGCATTCTGTTGGTTCAGATGATCATGGTCGTCGGTACTCATTTACCGCCTGCTCATCTGTCCCGTGTAAAGTAAAAAGAACGTAATCTTAACTTAGTCTATTGAGGGAACCTGTGAATTTTAGTAGCGATCCAGGTCGAGTTATTTTTTCAGTTTTTTTAGCTAAATATTAAAGCTAGCTCCTAAACCTACACCTGGGTCACAAGTCCCGGGCACTGCTATGGTTCCTTCCTCTGCAACGCGATGGACCCGGCAAAGTTTTGTAGAACTTTGTAGACTTCAAGGTCAAAAATGTACAAACACTTTGAGCTATGTCTGGCTCCGGTATTAGTGACTACAGCCCATGGACAACTTCAACACCAGAGGGCTCGCAGAAGCGTTGCTGGCCTTTGAGAAATAAGGATATTGTTTGCCCACTGCGCCAAGGGGCCATTCAAAAGTTGTCGGGTTTCACTCTATTTTCCTAGTGAGTTTTTAGCATGTCCTATCAATATGGAAAATTTCATATCTCTACATTTAATAGTACACACCTTGCAGGCGGACAGACGGACAGAGCGACACTGTAAAGGTTTCTTGTAGGACACCGGAACTATAAAAAAAAAATGGTCAAGAGCGTGTCAACACACTTATATAGAAGGGTTCCGTATCTGATACGCTATAAACGTATTAGTTAAATAACTTCGAAAGTTGTTGTCCAATTTCGTTCGAAATAATTTTTCAAGTGAGTTTTTAGCATGTTCTATCAACATGGAAATTCTCAAGTCTCTAAGTCTAATAGTTTGGAAATGCTAGGGAGGGGGACAACCTTAGGGACAGACAGACGGACGGACGGCCAGAGCGAAAATATTCTTTAGCTTATTAATAGTAAATCCCTTTTTAATGAGAAATAACAAATAATTGCCATTTCCACTGTGCCAATAGTCATCAAGCAAGGTAAATCCTGTACAAAGTTTTTGCTGCCCGTTTTCCTTATGAAACGGACAAAAAAATGAGTCTCGCCACCTGATGTCATCCTCGGAAGCCCCACGATCTCTGCAACCTTACGACTTATATCACTCAGTGACATCAATCGGGTCCCACTGTTTTACATGCCTTCCGAAACACGGATGAGGTCGGATATCAAATATAAACCATTGTTAGAGTGACTCATCTATCATCTGGTCGCAGCAAGAGCTACTTCATCTAGAGATCCACTCAAATGCCGACCACTGATTAGGCCACGACCTCCTCATTGGTATTGAAAAGAAAAATAGGTACTAGTCCCAATTTATAATATTATAAATACGAAACTAACTACACTTGTCATTAATAATAATATTATAAATAATCTATAAAACAATTAAACTATAATTTTTCGCGATAAGTTAAAATAATTCTTATTTTAATGACGGTTTACACCATTTATTCATATAAAATATATTTTTATTTGTAAATATATAAATGCACTGTTTGTTGCCATGAAATATTATAAAAAATAAATCTAAGCAGGGTTTATACTATGTATATTGTGCCATGGGCTGTCATGGATGGATATATTTTAATGTAATCACATTATGTATAGGATTCCTTAGAAAAAAATAAAAATCGCCGAAATAGGAGAAAATACTTGAATTTATCGCAATCTAAGTAGCGGGTTTTAAAAGAAAAAGAAAACATCACAGTTTTGTTTCGTTCGGTTTGTGAGACTTCCCGGTGGCCTAAACTCGTCATTAAAGGCCGGCAACGCATCTGCTAGCCTTCTATATCGTGCCCTGCGTGCCCTAATACCTGCACGCAAGAGGACTTGATGGCTGCCACTCATAACGCAGTTGATGTGGCAAAGTTCTGGGCCGACACGATTTAATGCTTGTCAACGAAACGCTAAGAAGAAGATCACCGGTAATCTTTGTGTCCGGGCTAGTTGGGATTGCCCGGGGCAGCCGCACCTCACAGGTAGTTGTTCGTTGGAAGGTCTATATATAGTAATCGTAACTAGAAACTTCGCTAGCGTGAGTTGGTTTGTATGGAGATTTTCAGCGTTTGTACTGCGGTCGTCGTCATCCGTATTTGGTTGGTTTTTTACAGCTTCAAAGACTGCAGATTTCAGTATTTGGTATTAATTTTAACTTTGTAGGTCTACGCATTGTTGGAAAAAGGGTCTTGAAAGACAGACAGACGGACAACAAAGTGATCTTTTTTTCCTTTGGAGGTACGGAACCTTAAAACATTCTAATAGGATTTAGGTGAACGTTTCAACAACGGACAGTCAATACCTACTTAATTTTATACATTTGCTTTGTGATCTAGTATTCTGTACGGGCAGCTTTAACCGGTAAGTACATCTTTACATGTAGATTACATGAATACAGAATAATGAGACGGTTATTTAAATCGGATTACATCATTGTTTTACATGTAACAATTGGATTAAATAAGATAATTTGTAAGAGTATATATCTATTGAGCTATGTAGTTACATAACTTATAGTTTATTTATGATTGCAGGTCATTGTAGATTTTTGTTTACTTTTTGGTGTCACAACACCCTTTGCTAATCAAAACCTTAACTGACGAATTCGACTTTGTTGTTTGTTATTTTTCCAGCACGGATACATGGTTTTCATCATACCACTACTTATAATTATTTACTATAACTAACGATTTTACTCTTTAAAATTATCAAATAACACAAATATATTATAAAAGCGAAGGATCACTTAACACGAAATCTCGAAAACCGCGTGACGTACAATGACGTAATTTGGCAAGGAAGTTGTTTATCGTTAGAAGACATCAGCTAAAATTGAACTTTTTGATAGGGTCAGATTAAAGAGAAGGCTCTTAGTATTTTACGCGGACAAAATTGCGGGATAGAATTAGTCTATTATAAAATGAAAAAATATGCGAAGCCTATGTAACTTACGCACTTTAACGATGAATCCATCCATCTAATCCCTTGCTAATAATGTATCATTCTGTCTCTAAATCAGCACATATGGAAAAATTATGACATAATACTTTAAAAAAAATCCCATTTAAGTTCATTAAAAATAACAAAATATATATGTTATATTAACAAAAGTATAGTCATAAATATAAATTAACATAATGTTATTTTCCCATCAGGTGGAGGTAAGTCTATATGGCTCGTCAGCGTTTCCGGGTCCTCGTTATGGAGAAGGCTGGGTCAGTTCAAATATGGTAGTAATAATCGTATTATGTTGTCAAAATGTTAAGATGTAATTAAAATAATGAACAATACTAACTGTGCCTGGCAGTTTCACACGCTTTCAGAATATATCGTCTTATACCAAGAGCTTTACCTAGCTATTTAGCTGGTCAGGGCAAAAAACCTAGCCGCCCTTTGTTGTATTGGTTTGGGAAGACTGGCAACTGGTTCCACAGATTTGTTTGGAGTTGTCTATGTCTACAGCTATAAGCAAAGCGAGATAGTTTGATCTTTTTCTTTCAAGTTAATCAATTTTCACCACAGGCTAAATGCAAAGCCATTTTTAGAGCATAATATCATGTTATATTCTTTATTCTCTTTCAGTCTTCATTTCTTTTTACTCTACTAGTTACATTATACAAAATCTGGGTTCGTCTTCGGGGCAGCCATTTCCGCAATGAAATGGGCGTCACGGTGGTAGACGGCTGCTCTGTGGTTGTATTCCTCTACAACATAATCGCTCATGGCAATCGCTTTCTTCACGAAGCGACCAATTGCATCGTCCGCGTCGTCAGGGTAGTAGAGATACCTCCTCTATTCTTTACCTCCTTAAAACAATAAAAAATACTTTAGAATGGTAGAGTACGAAAAAAATTAATAAACGATTACACACTTCGCTCACTTGTTTATTGCGTGCGGCGTGTTTTGCCTACACCTTGCCTTTTATAGACCTCCGCCCATTGCCGCACTACTAACATCCTTACTAACAACTTAATAAGTGTAATCAAGATTTATTCGCTTATTGTTAGTGTGCTACAATGTTTGTGTTGTTCATGGCTTGATTAGTACATTAAAATGCATGTACGGCCTCATTCAAATCAACGAGCTAACGAAAAAGGCCATGGCCAATTTATTTACGACAAACTGTAGCCCGCGACTTAGGGATTTTGTGAAGTTTTGAGGGTTGTTATGTTTTGCGTGTAATTCTAATTATTTGGGTAAAGGCAAACCAGTCTATTTTATTTCTTGTATTTAGTACCTATCTATCAGTGAAAGTTCCATCGAAATCGGTCCAGCAGTTTCAAACATTATCTGGGACAATCAGACAGACACCAATGTCTTAACTAAGCTCTTTCCTTTTTTTTAGTTATCGTTTATATAGTCGTATGAAATCAGTTAAAAAAATCGTTAAATTCAGATCCTTCAATTTTATTTATATTTATAGGCGATATGGGAGCAAAGGTCTATCAGTAAAGCTCTCTAAAACCTACTGAATCTATTACATACAACATCTGAAGGTGCATTAGTAGGATTTGGATTTGGTTCGGCATGGAAATACAAACAAATTCGGTTTCGGTAACGCATTGGCAGAACGGCAAACAAATTTTGGAAAATTACTATTTTCCATTCCTGAAGTTTCTGTAATGCCCAATCAGTTTTAGCCCAAACGAAAATATGCATGCCAAAACTTAGAAATCTCTTAAAAAATCTAATTGTGTGCAATCAATTGCGTATAAATGAAATAAATAAAAATATTATATCACGCGATAAACTTATGCAAGATTTAGTATTCATTGCTAAACGATAAATATAGACAGACGATTATTATTTTGGCGGTGAGCGTGTGGGCGAAACGTTGCCTATAGTGGAAGGTAGAAGCTAATATTGTTCATTTTATTGGAAGCGGTTAACCTTAATAAATTTATTTATCAGCTCTTATATCTTCATAAATATTTGATGAACCATCTATCACCATTTATTACGCACCTTTTATATGAAGTAGGAAAAGTTTCGCATCGTACACATATATCGCTTAGAAGCCAATACTTAGAAGAGAGACTCTACAAATGTTATTCGCAAAGTCTATCGTATTTATTGTATCGAGTAATTCCACACCGAAACATATAACTATATTCAAGGATACTTGTATTTTTAAGAAAAAAAAACTTAACTTGAACATGTTAGTGGCTACTCGAACCTCGAATTCAAACCCGAACTTTTTGATACCGAAAACATAAAACAAAAACCGTGGCTTATATGCTTTTAACCGTTAGACCGGTTTCGTTATATTGTGACTAGTTTTATTTAGAATTTTCCACGAACTTCGCAGATTTTATTTGTTAATTTTACCTGTACCCTGTGAGTGATCACCTTCGACAGAGGTCAGCAACCTTTTGGCAGGCAAGGGCCATTTTAAAAAAGGAGAGCCAGGCGAGCTTTACTTAAATAATTATTTGGAAGTAGGAGTCAAGTTATCCATTTATGTAGGTAGACATTAAAAGCGATAATAAAACTGCTAAATTTTAGTACATCTATTGTCAAAACTTTGCGCTCTTCTGATGTAATTAAATTTATTTATTAGGATTAGAATTTCATTTCCAAAACAGTCGCGGCCCACAAAGAGTGGTCGAGACACGCGTGGCCGACCGCTGACCTACGGTATTTGCAAGCATTCTACGCTGACTGTTTTGTTTTGTTTCATCAGGTAGGGCATATGCTCAATGAAGCGTTTCAAGCGTGTACACTAATATGGCGAATCTGATGAGTTTAGCATCGTTCTTGTCGTAATTGTTGCATTTTTTTAGAACATTACTCGTATTTCGTACGCAAAACGGGAAACAAGTTATTATGTGCGCTTATTACAGCTGGTTACATGCGTTACCAGAATTTACTAAATACTGGATAATTATGCGTGTTTAAGCATGTTTTTTTGGTATGCGATTACATTAGTTTTTGACCGGTACAATGTTTTTAGAAAATTTTTTATACAACAATACCAAATGGGCAAGTGGTTCATCTGAGTGACCACGAACGTCAATGACAAAATGCGATGCGTTATTTAAATTACCGTTGGCGCAGTGGGCAGAGACCCTGCCTTCTGCTCCGGGGTCGTGGGTTCGATTACCGCCTCGAGTCTGGGTGTATTTATCCATATGTATGTATTTATATATTTACAAAAAAAAATGTTTGTGGCGTACACCGCATATATATAAAGCGTTCAATTCAACCGCAAAGCAAGCAGTCGTTTCCGAACTTATCGGTAATTTGAAAGAGAATGGTGTGCGAATACTTTTATTTTTGCGAATACTATTAAAATAAAACCTTACGCATACCAATGCCAAGCGATTTACACACACATGTATACTTTTTATCATAGGATGGTGTCTAAACGTATTCATAATAACCGTATGTTATATTAATTGTCAAATCAAACAATAGCTATTGTTGTAATAAGCACGTGAAACGCGAACCTAAAGATTAGAGTCCGAATTCAGACCAGCCGGCGTTGTCTAAAACACAAGTATAAAATTGGTCAGTTGTTCTGTGGCGTCCGTTGAAGACAGTGTGAAGTGTGTCAATGAGTAAAATTGTGTTTTTTTGTATATATTACAAGGGGTAAACGAGCAGGCGGTTCATCTAAGTGACTACCGTCGCCCATGCACCACAAGAGGCACTCAGATGCATTGGCGGCTCTTAAAGAGGGTATACGCCACTGGGAACACTCATAAACCGAACCAAACTCGACGACAATACTATCACTAAACGTGACAGCATTGCCACCACTTCACGCCGATCTTATGTAAGAAAAAGGTACTGGTACCCGGAGTCGCCGGCATAATTCGGCTGCAGACCAAAAGGGACTGCAAGCGTGGCGCTACCTCTAATATATATTTTTTTGTATGTTATAGTGGGGCAGACGAGCAGGCAGCAGGCGCACATGGACATCTGCACGACCAGAAGGTCAGCAGATGCGCTGCCGGCCCTTAATGACGAGTTTAGGCCACCGGGAAGTCGTCCATGGGCGCCGGTAGGCACTTCGGTGCCTGCTGCCTGCTCGTCTGCCCCCTTGTAACATAAAAAAAAAAATAAATAAATAAATAAATAAATAATAAAGTTTCAGTTCGCTTTGGTGCTATCTGAGATTCAATAAATATTCTTTATTGTTGTACATGTATGTTAGTGCTTTTCTGCTTTATAATGTTATTTTATTTGGTTATATCATTTTAATTGTGTTATGTTGGGGATGATTGAAAAAAATATAATAGTAATTTTCGGAAGTAGTAGAATTCAAGGTTGGTTATCCGAAATCTATCAAGATTTGACGGAACGTTGAAGCCTTTATTATATTTTCTCGAGGATAGACAAGAGGCTATGCACGATAACAATTCGTTTTAGCTGATGGCTTCGTTGTGGTCGTTTTGACACCCTCCGTTGCCATTAGTATGCCATGAAGCAGGGTTAACGACCGGTTCGCGTGATCACGTTGCTTTACGGTTATTTATACGTTGAATGAAGAAGATTCACGAAAATATATGGAAGGTTTTCATAATCCCAGACAAGTTGTCTTAGTTACTCGTTTCGTTGCGGTCGTTTTGACTCCGTTCGTTGCGTTTAGAATGTTTTAAAGCAGGTTTAATTACCGGTACACATGATCTTTAAATCACTTTAAATTTTCATAGGCATCAACGTTTAATGAACAATGAAAGTTACAGACCCGTATCAATTTATATTCGTGAATTATAATCTCAGACGAGTCGTGAGTGTTAGTGATCACTATAAAGAACACGCTCTTGAACCTACACCTGGGTCACAAGTCCAGGGCACTGCTATGGTTCCTTCCTCTGCAACGCGAATGACCCGGCACCCACATGGTGAATCCATGGAATGCTAAGAAATTCATCTCGTAATAAGTTCATTCAGTTTGATGTAAATTTGGGGGACCTTTACCTCATTATCATTATTATTCATTAATATATCTAGTAAGTAATACTAAGAAAGTACTAATTATTTTTAGCTTTTAGTTCCTTGGTATTTTTTGAAGGTGGTTTTCTTTTTGTTTAAAAATACATAATTTTTAAATTTTTAGTCTATATATGGTATGGGTAGACCAACTAAACGCACTCTCTAATGACAGGTGAAGTTTTGAAAGAAATGAAAACATCATAATCATGTATAACAAAGAATGTATATGTTTACAAAGTTTTAGAATTTTGTTGATTGCTCAAAAATCGCTGGGCCTATTTTGATAAAATTTATAAGGGACCACCTCTTTAGTATGGTCTACAAAAACAAAAAAGTATTAAATGTCGGTTCATAAGTGGCGGAATAATCTCGTAACATCCATACAAAAAAAAACGAAATTAAATTGAGAACCTCTTCCTCTTTTTGAAGTTGGTAAAAAATCAATTCCGATTTCCTTTGGTCACAGAATCACGCGTGAAAGGCTGAACCAAATTCGCTTATATGTTTTGTGTATGTACGTTGGTATGTAAGTATGTTGATTGTTAAGATATAGTTTATTAAAGTGGAGGATTATCATATGAATTGTATAAATTGACTTTGTAACTTGACTATATATATATATATAATATTTACTATTTGACATAACTTGTAAACTAAACTTGACGTTATTTTATAAATTTGACATAATTTTGTAAATGTAAAGTTCGTTTTAAACCTGACATTATGTGTAATATGGAGTTCTTGACATTATTTGAATATACTTTGCTATTTTACTATTTGTTAATCTACATTATTTTATCCTGCTAATCAATTGATAAACAAATTATAATCAACATATTCCTTGACATCGATCAGTTTAAACATTTTATAAAATTATATTATAATGAATCACTACATAATTAGGATAAAATAGTACCCTATTCAAATTGGTATGCCCTAACAGGGCATCATGTATATATTAATATGTGCAATTGAATGAGATATACTAACTAAATCAAATGAAATGTTTTTCCATGAAAATTTAAGTCCAAAATGTCAGTGGATAATCTCCACCGTAGATTATCCTAAACAAACAAATCGATAGATAGTCAAATTTCTAAATTCAGCGGTCGATGTGCTGCCCGCTGCCCCTCTCTTTGTGTCCCGCGATGTTTTGTAAATTGCAATCTAATTCTTTTAAACATAATATCATATATATCCTTTCTCTCCTCCCCATCTACCTTTATATCCTTTTACGCGTCCGGGTACCAGTACCTCTTTCTTACATAAATGGCGGCAATGCTTACACACACGTACCCTTACTTTATTTTTTATGATAATATAATACTTTATACGGTTCGATTCCCGCCTCGATTCTGGCTGTATTAACTAAATATATGTATGTATTTATACATTTCGAAAAAAAATATTTGTGTATAACAGGCGGCTGTTACCTATAACATAGGCATTAAGTTGTCTTAGGAACAGACGTCCACGTGTGATATGATCCTTTATATTTAATTTATTTATATCTCTAACTCTATTTGTATGTCACTTAGCTACATTGCGTGCTCATTTGCCCCTTGTAATTTTTTTATTTTCTCTATGTACCAGCAAAAAGCTGGGCTTTGTGAGGGCTTGAGTATTTTTTTATATATTATTTTTTTGACACATAACACATCTAGATATCAAGGTTAATTACTATGTTAAGGCACAAATCTACAGGTGTTATAGTTTTTCAGTAAAGTGTACCGCAAAATTACTCAGGCTGTGAGATAGTGTAGGGGCTCCTCCCTTCGTTGCCCTAATGCCGGAGCCAGTCATAGCATCATTTGAATGATCATTTCAATGATCATATAGTGTGGCCGGGGATTTTGTTTAACTTCACTAAGTTTCGTAGAACTTTGTAGACTTCAAGATCAAAAATGTAGAAACACTTTAAGCTATGTCTGGCACAGGCATAATAAAGATCAATCGTTGTTCATTAGGTTCGCTAAAACGCGAAAACCGTTCGACTTATTTGCTTTGATTCATTTCCCTTACATCAGCTTAGACATGCTGTAATTATGTACCATGTACGGGTGTGTGACATTCGTGAGAGAATTTCTCATGATAATTAAAGACACTACGGATATTGGTGACAGTTTTAGTGGATATACACACACACACACACATGCTGTAATTATGTACCATATACGGGTGATGTGTCATTCGTGAGTGAATTTCTCATGGTAATTAAATATGCTACGGGGATAGGTGACACTTTTAGTGTATATACATACTTACACATGCTGTAATTATGTACCATGTACGGATGTGTGTCATTCGTGAGTGAATTTCTCATGGTAATTAAATACACTACGGGGATTGGTGACACTTTTAGTGAATGTGCGTGACACACGCTATAAGAGATGGTGTTTTATATATCAAGTATGCACAAAGTGTCATTCTTGACTGAATTGTGAACTGTTAACTACATCAAGGGAATTAGTGACACTTTTAGTGAATACTGTAGAAGGCTTATACATTCCAATGACCCTATAATGTATTTTTATAGAAATATTCATTTCATTCGTCAGCTATTTTCGCGTATTAAAGTGGTCTGTTTACAGGTTTTGTTGAGGGACTACATACTGTTTTGTTTTAAGTAAGTAGTTTAATAACTATTATTCAAATTCAAATTCAAGAGTTTATTTATTTACAAATACAAATTTTAAATACAAATTCAGTTTAGTTCAATATGAATTACGAACAATTATGTGAAACACCTTGAATTCATGTATCCCTGGATACTCTTCCTCACTGCTGCTCGACGATAAACGTCTCTGTTAAAAAAATTGAGACGAGTTATGTACTGGTTTATGATACAATGGTGATGTGATTAGTTTTAATATATAAAGTAACTTTTTAATTTTTTTTAATAAAGAGGGCCAACTACCCTGCACTCTGCCTCTTTCCCGCCCTTAAAAAAGAGCGAGAGACAAATACCAGTCCAAGGATGACGAATTTCGAAATTTGACGTCAAAGAAAACACGTTCGGAATCGCGTATGTAAAGTAAATAGGAAAGATATTTTTAAAATGGATAACTATGTTTTTTATTTAAATTACTTATTATTGTATACGGTAATAAGTAATGCGTAAAAACCATAACTTTAAATTTACAGAAGAGCAATCATTGTTCTCTTAACTTTTAAAATATTCAGCTTTATTTTGATTAAAAATTTAAAACGTTAATCCTCCCTCCCTCTCCCTTTCTCACTCCCTCTCTCTCTCACAAACTTCCACATAATATGTGCCGTCTCAAGCAATATCGCCTTCTATATCTCTAGCAATATCGATTCTTTACCCAACAATCAAGCCAGAATAATAATAAGAAAATTGTAATTATTATTTCAATTTACACATACAAAAATAGCCTCAATAGCTCAACCGCGTAAGGTATGGACTGAAATCCGCAAGGTACCCGATTCAAACCCCACCGCCGTTGGGGTATTGTCGCAGCCACTCTTTTAATTTAACCTTAGTAGGAGGGGAACACTTAGTAGCGTCGCCGACGTCCGCGGTCGAAGACGGCCCTCTGCCACTTTTCTTGTAGCATCTGTCCGCAACAATTGTTGCATAAAAAACTATAGATATATATTCAGATTGTTTTTGCATTGACAAAATTTTTTTCTTAAAAATTATATTGTCTGCTTTTTATCGCCTTTAAGCGAAATATCGGACGTCAATTGCGGCGAAAAAAATTTTTTTCAATTTGCGTATTTACAAAACTTCTTGCAAAGTTTAAAATACATTGAGGATCTCTAAAACACAGTGCCTAATTAAGTATATGATGGCGAATGAACTGCACGTAATACGCTGGAGTAATTACCGCCAATGTTCTGAGAAGTGCTGGCACTGACGAGAAGCGGCGACCTTCTGGGAACCAGCGACTGATGTAACTACTTCACTCGTACAATGTATCGGGCGTTAACACTGGATCTACCTCTGATGACGTAGAAAGTGCTTTATTTATAAGTAAATATTGATTTAAAGAAGGTCGGGCCTTAATCAGTGGTCGGTATTTGAATCGATCGCTAGGTTAAGTAGCTTTTGCTGTGACCGGTTGACAGATGGATGACCCATTCCAACATTGGTTTATATTTTATATCCGATCTGCTACATTTTTCGGAAGGCACGGAATATAGTGGGACCCGATTAACCCTCTTTCTCACATATAACATCGACGTGAAGTAGCGGCAATACTGTAACTTCAAGTGATGGTATTGTTGCCCCGTTTCTGTAAATAGTGTCATCGCATACCACACAATGTCACTCCACTCGTAATCTTGTTACAAAGGTTTTACAGGATTACCTTTGACGAGATATTTAAACGGCAGACTGGCTGTATTTATAATTTTTTTTTAATTCTAAATTTAAATACAATGCTTTTATAAGGTTATAATCCTACCTAGCGCCCTATATTTATTTTTTCCAATACAATACTTTTCCATTTTGCCTAAGAATACTTATTTACTACGTGCTTAGTAAAAGATATACACAAAATTTTAATTATTTGTACAACGACATTGTTACATTTGAAAATTAATATACATACTGGAATCATGACTACGCTTTAACGCCATCTTGTAGGAAAACGTGTACAAGTATGTGTAAATCGTTTGGCATTGGTGTGTGTGAGGTTTTATTAAAAAAAAATATATATATATACAGTACTATATGACACACGAACATCTGTTCCTAAGGTAGACAACTTAATGCCTGTGTTATAGGTAACAGACGCCTGTTATACACAAGAAGAAAGAAAGAAAAAACATTTATTTCAACCGAGATACTACAAACAGCTTAAGATAATATGTAATAAGAGTAGTTAATAAAATAACAATACTTACTAACTTAAAATCTACACTACTTACTACTTAACTAAACTGTCTGCACTACCTCGTGAAATGGGTGTACAGCTCAGTTTTAAATTTGCGTGTGTCGCAATACAAAAACACGACACTGATTTTCAGCGGTGACCAGACATGAATATTTTACAGGCCCTCTTGACTTCGGGCAAATTTTTCAATTAACTGGCAGAAAATTAATTAAGAATACTGTAATTATGCTGTTCGGAGTAAATTTAAAAAAAAAGGACATAATATTTTAATTTTACAATTATCTTTATGTGTGTAATTATTCAGTACGTGTATGCTGATTTTGATAAAAATTTCTGTGTATAATTGACTAGCCCATTGGCATAGTGGGCAGTGACACTGCCTTCCGCTCCGGGGGTCGTGGGTTCGAGTCCCGCCCCAAGTCTGGGTGTATTATTTATATATTTCTACAAAAACCAGATTTCTGTTACCTATAACACAGGAATTAATTGTCTACCTTAGGAACAGACGTCCGTGTGTCACATAGTCATATATTTATTTATAATTCCCGTATAAAAGTATTTCACTAAAAGATCGATCGGCCGTTCATTCTTTTAAAGGCCGTTAACACATCTGGGTGTGGTAGGAGTTGTCTATGGCTGACCGGCGTTAGTAGAAACATGTACTGCCTGCGCGTCTTAAAAAATATAAATAGATAAAACATTAAAGCAGGAGAACTCTAGTTGGTTTAAAATGAAAAGAGCATGAAAAATGGTATATCAGACCCTGGCGCAGCTAAATTATAAATCTTGTTAAATACAGCTGTTTAAGGGCCGCTTATAAATTATACCTTTTGGAGGAACACCAGTCTATAATATATTTGCCCGACAGCGGAACGTTCAAAGTTACCGTAGTACTTCAAGGAACCCTTATAATTTCGCTCTGTCCGTCCGTCCGTCTGTCTGCCCGTAGGGTGGCCTAGCATTTCCAAACTATTAGACGTAGAGACTTGAAATTTTCTATGTTGATAGAACATGCTAAAAATTTTAACAAAATGCTAAATTAGGGAAATTATTATAGCGCGACGTACATAGAGATTTGAAATTTTCCATGTTGATAGAACATGCTAAAAATTTTAACAAAATGCTAAATTAGGGAAATTGTTTTAGCGTATCTTATACGGAACTCTTTTTTATAAGCGTGTCTTGACACGCTCTTGGCCATTTTTTATATACTATAACGAATGGGCTGTTCACCATATTGTAAGTGATAACCGAAGCATATGGTCAACTACCCAATAAGAAACCTCACAGAATATTATCCGTCTCGTTTAGATACTAATATATATAGCAATAGTTTTGTAAAACCCAAAAATCTTAACAAGCACTCTTTTATCTATACTAATATATAAAACTGAAAAGTTTGTTCGTTTGTTTCTTTAAACGCGCTAATCTCAGGAACTACTGGTCCGATTTGAAATATTCTTTCAGTGTTAGATGGCCCATTTATCGAGGAAGGTTTTAGGCTGTATATCATCACGCTAAGATTTAATCTATATTTTTTACCTAATTTTACGCGGACGAAATCGCGGGCACAGATAGTCTTAACATCAGTAGTATAAAACAAGATTACTGCCCACTCTTGTACGCTTAGATCTTTTAAACTACTCAACGGATTTTAATGCGGTTTCCGTCAACAAACAAAGTGATTCAACGGGGAGTTTATATGTATAAATGTTAGGGTTGCGCACAAAAAAAACGAAAACCCTTTAAATTGTACAAAATCACAGAATTCACGCTCATGAACTCCCCGGTACTTACAGCCAGTTATATTTTAAAATAATTTAAACAAACAATGAGACACGAAAAGTAGGCTTCTAATTTAATTATACAATAATTGTAATATCATAAAGTTATGCTCGAAGCATAAGATGCTACAGCTGCCTTGGAGCACTGAAGCGCTGACTTCAGACGCGCCAATGATTTTAATTTACGTCACATCGAGGGGACATCAGTTGTCCAGCACAATGAGACAAACAAAAGTAGGCACTTAAATTAATTAGACAATAATTGTAATATCATAAAGTTGTGCTCGAAGCATAAGATGCTACAGCTGCCTTGGAGCACTGAAGCGCTGACTTCAGACGCGCCAATGATTTTAATTTACGTCACATCGAGGGGACATCACTTGTCCAGCTGAACGCCTTTGATGTGCCCCACGCTCACCGACCAATCTACGTGCCCCGATCATTAATCTTGTCAGTTCCTTTACTACTAACAACTTCTCCACATACATTTCTAACGGAACCACGCCACTATCAAAGGTAATGTAAAATCCTGGGCGTCAGTGCAATGTATGTATATAAAGAAGATGGGAGGGGGGGGGGGAGGAAGAAGGGAGCATACTGCATAATAAAAATCTCTCTTCAATAATAACGAGCAAACAGGCAATCGGTTAAAATCATTGTAAATGCCAACCTACTACTCTAGTCATGGATGAAAGCCTTTGAGGCTAGAAGATGACATGTTGTTTTATTGAAGATTACCAGCTTTGGTGGAAGGAGTATGCTCTTGAACGTCCGCAAATTTTATCGGTTAGGAAACACCAAAACTGTCAACTGATTCCTTATGAATATATTGTGACGGAACGAGCCGTGGCCAACTGTCAAATTAGAAAAAAAAATTAGGCGGGAATAGTTAAGCGGCAGATGTGTTTGGAGCGGGATTAAATAAAGAATAAAACTATTAGATTTCTCGAATAAAACTTGTTTTTGAATATTTTAAGTTTTATTTCTTATTTTTGTCGGAACTAGCTACAATCTACGGCTAGAAATAATTATGGATTCTGCGCAGTACTCTTCATGGTGGATAGACGTGCAGGAATCATCAGCGTTCCGTGTCATATCTAGTTGGAGGATATACATCGAGTTTATCGAGATTGATAATTGTAATTCCGCGCTTAAACAACGATTATAATTATGTAACTGCGTGATGATTTACGAGTAAAATAACCGACGTGAACCCAAACACACGCCCAGAGAAGAATTCAATAGGATAATTTACTTAAAAGTTCCATACCGTTATGTATATCAATGTATAAGAAACTTTACTTAAAATTATTCGCTCGATATGGTCTCTCAGAAGAGTTGCTTATATTTTTGGCCGTCGAGAGAGCGAGCCGCCGGCGACAAGGCGACAGTGCGTAATGGCTGTAAGGATAAAGAGACGGGTGACATCAACCAGTCGGGTTCGCTTGATTGATATGCAAAATGTGTATCTGTTGGTGACGATATCGTAAGTAAGCATCGCCAGTGTATTAGTCATGCTGAAATAAAAAAAACGTTTATCGCTTTTTAAACTTTCACTTTGTGGGCTCGTTTTGTAAATACCTCTTGTCCGGCGTTTAAGTATTATCCCTAAATGTAGGTCAAAAAGGACTTCTAAATCATTTTCATCTTTTGAATAAAACATTTAATCTTTAGGCGTGTAAATAACTTTATGTTTGTTTATTTGTTACTAGCTGTGTCCACGACTTCGTCGGTGTAAGAATTAGGTAAAAAATATATATAAATTAAATTGCAGCGTGATGATATATAGCCTATAGCCTTCTTCGATAAATAGGCTTTCTAACACTGAAAGAATTTTTCAAATCGGACCAGTAGTTCCTGAGATTAGCGCGTTCAAGCAAACAAACAGTCTCTTCAGCTTTATAAATTAGGATAGATAAAAAAAAATACCTAAGCGTAATTAAGGTAGGTACCACACACAGGATCCAATTGTTCAAATTTAAACTAACTGATTTGTTCTAAAATATTAATTTATACAGGCAAGGGGCCTACTCAAACGTACATACATATCTTTACTATGGAAATCGGTCAAGTTATTTAGAAATAATAAAGGATTCAGTGACACACACAAACACACGCACAGTATAGAAGAATATGTATATATAGACAATATACGGTTTTGCAAAGATAATTCCGTCCTATAAGGCGCAAAGCAATAAACAATAGCGATGGCTAGGCACGTATAGATGATGTAAGCGGCGATTTCCTGCGGGCTCCGTTAGCGGACTCCTCGGAGTCGAGCGTGGCGTGCGCTCGCCTGCTAATTACCCTGGTGACGTCACCGGCGGGAGCGTGACTCCTACCACCATTACCGGGGGCCCTCGCGCGGAAACGACAACGACCGGACGCTTTCTCTGATACGATAGAATCCTGTCACCAGCCGTATTTCCTTATCATTTGTCTTCAAGAGACGACCTTCCTCTGACCCGACCTGATGCCAGCGGAATAAGCAAGAACAAGTAACTTACTTTGTGTATATCTGTAAAAAAAAAGACAGGGAAGTAACAATAACATAACCCACTTAATTAGTTTTTGTTCCTCTGGCTGACGATGGTGTTGTAATTTAGGATCTAGATAGACGATGTGATATACATAGCTGTAAGACCAAATATAAACCCGTTTATGTTGTCATCAGTTCACTGAAATAGCTTCCAATACTAAAACAAATTTAAAGACGTATTCACGTCATTAAATCTTTAATTTCCAGTGCTATAATTATAGGTTACGTTGAATAATTTTTTCATCACTCGGCTCCACGATCGTCAGACAAAACTCCCACATTAGTAAATTATATAAAATAATTAAATATTTTCATCCTTGTCATGGCCTCGCACAGTAATAACTATTTCTTATGAATCACTGGAAGAATATATGACAAATACGAATTAGACGGCGTGTTACATTTCGTAAGTGGAACGTCTATATGATCTAGACTGTACGGCGTGTGGCCGCAATAATGGTGAGGCAACGTGAGATCCAGCTATCGCGACCGGCAAGAGGTGGCGTGGCTCGGGCGCATCGTTGAGCGTGACTCATCTTAATGTTAGCAATTATGGTGAGACGCGACGGTGCAGTAATGGCGCAGACTAACGCACCATGCGGCTTGGATTATCTCGTAGTCTACTTTTCTCCATCAGGTCACAGTTATTTGGATTTCTGTATTGCAGTTCTTTTTTATATAAATTAGGCGGAAAACAAGCTTACGACCAGTCGGATACTTAGCTGGCCCCGTAACTTTTGTTGTTGTTGTTGATTGTTTAAAATTCCATAAGTACTTAAATATGTACCCGTCTGTTGACGACCCCAAAAACCAATAAAAATTCTGTATTTTTACTTGTAATCCGTGGTGTTCGTTTGAGTTACTATAATTGTCTATAGTAACTTCCTGAAATATTTTTGTCTATTTATTATTCTTTTTTTTAAAGGATATTAGGAATACTTTTAGGTATTTCCATTTTCCCCTGCTACTAAGCTTAAATTAAAAGCTTGTATTAGAAGTGGGTACGACAATACCCCAACCATGTTCTATCAACATGGAAAATTTTAAGTCTCTACGTCTAATAGTTTGGAAATGCTAGGGGGGGGGACCACCTTACGGGCAGACAGACGGGAGGACGGACAGAACGAAATTATAAGGGTTCCTTGTAGTACTACGGAACCCTAAAAAGAGAAACGACTGTACTCTAAATGTAGATAGGCGTTAAGGCATTCCAAACTTTTCTTTGGTCATAACTGAACTTTGTAGTTTATTACGTCAATAAATTTAATTTCTTTTTTAATATTTCCCCTGAGGAGTTACATAGGCTATATTTTATGACCTTCGACCCTAAGGAGAGAAGCAATCATAAAACCCCAGTAGCTTCAAACTGAGATGGCAGTAATAAGAAAGTTTTTCGGGCCACGTTTGGAACTGGTATATTCTATTTTCTATTTGTTTTTACTTTTGGGGGTGCTTCGTGTAATGTCGGAGCGAGACATAGCTCAAAGTGTTGGTATATTTTTTTCCTTGAAGACTAAAAAGTATTACAAAACTTTGTGTAGCTACACAAAGTCCCCGGCCATACTACATGATCATTGATATGATCATTCAAATGAAGCTGTCTGGCTCCGGAATCAGAATCTGTATTTCTACCCGTTTTCATCAGCCCGTCATAATTGAGCTATCGAGGGTATTTTTTTAAAAAGAATATTGGAAAAAATTTTAAGGTATGTCTAATATTACCTTTTTCCCCTCCTACTTAGCTTAAATTAAAAGCTTATATTATAACACAGGCATTAAGTTGTCTACCTTAGGAACAGACGTCCGTGTGTCATATAGTCCTGTATATATTTATTATTTACCTAAGTACTAGCATCAGCTTTCAACTTTCAACTCCTACTTGACCCCTTTCCGATTTCGTTTTTGTGACAAAAATATATACATACACATATATATATAGGACTTTATAACACACGGAAGTCTGTTCCTAAGATAAACAACTTAATGCCAGTGTTTTAGGTAAGAGACGCCTGTTATAACAAATATTTTGTTTTTGTAGAAACATATAAATACATACATATAGATAATACACCCAGACTCGTGGCGAGAATCGAACCCACGACCCCCAGAGCAGAAGGCAGGGTCACTGCCCCCTGCAGAAGCAAATACGTTATTTTTTTTGCGAAAATGTAAATGAATTTCACGCAGACGAATTCACTAGGTAACAACTAGTAGCATATAGACGTGAAGCCATGTCATATCATATCTTTAATTCGTTGGCTTATACAAAGCTATTTAATTTTTTACTGATCATCACTTATGTTTTATCTTATTTCACATTGAAACCTCTCCGCTTGCCACTTCGTTCCATAAATAGAGTATAAGCGAACAAGTTCTTAGAAAGAAACATGATCTTAAAAAATGGTTCCGTTACAAATTGTACTGTAAAAAAAATTGCGTGTGATTTTTATTTTATAATTGTTACAGAATTTTCTTTAATTTTTTATTACCCATCGATACGATCTGCTTGGTGAAATATCGTTACTGGTATTAGTCCGAACAATTCCTCAGAACACTCCCCGTGGTACAAGCGGTAAAAGATGCATATAACTTTACATGACCATAAAGCGTATCGAAATTGAAAGTCTTTATCACTTTCATATTGTCAGGGTAACATGATTTCGTGTTTATAAACTTGTTAAACATAAAAGTAATAGTACCAATCCGGTTTTATCTATAAAAACGCAAGGAACCGCTTTCACATCCACTTTAGAGTGAATTATTTTATCACAAAAATAACATACATGTATGTAAGTGGAAAAAGTAAGGCGCTTGTATATTAGCTAAATTAAATAAAAAAATTTGACTCTGAGACTAGTCTTTATGAAACTATCTCATCAATTGAATGAGCTTAGTTTACATTTATAGGACGTTACAGTTTATAGTCTAATATATACTATACTAATATTTTTGATAATATACTAAGCAATATAAAAACCTCGTATGTGCAATTTACACGCGATAGCAGTTGAATCTAGGTAAGAAAGTATAGTTATATTTATTTGTCTCCTTTGACTGCAGTTTTTCTTTTCATCAAGTGTCAGATGACATACTTTATTAACAGGTACTTTTAATAGACACATCTATACAACTACGCACTCTTATTGTAAATGAGGCGCCGTGCCTTTTGGAGGTTCCGTTACCCTCATTATTGGGTCACGGGCGAAACCTTCCCCATACGATATCGTTGGCAGCACGCCAACTCTCAGCTCGATGCTGGAGGAGAATATGAGAGTAAAATGGATTTGAGAGGTAAATATTTTTTTTTTCAACTACGCAGTAATCGCAATAAAACCGTACACAAAGACCAATTTTCTGCTTAGAACCAAAAACGGTGCAGAAAAGATTGTATGAAAATGCATTATTGCTCTGTTTCTCGTGGTATACTTTGATATAAATTTACCACATAGGTCTCCCATTAATTGGTGGCGTGCCCATATGTATTTAGACACTTGCTCTTGATAATAATATAACAAAGGACGATAATAACGGTCAATTATATCATTTTTTGTAGAACATTACCAATACCACGTCAAATGTTGGCGGGAGGTTGCGCGGGGCTGCTGCAAATTGTCGTCACTACTCCTATGGAGTTGCTGAAGATTCAAATGCAGGACGCCGGCAGGAAGGCTGCCGAAGCCAAGCGCGGTATATTAGAAACTTAAGCACTTTGGGTTTAAATCCCCAGGTTTTCCCATAACTGCTTGCGCTTACAAACATAAACGTCCCAAGACGGATACCTAGGCAACCTAGCTCCCTGTTCTATGTACCGAAATATAGAACAGATTTAGGAAAAGATGCTTCCATAAACAGACTAACTCGAACTTACAAAGAACTGTCGTCAAAGGTTATAGATATAGACATATTTAACGCCAATCTTAATTGTTACGGACAGATGATACAAGAACGGTATGGCGGCGTCTTCGATCGTGGACGCCGTCGGACGGACTGATCCTTGCAGCCAGGCAAATGTACTCGTATATGTGAAATTATTGATTCAAAGGCACGTACTTCAAAGATATATTACTTATAGATGTATTATTCAAAGGGACTTAAAAAATGGGCAGCGATCAGCCTCCGCGTCAATTCGCTAAAGGTAATTGGATCTAATAGGCTAGTTGACTATTTTACACGAACAAGATAGTTAATATTATGTTTAGCAGTGAACTAAAAACTATATACATATTTCAGCAAACAACAATCTTTCAACTGGTTACTTTTGCGCTTGTATGATGGCGTTTTGTATGACGTAACGTCTTGCAAAACAAATAGCCGTTCTTTAGCGTGATTGGAGTCTACAATTTGTTTAGCAAGATTCGACGTCACGCGCACAGGTTACTGTTAGGCGTTGCGTGACTTTAAATTGATTTATATTTTCAAAATATTAAATAATCTGACATTTTTTAGTTATTCCACTTGATTTATGTAATATTTAAATCTCTATCAATTATCAAGAACAATTATTAGGATTTCCTTTTGTGGAAACTACTCTATTCTTGAGAGGTGACTACCGACGCCCATGGACAACCGCAACACCGGCTTAATCAGGCACTGATAAACAGATTATTGTCTAAACCAGACCGGCTCTTGCTGTTGCTTAATAATTACTTTATCAAGGTCGCCCTCGCACGCCGTGTTCGGTGTTCAACTTTCTCGGAATTTGTCTGTCCCATGTCCGATGTCTCAGTTAATCACGGAACAAGCTCCCGACTCTACCGCGCTCTTCAGATATTTTCTAATGAAAGGCGCCAATTTTATGTAAAATCGACGGTACAAAACTTTGTCTTTCTACTCCTGCTAAACGGACTGTTTTAGATAAAATTGTGTGTATATGTCAAGAGGTTTGTAGATCGTTTGCAGAAAATATAATCCGGTAGGTGGCGCTGGTATCGGTATGTAACCTAAATTAGGAACGTTTTTCACTGTAACTCACAAACGGTGGGACCTATTTGAATTGCGACTGTTTTGTTTTATGCGTATTATTTGTGGGAAGGTTTCAGAAAACAGAAAGAAAAAGAAGAGCAAAACGCAGAAGAATATTTGTACAATGCAGAGTTAGTCGCAAGTTTGAAATACTTCCAGTAGATAGCGTTCGTACTGAACCTTTCGTCTGACCACAAATCAAAGGGAACGTTTGTCGGGTCCGCTAGTTCTATATATTTTTCACGCTTGTAATAAGACTCTTTTTATTCAATATTATATAAAAACTGTACGCAACTGTACCAAAACAAAAAAGTTTTAAGTCATTAGTACTTTTATCAACAAATATCAATTACTCGTAAAATTAAGCAGTAATTATAAGAGGCTTGCATTCTAAATTAGTACGCTGATGCCACTTGATTTGTGCTAGTACAGTTTTATAAGCCTCACCCAATTAGTCTTCACGAAAGCCTAGGTTTACAATATGCAAATTGTCTTGTAAATCTGAGACATAAATTTCGTGCCTTACTAGGAAAATTAATTTGACCGAAATCGTACAACTTTTGAAGCTATTTAACCAATACGTTTCTAGCATATCAGATACGGAACCCTTCTATATAAGCGTGCCCTGACACGCTCCTCGCTACTTTATTATAAAGGTATACAGAAGAGCAGGTACCTACGTAATTTTAGTATATATATACAAGCACTTTAATTTCTGTATACTGGTGTGACTGTAAATAAAGATCTTCTTATTCTTATTCTTATTCTAAATAGGTTTTCACCTCCAGTATTTCTTACAGTTATAAAAAGAGCTTTTACTTTTAAAAGCTATGCCTTTGAAGTGTACGTCAAAGGGCGTGGAAACTTTAACTCCTTTAATGAAAGTACAACTTTCCTTTTAACAAGTTACCTGTTATATTTTAGGCAAATTGCTCTTTTTAGGGTTCCGTACCTAAAGAAATACGACACCCTTATACGATCGCTTCGTTGTCCGTCTATCTGTCATAACCATTTTTCTCAAGAGCGCGTAGCAGTCTCTTGTAAAAAGTCAACTCTTTAATCAAAAGATATGGCCATTTATGTCACGTTTCCCATACATTTGCAAAGGGAACCAAAACCTATAGGGTACTCGCCGTTAATCTAGAATCTTGAAATTTGGCAAGAAGCTAGTATCTTACAATTACTTTTAAATAGAGGTAGCGCCATGCTTGTAGCCGAATTGGGCCGGCGCGTCCGGGTACCAGTACCTCTTTCTCACATGAGATTATTGGCAATTTCATAGATTCTGATGTGCTCTTCCGAATTTTAACTTTGTCCCCTCGTATTTCTGCCCCCCGCGCGGCTATGAAAATAGTTATATACAAAATGAAACTAGAGACAATTACGTTCAATTTATGTATCTGCCTTTTAGTCGTACGAGCGCCGCAAAGTATACCCTTTCCCACCCCCTTCCCATACCCTCTTTCTGTCTCTATTTTCATTCTGTATATAACTGTTGTTATTGTGATATGAGCCTGAAAGGAGATATTTTCAAAAAACTGCCTTTAGGCGCCATTTTTTAGGGTTCCGTAAAACTACAAGGAATCCTTATAATTTCGCTCTGTCCGTCCGTCTGTCTGTCCGTAAGGTATCCCCGCCCCCCTAGCATTTCCAAACTCTAAGACGTAGAGACTTGAAATTTTCCATATTGATCGAACATGCTAAAAACTCACTGGAAAAATTATTCTGAACGAAATCGGACAACAACTTTTCAAGGTATTTAACAAATACCTTTATAGCGTATCAGATACAGAACTCTTCAATATAAGCGTGTCTTGACACGCTCTTGGCCATTTTTATACAATATGCCGGCGCGAGGGGCAGAAATACGAGGTGACAAAGTTTGGTATTCGGAAAGAGCACATGAAAATCTACAAAATTGTCGAACCAAATGACTGGGACCAGTTATGTTGTGTCTAAAATACATTCTACATACGTCATAAAATACCTCGTCATTTTTTTCGCGTTTTATACATGCCTCGTTTTAATACTAAAATATTAATAACACCTCCCATATCATTTCCTCCAGAATTTTTCAATACAATAAACTTCTAGAGCTTAAAAAAAATTGTTATATTATATTAGAACCTTTTTACGAGTAGGTATTTTATAATACAAAAAAATTGCAGAGAGAGAAATGTAAAGAGGTTATAAAAAAGTTTCATACGTAGCTGAGAATTCGGTGAGAACGGATCATCTAATGACACTTTCGCCTCATCTGAACCTCCTTAATTGAATGAATCCAAGAATGTATAATATACCTGTAGGTAGAAAAATCGTAGACAGGCCAATAAAAAAAACTTTGGCAGAATTTTTAAATCTGACAATCATAAATTCGAAAAGAAGAAGATTGCAACAACATTAATTTTTTCAATTCTACTTCAATAAACATAGGGATTTATTAAAAGTTTACTTAAAATAAAATGAAATGAAAGATGGTGTAAATTAGTAACGCCATATGTCTGTTTTGAGAAGTTTTTGAACCGCATAAAATTAAAGTTAAGCAGGAACTTGAAATTACTTCGCATAAATTCCCATTATAAATAAAGAAACAATCTTGACAGTTTAAAAAAATATCGTGTCGAGTTCATGGAAAAGTGAATTGCGAGTGGTGCATCAAGAAAGGGGCCTTTGCCTAGCAGCGGGACACAACGGGCTAATAAAAAAAATTAAAAAAAGTGATAAAAATATTAGCATTTACACACGATCCTCTAAGGATATCTCGCTTTAAAGAATTTCACTCGAAAATTTTTAGGATTTAGCTGATGGCCTTTGAGTCGTCCGGGTCTTTTCGCCGAGGCTTATCATTTTTTTTTTTTGCAACGTCTACGCATATTACATTTTAAAATTGCAGCTTGCATTTTCAGCTTGTACGACTGAAATAGTACGACGTGAGAGTTTTATTTTCTATAGGCCTGAAACAGGATAAGTTCGTGTGAAGCACCAGTAAATTTGTGGTGAGCAGGAAAATTAGTCTTTTATTTATTTATTTATTAAGTTTACTAACAATCATTTACAATAAAACAATACTAAAAGACGAATACAAATAATGTAAATGTAGTGGTCACCTAAGAGTAAACTCAACTTTAGTTTAAAATATGTTTTTGTTTTGATTTCGTAATGTTTTGTAAATATCTTATTGAAACCGAAGTTCGGGGTTTTCTTATGAGTTATTAAATTAAGACAATAAAACTTTGAAGACGACTTAACTGACAAAATAAAATCTCTCCTACATTTTTTTTTACATATTTTTTTCCAAATTATAAGCATAAGAACTTTAATGTACTCACAGTAAGAAAGATCACTGTACCATTTTGAGTTATTTCCATAATGTTGCTGATATACAATTAGTTGCAGTCACGTCCGCTATGTATTCAGTGTATACCTCTGTAAAGTGTAAGTGAAGGAACTGACTTCTGACAAACGGTTTTTAAAAACTATCTCAGAAGTCAGGGCTACAAAACAAAGTCTGCCGGGACCGCTATTATGTATATTTTAGATATGAAAAGTGTTCCATCGAACGACGTCTTATAAATCTTGAATCGAAAATCTCGAAAACCGCGGAACGTACAAAGATGAAATTTCACAAAGAGGTACATACAGTTTATAATTAGAAGACCTATCCTAGCGGATTGTTCTATAAGGCCAGATTTCTATAAGGCCAGATTGAAGAAAGGATTTTTCTATAAAGTCAGATAAAGATGGTTTAATGTCTAGGGTAAACTCGCAATTTTTCGCTGACGAAGCCGCGGGGAAGGACTAGTACACTATACGAACACTATACGACAAGTATACGAGCTCAGTGCGACGATAGAAACGGGTATTTCTCGAGCAGAGGACCCTTCCTTCACGTGCGCTTCGCAAACGGCTAAGCCTCGGCTCGCCTCAAACCCCTCACCCTTTGAAGCTGTGACGGTCACTCTGACCAACAGCCATTACACGCTCAAATAAAGAAACAATTATGAGTATTGCCGAGCCGAGTGGGAACAGAGACCAGAGTCACTCCCGTGCGTCACGACACTGTCTAAAATTTTACTTTGTTTGTTAAAAGAAATAACACAGAATAATATAAAACATTGTAGCTCTTCTCATAAAAGTCTGAAATATATTTAAGGCGAGGCTTTTCTCGGAGTACCTACAACACAAGAGCACTAGAAACTACTTGAAAATGTGTCAGCACCAAGGTAAAACACTTGACTGTAGGCTGTATTTTACAAATTCATTTTCTCGGTATTCTTTTTTAAATAATTAAGCTGCAGACAGGCATTGCACAAAGATTGTAGAGATGTGATTTACTTTAACCACTTTAACGCCGGTAAAAGTGCATCGCTAGTCCGGCTGCTACCCATTACTGTCGATAAACCTCGTGTTTTATAGCTTATGCCGGAGCCAGACATAGATTCATTTGAATGATCATTTCTATGACCATGTAGTGTGGCCGGGGACTTTGTATAACTTCACAAAGTTTTGTAGAATTTTGTAGACTTCAAGGGCAAGGTTAAGTATTGTAAGGTGTATCTGAGTAAAACATTTTGACTTTAACTCAAAAATGTACTTGAAAAACTTTGAACTATGTCTGAGTCCGGTATTATACTAATATATAAAGCTAAAGAGTTTGTTTGTTTGTATGTTTGCTGGAACGCGCTAATCTCAGAAACTACGTATCCGAATTGACAAATTCTTTCAGTGTTAGATAGCTCATTTATCGAGTAAGGCTATATACATTTAAACCAACACGGTAAACTTTTTCACCTTACTTTACGCGGACGATGTCGCGGGGAACAACTAGTAATTAACAAACCGAGTTTTGTTGCTGAGATTCATGAACTCTAAAGCAATTTAGAGATATTATTTCGTTTAGCGGGCATAGGCGAGGTATAGATATCGGAGTGGGTAGATAGCGGAGGCATCCTCCGATTGAACTGAAATTTGGTACACTTATGCATTTTAACGATCAAAAATATGTATGAGTATTGAAACTACCCGCAAATTTTATTTTCAACGTCAAACCTTGAAAAAAAACATGACTCCGGACATTTTTCACGTTTATTTAGAAAAATATAGATTTTCAAGAAAAATGAAAACAGATAAGTGAGTAGTATCAACATGTCAATCTCCTTGGTTATTCTTTTGTTTAAATCCAAAAAACTTTTCTATATAATACCGGAGCCAGACATAGCTCAAAATGTTTGTACAGTTTTGTCCTTGAAATCTACAAAGTTCTACAAAACTTTGTGAAGTTACACAAAGTCCCTGGCCAAACTACAGGAGCATTCAAATAAAGATATGTCTGGCTCCGACATTATAGTAATAATATCATTTCACAATTTGACGGTTTCACTTCAATAGATTGTAATTTACCATAAAATAGTACTAAACATCGGAAGTTTATCTCAATTTAGAAACCTACACTACAATTAAATTACATTATTATTTCTGTAAATTAGACCTTCAGTATTGGCAATCCTATTTTTGCTGTTAAAAACGAGTCAGTGCTCATGTAATACCAGAAATTAAAAAAAAGTTTCAATTTAAAATCTGTTTTTTGAAACTAGAATTCTTCGTCCACAATCTCCGCAATGCCAGAGCTAAATAATTAATTAGGATGAAAGACGTCACGTCGGTGCCAGCTTGAGACCGGTTTTTGAACGTGAGAATTTTTAGATGGCGTGCCTGGTGTTCTTTAATAATTCATGTTTCCGATTGTCTAATATTTTAATGATTTGAGATTTTAGTTACAAAAAATATACGTATAATTCACTGTAAAACATTAGTTATAAACTAAACTCTCATAGCATTTGTTAAATAAACAGCAGTCTGCAAAAATTCCTTTACTTTGCCTTAACGACAGTTTAAAAAAAAATTAAACGTGAGTAAGCAAGCAAGCATTCGGAACTTGGGCACACAGCACAGACAATCCGTCCAGGCGCGGGCCATGCACGTAGGCGGCAGAAAAGGAAGCGTGAGTCAGCGGGGTCGGTGACCGGTGCAGCGTGCAGCGAGTCGCCAATCGTGGCGCACCAAATACCGCATTTCGAATTTCGAACATACTTTTGGCTGTTTTCTTTTATTGTAAATTATGCCATAGATGCTAGGGCATAGATTATTAAATTATATTAATTGTGTTATAATATACGATACATATTATCTATCGTGTCGTATAATCATTGATCATAATATGCAGTGAGTAAATCACTTTAATTTCGACGTTACGAACAGACACTTAAATTTTATTCTCGAGAATGGAATAGATAAACGACTATCCATTTAATATCATTAATCTAATTTCCGATACTTAAAAGAGATTTGCTAAATAAATAGAATTGCTTGTTTACGCAATTCGTTGTGCACATTCGTAAAATGTTTATAGAAATAGGGATTTATATCTTCGTAACGTCGATAGTAACATATATATTTCCGGATATAGAATAAACGGTATAAACTTTTAGAATATAATAAATAGACTTAATTAGAATTTTTTAAATGTCTATAGTCATGACAGTAATATCTTGACTGTGACCACTGCTAAACTTAAAGGTGAGTATGTTTCAGTCTAAAAATGCACGCCCCTCCACTAATAAATTGCAATGCATGCTTTTGTGAGTGCAACGATTTCATTGTAAACTCAAACTCAATCACTCGCTGTAAGCCAATGATATTGACGAGCTTGCGTGTTTACGTCTACACGCTATTTTGCATGTAGAGGTGAATACTTTGGAGGGGCGTGCATTTTTAGACTGCACGCACTCCAGCAAGCTTAGCATGTCTACTTAGAAGAAAAGGAAGAACCCGCTGAAAATAGAAGCGATTGGCAAAAGCGTGTTGTAAAGGGATGCATGTTGATGGATCTTGGTTTTTGGAGTTAAGTAAAAATATATAAGAAGATCGAAGCGACACAAATGCATGTGCGAGGGCTTAGTTTGAACATTTCGAACCGTTCGAAGTGGACGAGTCGACTGTATTTAGAATGAAAATGTTTGTGCTAAGTCCTTAGGAGGAAAGTCCTTACTTTGTCATGCTTTAATCAATGCTAATACAACCCGTGTTGACGCTAAGTAGGGCCCGCTTTAGGCCTCGCACGAACATTTTCATCCTAAGTACAGTCGACTCATTCACTTAGTTCGATTCGAAAAGTTCGTGCTAGGCCCTCTGATGTCGCAAATGCCGACGACCATATCGCTTCTAAAATGGTCGCTTCAAATGGCTTGTGTAGCCATTAAATGCATTATATTATTCATCATTTACAATAGATATTTATGGCTAATGACCAGTGTATTTATTACCTTGGCTAAGATCTGTAAGAGTGACTAGGTTTAGATAGTGGCCCAGGGCATGTCAAGTCACTCCTATATATAAGGGTTCCGTATCTGATACGCGATAAACATTTGTTAAATCACTTCAAAAGTTGTCCGGTTTTATTCAAAATAATTTTCCTAATGAGTTTTTAGCATGTTCTATCAACATGGAAAATTTCAAGTCTTTATGTCTAATAGTTTGGAAATGCCCGGGAGGGGGAGGGGGGCACCATACGGGCAGACAGACGGTCGGACAGAGCGAAATTATAAGGGTTTCTTATAGTACTACGGAACCCTGAAAAGAACTTCATCCCCACTTCACATATATGGCAGCCACCCCTAAAAAGCAAAAGTATTATTATTTTATGATACCAAAAATAAACTCTATAAGCAAAACATAACTGTTATAAATTTCATGCTTTTCTGTTCATAATTGTAAAAGTCAGCAATGGTCGAACAAACGGATGGACAGAACGAAACTATAAGTTTTCCTTGTTGGACTACGGAATCCTAAAAAAAAATCATAATTCGTCCTGTATATATATATATACAGGACTATATGACACACGGACGTCTGTTCCTAAGGTAGACAACTTAATGCCTGTGTTATAGATAACAGCTTATTCCTGAATTTCCTAAAAGAGTTAATAATAAATGTCCTGCAATTATCCCCAGCGGGCTAGTCATTATTAAAATAACGCTAATATAATAGTTTTAGTAATTAGTAATTATGAACTACGTTTTGCTTCAAGTCGGCCAAAATGGCGGCGGATTTCGGGACGGCGGCGTATGAGCTCAGCGATTCATTTAAAATGGCGAAATTAAATGTCTAAGAGATTACTGCGGGACCATTGTGGGATCACTTACAGATAACTAAAACATATATTCGGTTAACCGCTTTAGCTCTTATTGATGTAATGCTGAGCCGATTACTCCTGGTTGAATCGAGTCGTGAACTAGCTTGTCTTTTCCTAACTTTTTTTTATAACAAGGGCAAACGAAGCAGCCTGCATTCACCTGAGTGACTACCGACCACGTGGACAACAGCAACACCGAAGGGCTCGTAGACTTTTTTTTTTAATTTATTTAAGTAACCAAAAAAATTACAGTTTTTTTTAAATAAAAATTCCGCCAAACTATTGAAATAATTTATCGGCAGACCACTGCTCCCTTAATTTTAACTTCATCACACTTAAAATACTAAAAAGAGATGCGTTGCCGGCCTTTGAGAAATGTGTATGCTCTTTTCTTGAAGGTTGACTTTCAATAGAAGACCGTAATAGATTGCGGAGATCCCAGGGCCGTAAGACATAACTTACTTCTGGAGGATGAAACCTTAGGGTCTGAGTAGAGTCTCGTGTACTCACTATATACTACATTATATTATCCTGTAACATTATTGCCGTCTCCGTTCCCGTTACATTAGAAATAGTTTAATATAGTGGTAAGTATTCTTAAATTTTCTAATTTGCTGCGCAATTCTCTTTTTATAAAAACCTTCTCCTGACAACAAAAAATGAATTAGCGAAATCGGTCCAGCCGTTCACGCGTGACCGACGGATATTGGGATTCATTTAAATATATATACACAAGACAATACAGATAAATTATAAACTGTAATTAAACCTGTCAATTGTTGTATTTTAATTGACATTCGACTTTATTCTTTTAAACGAATATGATATTATTATCTTGATAACGAGTTACGTAAAATTTTTGTATGCCAGGTCTGACTGGCGAAGAGTGTGAACATTTTTTACCAAATTTTTTACCAATAAATTCCGATTCATGTACCTTCACAAACTTGAAGCTGTATGAAAAAAGGGAATATACGTATTTTTGTGATTTAAGTCTTAATGTAACAATAATTTCGCGGGTAGTTGCAAAAAAATCGCCTACCTCGCTAGTTTGTAATAACTCACGGCCGGATCTTCTATATAATATGATGGCTATATCATAAGTGGACCAATAATTGCCCTACACGATTAGTTCTCAGTTAATTTCACTGCCATAATCTAGCTTAAATGAGGAAATTGACGAGTGAGTGGTCTACCCATAGGATATTTACTTACTTGTAAGGAATAACCGATGAAGGTGGGCGCCCAACCAAATGTGTTCATCACGGAAGTTGCGCAGATAAGAGTAGCCATTTCTACGTAACATCTAACTTGTTTGTGAGCTATTAACACTCATATATATATGGCGGACGCATATAAAACTTTCATTTACCTGTTTTTTTTTTGTTTTCTCCCTATTGTGAAGACAACGGTACTACAGCTTAACAGCATACTCATCTGTAAAGTATTTCTTGCAGCGAAGCGTATCCACTTCGTCGGCGTAAAATTAAGTGAAAAAATTTAAGGTGATGCCTTTCTCGATAAAATCGAACCAGTACTCTCTGAGATTAGCGCGTTCAAGTAAACAAACAAACAAACAAACTCTTCAGCTTTATATAAAGCGTAGGCAATAATATAATAGCATAGCTTTATTTAAAGTATAGGTACAGATAAATAAAATTAAAGGTTCTATTTAACGTGGAATTTATCTTTTTGTACTCTATTGCCTATAAATATATATACGATACGTATAGCAAAAATACAATTTTAAAAATGTTTGTCTGTCTGTTTGTTCCGGGTAATCTCCGAAACAGATGGCCCGATATTGACGAGACTTTCACAGGCAGATAGCTAATATTGCAAGCAGTAACGTAGCCTATTTCAGTTTTAGAAATATAACTATGGTTCCGCACGAACCCTCAAAATTTAACAAAATCATTAAAATCACGCGAGCGATGTCGCGGGGTACAGCTAGTTATACGTAAAATAAAGCCTTTGTTCAGGATATTTTATGTCAGTTCATTCACTTTGTGTGAGCTCTCGAATGCCCAAACCGCTTCAAAGGCTGGCAATGTATCAACGAGTCTCCTGGTGAAGCATGTGTCCATTAGAGTCGGTAGTCACTAAAGCGAACCGCATGCCTGTTTGCCCCTTGGAGTATATAAAAATGTTCTCATGATAGCAGAATATTGCCACGTGAAGTTACGGTCTTGTTTTTACTTTTTTATTTTAGTTCCTTATTCTACTTGGTTCCTGGACCATTCTGTAAAGGGGTTTAATCCTAGATGACAAATCTAGAGTCTATGATTGATACAGCAAGCTGGTTATCTCTTTTTCAAACTCATATTGCACTTTTCTTCCCCATATTATTTACGTGAACGATTTCAGGTGACTCTTCCACGCATCAGACCTTTGAGGTTTATTGTCAGGATGAAATCTCTTACTTTACCTCACTATAATACTATCTTTTTCGCAAACACTTTTGCTGTTATTGCATCTCGAGTTTGGAACTCTATACCAGACTCTATAACAAAAGACAAACCTTCTCTATACACTTTTAAATCTAGACTAAAACAATTTTATCTTTAATCAGTTTAGTGTGTTTATTGTTTATATTTTATTTTTATATGTGTACATTATTGTTTATATTAACTATATAAGTACCATTCTTTTTTCCCTTTAATATCTGCACCGCTTTATATTCAACACTATTTATCCTACACTCCAGGAAAGCTGGAAGAGATCTCTCTTAGATATCTCTTTACTAGTAAGGATGTCAAAATCATAGAGACTTTGAATTTCTTAGGATGTCAATAAGGTAAAAATTCTTCTTTATAATTCCTTACTCTTATTTAAACCCGGAGCAGAATAGACCTAAGATGAAGATGAATGAAGAAAGGTTAAAGTATCGTTTGCTCATCCGATCTTGAAACAAGTACAAATTTTATATCGGACACCTAAACGTTAGTAAAAATTATCTATCTACAAAAACTAAATTTTTGTACGTCCCGCGGTTTTCGACATATTGCGATAGGAGATCACGTAATGTAGAAGACCGCGGGATGTACAAAAATGAAATTATTCAAGGAGGTAGTTAATAGTTAGTAGAGATCCGCTATGAACGGATTTATCCATAGGGCTAGAATAAGGATGTATACGGTTGTTGCCAGTTTAATTTTACGCGGACAAAGTCGCGGGTATCTGTTAGTAAACTAATAAAAGCGCAAAAATTACAAGATTCCGTTATATAGGAACACGAGTTGGTAATAGAAGCTATGTTAAATAAAATGGCCAAGAGCGTGCCAAGACACACTTATATAGAAGAGTTTCATATCTGTTACGTTATAAACGTATTTGTTAAATAACTTCAAAAGTTGCTGTCCGATTTCGTCCAGAATAATTTTCCTAATGAGTTTTTAGCATGTTCTATCAACATGGTAAATTTCAAGTCTCTACGTCTAATTGTTTGGAAATGCTAGGGGGGGGGGTCACCTTACGGGCAGATGCCTCAACGCACGTTTCGCTTCGACACCGAAGCATCATCAGGAGATAGACTCTACAAAGGTTATTCGTAAAGTGTCACATGAAAGTCATTTGAATGATCATGTAGTGTGACTGGGGACTTTGTGTAACGGCGCAAAGTTTTGTAGTACTTTGTTGTCTTCAAGGACAAAAATGTGCAAACACTTTGAGCTATGTCTGAAGAATTCAGATTTCAAGAAGTCCGAATTCGGCTGCTGGCACTGCAAGACAGATATTTAATATCGAATAATGACCCAAACTTCGTTAAAAAATCTATATCTAAGAAATGTCAGTTCTAGCGCAGTGGCTTACGTAAAGTACCGTTCAATCAGCATATGTGAGCTCTTGAGAAAATGTAACTGTACGTTATTTGCTTGCAGTTAGGTAATAAAGGTCAAGCAATGGGACAAGTTTCCGTCTTCGCGCCATTCACTTATTTGTAGGGTTGCCTTCCGTTGAGGTCTCCCCAGATTTGTCCTTGTTAAGGAGTCATCTGGGGAACATCCGGGCAGGGTTTTAATCGTAGTCCGGGTTTAATCATGTAAAGCATTTGGCTGCCGCCGGACGATGCGACACGAGCGGTAAATTTATTTTAATATCTTTAAAAAAAGTTGGTCTATGATATTTTGAACTGTTTTTCCTTCATCATCATCATCCACAGCCCTTTTTCTTCCACGGCTTGTCAAAGGCCTTTCCCCGCCCGTACCGTTACGGTCTTGAGCCAATGAGAATCGAACCCACGACCCCCGGAGCGGAGAGTAGGGTCACTGCTCATTGTGCCAACGAGTCATGATGTTTCGTGTCATAATAAAACTATACACATATAATTAGGTTTTGGAATAGATTACTAGTTCCAACAAGATGTTATTAAATATTCTCTGTTATTTGGAAGGCTTCATTTCTCATGAAAATTAGTACCTGTCTTTTAAGTTCTAATGATTAATAGAATAAATATTCTAACAAATACGCCTTGTGGATAGATATTGTTACTATGTATGATATGAATCGAATTTCTTAGCACTTCATAGATTCACTGCACGGGTGTCGGTTTCACCTCGCGTTGCAGAGTGTGTAGCCATGGCACCACCTGGGACATGTGACCCAGGTGCAGGTTAAGCCTTTGTTCAGACAAGGTGGGAAACGCGCGGTTTCAAAATCGCGTGGGAACTGCGCGGTTCTTATTTTATAGACCACTTAATAATCGCCGCTGTCTGAACACTCACGATGGCGCGATGTGAACACCGCACGATTACAAATTGTGCCATTTTCACATCGCAACATTGTGAGCGTTCAGACAGCGGAGTTTATTAAGCGGCCGTATAAATAAGAACCGCGTGGTTCCCGCTTTGTCTAAAAAAAGGCTAAGAGTACTATTTAAAGTGGCCACAGACTCCCAGGGGGTGGATCTTCCTTTATCTAGTCCGATCCAATACGGGTACGCGACCCCGGAGTGTCCTAGCTGCTATTGTCTGTCATGAATTTCCGCAAAGTAACATCCGAATTAATTGAAATGTATAATATATTTAACACGAATAAATATTTTCTACCTGTCTCGAGACATGATGATGTTATAAGTATAAAAGTGAATTCTTTTTAGACTTATTGAATCTTATTGAATATAACATTATTGAATCTTCATACAATGTTCCTTTTTTAAACAAAACTATAAAATCTATAATAAATGACAGTAAACTAACATAATCGGAACATTAACCATCAAATTCGCTCTTTCTGATCCTGTTGATTAAGAGATTTAAAAAAAAAATAATCATTCTTCAAAAGCCAGCCATACCTCTGCGAGCCTTCTATAATATTCAATCAGGTGAACCACCTGCCCACTGCCCGTTTACTCCTTCTATCTATCTATTCTATCTAGTAGCCTTTAATCGCCCACTGCTAGGCATAGGCTTCCCTTTTCTTCTGCCATTCTCCTCTATCTCTCTTCTGTCTTCAACCCATCGTGCAACGAGTCGATTCAATTTTTTTCAACCCAATCCAGCAGTTTGCTCCGTGCTATTATAAACAAAACTTCAAAATAAAAACTAAAACTTGTATAATGAAAGATCATATGCAATCTGTAAATAATTGCATAATAAAAATTGATATAAAAAAAGTCTTCTAAACATTTCCTAACTTGCAATTGGAAATCGATTAGTTATTCAAAAAAATGGAAATATTTGCACAGCGTTGGTACGTTTCTTGCTAGTCTATATTTCTTCAGCGCAATATTCTCTAATATAAATATAATCAGATCCAACGATCACCTTCTGATGATGTTTTAAATTGTCTCTCGCATCTACTTGTACAACCGTCAATGTAAATTTGGCCGTGTATATTGTTTAAATCTTTTTGTATTTATACAAATCTCAAATTTTGTCATTGTAATACAAATATACATACTGTAGTACTTCAGGTAAACAAAAGTAATAAACTGATAACTTTTTATATATTAACTATTAATAGGCATGACGACAGTAATAAAAATCATTTCAATTATATATTTATCTGCTAAAATAAGATGCATAAAGCTTAACAAACGTATTTATTTTTATATTGTGAGCGAGATTAATAGGGATTTAAAAAAAAGAAAGTACAAAATACAACAATCCGCCATGACAGCTAAAACACCGAGCAGAGCGTATGACGTTACTGTATGTTACAGTGCGTTCCAATAAGAGAATGCAACGTTTTATAGTGCTCATTGATATTCGACATTTGACAGTTGCGATCGTTATAGTCGCGGCGAAAACCTCGGAGCAACGTTTAGCGGAAAGCACTGTTAAGATAAAGTGACGTCAGGATAACTTCGACTATTTTGGAGGGAATTTGAATCATAAAATTTATTATGTTTCTTTTCTGCTATAAAAACGTAAATTTCCGCAGAAATATTAACTTTTTTGGCAATAATAGATACTTGAGAACATTATAAACCTATTTTGTAAAATTTGTCGTCTCGCCTTTTTGCCTACAGGTTTATTTAGACTGTTTTACGTGCCTTCCAAAACACAGAGGAGGTAGGATATCAAATATAAACCAGTGCTAGAATGGGTCACCCATCTACCACCCGGCCGCAGTCAGAGCAACTTAACTTAGCGATCGACTCAAATTTCGACGACTGATTAGGCCACGACCTCCTCAAACTGTTACTGTTACTGTCGTAAGAGTATTGTTGCAGCTACTGAAGATCAGTGTTGGAGTGATATCACGTGTCACGCTGACTTTCAAGTGAATAGCTGCCATTTTGTAGTCTTTGCACTGCTTTACATATAACATAAATCTTATGACACTGTATACTTTTTGGCATAGTTATTATTATTATTTTTTTGCAATTCCTTTATTTTTTCCTGATTAACTTTAATGTTTAATTCTTTAGTCTGTATTTGTAACTAGTGTAAAGTGCTAGCAACTACAAATAAATGCCTTTGATTTTATTTCATTTAGTAATCATTACTAAGGGCTATATACCTACTGAACCCTACTGAACTACTAAAGATGGTACAGTCTAAAAATGCACACCCCTCCACCAATTAATTGCAACGCGTGCTTGTGTGTGCAGCGTTCTTATTATAAACTCAAACACAACCACGCACTGTAAGCCAATATTGACGAGGCTGCGTGTTTGCGTCTACACGCTATTTTGCATGTAGCGATGAATACTTGGGAGAGGCGTGCATTTTTAGACTGTACGCACTTTACTACTATTTTCATTGACTTTTATCGACTTTCAATGACTGTTATCGACTTTTATAGACTTTCATTGACTTTTATCGTCTTTCAGTGACTTTCAATAACTTTAACTAAGTACTCTTACCGACTTTTTTTTACTTTTATCGACTTAATCCACCTTTAAAGAATTTCATCGACTTTCAATGACATTTATAGACTTTTACCGACTTTCATTAATTAAATAGGTTAGACACGTAGTGAAACGTCATCGATAGTCTAGTTGAACAGCACCCTTTATTAAAGAGGCTAGCTTTGCTGTTAATTGAACTGCCAATTAATCCTGCAGTCATTTATACATCTATATAGATGGAGCTAAAAATGTTTACTAAATTCATGTAATCTAAAACGAACTCGTTCGTTTATTTTATTGTATCTTTCTCCATCATTAATAATATAGTACATACTTTTTTTTAAATTATCTATACTAATATATAAAACTGAAGAGGTCGTTTGTTTTTTTTAGTCTCTTGAATTTATGTTCTTAAATATAATTACTTAATTTAAAAACATTTTTCAGATGAACACGTTTTACACCATGCCGAGAAAGATGCGTCACAGAGCAGCCAAGGAGATAAGCGACGAGGCTTCGGAAATAACGCAAAATTCGGATGGATTCTCTTTGCCTCCGCCGCCTGACGAATTCGGCACCTACCGGGCAGCGACAAGGATAAGAGATATGCCAACAAAGGCCACGCCCACATACACGACGATTGTAAGACACCAATCCGCGGGAAAGGAACCGACTAACAAATATAGTAATGTTATTGTATCACCACTGAACACTGTGGGCCTTCCGAGCGTTAGTGGGACGCAGACCAGCGTATATACTTACCCCGAGGACCATCAGGTACATACAAACCCCTTTGAGGATTCTCCATAGTACAATATATAGCTAATATTTAATTATTCTATTTTGAAGGACTTGCAAAGCTGTGGATTCTTACAAAGTAATTATACTTACATTTAACGATTTACTAGGCATTTATTCAAGACATAGAGAGATTTCGTGATCAACGATTCTTCTTTTTCTTTTTGTCGCATTCATCAGCACGGGAAGTGAGCAAATATGTAGATTGTCAAAGAAATCATCTAGATGTCTGAACATCCATAAGGGGTCATCCATAAATACGTCACCTGTTAGGGAGAGAGAGGGGTCATCGAAATATAACATTGTGTGACAGTGAGCAAGGGGTCTACAGCTTTGTGACGTCACATCTCAAAATTAAAGATTCAAAAAAAATTAAAACTGCTGTTTTTTTTAATTTTTTTTAAATACATGCCTAAAATTGGAAAAATTGTGACACCACACTAAGGGGGAGGGGTATAGAAAGAGACAATCGGTGACAGGGAGGGGGAGGAGATTAAAAGTTCGTAAAATTCGTGTGAAGTAATATATGGATGACCCCTATGCGATTTGTCAAGAATTTCCTATCTATATAATCGCACGATGTAAAGACCTTAAGACAAAAATATACTAAAAAAATATTTTATTTCATTTGGTATAAGCCTCATTCGCACGAGAGCTTTATTACCGCGAGTTAAAAAAGCGTTCAAATAAAACATTTGAATTCCCAAGTTTCAGTTCACACGGCAGCGGTTTTATAACTCGTCGCCTTTTTATCGATCAATGTTCTACTTTAAACGCTATGTATATACATATACGGTGTATTTTCGTACCGACGACGCTGAAAAAGCGCCATGATTTAAGTTTATTGAAGAATATAATTTTATTCAACAAGATTTAACATAACGCTTTAACTCTCGTCCGAATGAGGGCTAATAAATAAATATATTATATTATAATATAATCTTTAATAAATAAATTTATTATTATTACTTTCGCTCATTCATTGAATAATTTTTTCCACCGCTAAAAAGAGATAGCAAAGTCTCTTTCACTAAATATGAGTTTAAAAAATAAATTACGTCTCTCTGTGTCTATGATTTTTTCATCACTTTGTAAAAACGCACTCTCGTTAAATAAACAAAACTTTAGTCTTGAATGATAATTTATTTACAAAAATACAAATCACAATATGTTCTGTCTCGCAGATTTCTTTTATTTAACCATTACATGCACTTTATTACATATTTAAGTAGATAACAATGTGTTGAATGTACATACCACTTAATTATAAGGAATCAAGAACATAATTAATAATTTTCCAGCCACTGCCACATATTTATTGTAATTAACTATTTTAAAATACTTCATAAGATTACATAAATTTCACTCGATAAAAATTCCACTTTATTCCCTTTTCCCATTTCATTTGTGAAACATATAAGATTTTTAAGAAAATAAGAAATCATGAAACGAACAGCGAAGATATCAAGTTCTGGTCAAAGGTATTTTTAACTTAATTTAACTCTTATTAGAAATAAATTAACTTAAATTAAAAAATGGATTCGCAAAGTTTTTTTCTTTATTTATATAAGAGCATTTTAGTATTCACATTGAGATTTCTTCTCATTTAAATTTAGAAAATGAGGCTTTCAGTTTAATACCTTTTTTTTTAACAGTCACTCGAATAAATTCGCTGTTGAATATTGAATGTTGTACTGAACGAATGAAATAAGCTATTTGAATGAATTACTTACTGTAATAACGGTATAGTGTTATAGTACAATAAAATTGTTTTAATGTCAAAATTGTTTTATTCCATGCCGAATATATTAATTATAATACAACAAATTTAATTTCACCAAAATTAGGATCTAGAATAGCAAGTAATTGTTCGCAACTTCAATAGCGTTAATGTGTCTCTTCTCTCACACGGGAACAGTGCTTTTTCTAAGTGAAAGGAATTAAGGATCTAAATAGAATTCTAACACTAAACGAAAATAATATGCATTCCTGTTATGAAAGCATATAATTTGGTAATTTATATGCTTTCGTCAGTATCCCAGAATATACAAAAATTATTATTACAAGAAAATCGGTTGTTAACA
>JANCMC010009603.1:10376807-10413092 GCA_024363005.1 Charaxes varanes
ACCATTATTTTATATTACTAGACTCATTGTTGCTTATAGATAGAAAAAAATACATTACAATGGACTAAAATCATAAACAAAAGATGGAGATCGGAAGGCATTTCCTTCTATATTTTCTGGATGGAATTTTAACAGATTATCGTATAGCAGACCTTAGCATAAACCCTCGTTTTCAAATTGTGTGTGGGGTTCCAAATTATGTTTATTAAATTATATATACCCTGTGGAGCTGAGTGATGTTGTTTATTATTATGACGAATAAAATTATCGAAAGGAAATACATTTGGTATGAAAAAAGGATTAATGTGTGTATTGGGGGTTGGCAAATGGATTCTAAATCACCATCAGCTTTAATACTCCGACCAGATTAGAGCGTGTCCTGCGACATTTTTAAGTTGAAAGTTAAAAGTATGTAGTTTATGGATCTTATACTAAATATTGCCCACAGCTTCGTTCGCATTTTTAAATCAATATTTTTTAAATGCTATCTGGAATATTGTTTGGTCTATTATACTAGTTGATCAAAGTTTTGTTGTTATATTAAAAATACGTTACTATAAACACAAATTCATCAAATTCCTTTGTTATTTATTAAACTTCGAAGTTAACCCGATTTCTTTCCGTCTTTAAATTATAAGGATAAGTTTATTTGGTACAATTTTTATGGCTAATAAGATTTTTACATCGAATGATAGCGTTATAAACGTTGCCTTAAATGTATTTTCGCGTATTTTTGAAATATTTTACGATTGTTTCCCGTTGGATTTACTTTTTGCTTGATGCCGTACTCTATAACGGTTCATGTACGACTTTTAGTGTTAACGAAGTGTTTACTCACTTGAGAAAATTACTCAAAACTTGTTTGGTCAACGGTAAGGGCTACCGGTTAAAGTAAATAACAGGTTTTAGGGTTATTTTGTGACCTGGTTCGAATTTTGTCCAAAGTTACGGAGTTTTGGGGTCCACTTTCACTTGTTCTCTTTTATTTTTATATGAAATCAATTCAAATACGTTTATGAACCAGTTATGTAAACATACTAAAGAATGTATCAAGGAAATTTAAATTGAATATCAGCTATCTATCGTTTGTGAGAGTTCCCGGTGGCCTAAATGTTTTTTTAAAGACAATGCATCTGCGAGCTTTTTAGTGGTGTAGATGTCGATGGGCGTCAGTAATCACTTAGGTGATGCCCCCCTGCCCGTCTGCCCCTTGTAATATGTAGAAAAGCTAAGTATACGTTTTATTCAAAAACCTAAGTTTCTTCTGTGGACTTTATTTGACACTTGCTGTTGTCAAATGTATGAAGATCGTATCTTATTTTGAACGACCATTTATACGTGCAACCGACAGTGGGATGGATTATGGGATTATTAAGATCTTATCTCACTCATACTTCGGATCACTTCATACGTATTTTTTTTGTATAAACAACTAACATTATGACTCAATATACGTGTGATCTATTTTTAAATTTTCGCGCCCGGTAGCCAGTAATAAAAAATAAAAATTGACTTTTTACTGTTTACGTAAAACGTAGTTAGACTTCGAGCTTTTTTGTACATTGACTTATAGCACCTCGGATGGTATAGAAGTTCTTTATATTGCTAGTGGATGATGTAGAAAGAATATAGAGCGAACGACGGTTGGTTTCAAATATCAGAACATGAACGATGTGTATTGAAGAAATAAACACGTACATTATTTATTCTAACAAAGAGAAGCTGAAAATCGTCAACGTGTATCTCCATCTTCTATCGTTTACTTCTTTGACTGTGACCTCTAGCAATGTATGTTTGAACAGTTCTCGTATTGTGATAAAAATAGATCCATAGAAAAGTGAAGTAGAGTAAATAACGTGGCTCTGCTTACATCTGCATGTCTATGCCATGTTCAGTCAATGTCGAGGTCTATTTATGTTAGGTCTCCAAATTATTCGCAGAAGAGGACATGAGTTACCATTTTGAGAGTAAGTCAATTGGACTCTGGGTTTTCCTTCTGACTTTGCCATAACCTTCAAACAGGTTCAAGCTGGATCGCTAAAATTGGACCCTTTTTCTTCCGTTTTCCATCCGTTTTTATGTCGTCCTAAACACCTACTATTTAGTCCATGCTAGATGTGGCAGCGATTTGGAATGCTTGCTTGCTCTAAAAGGGGTTGGTTTTTAATAACCGTTCCCACTCGAAATTCTCATATTTTTTTCTGATTTATGACGTTTAATTACGTTTTTGACCCATTTTTACGATGGCACAAGAATTCGCGTATACAGGATTCTCCGAACAAAGCCCATATTTTTGAAAGACGGCCGCGAAAAACATCTCGTTTAGTGATATAGCGTTTTGGTAACTGGTTTTATGTATCAAGCCGGTGTCACTGACCTCGCCGGTGAATCAGTCACTTGTTTACGCCATCTTAATTTTCTGTTTATAATAAATAAAAAAGCTTTTCATAGATTCCGTTTTAGATAACGTTTAGATTTACATTCCTAAACATTGATAAGTCTGTTAAAATTCATTACAGACATATTTTATTTAATTTCGGGTACTAATATTAGTTTTTTCTGTCTATTGATAAATTAGCACGATGGTATGATGTTAGAATTCGAATAATATTATGTTACAATGACTTATGGCTATTCGACTACAGTTACTAGTGTCGCTGAAAATAGTTTTATCGTAGATACATTTAAACTTTAATCCAGGATACATTGTAACATAAATATAATTATTAATTAATTAATTTAAAAAGAAGAACCTCGTAGAAACTTAACAACATATTTAATAAAAGATTTCGCTCCTAAGGTGGCGTTATAATTACTTACATTTTATAGTCATATGAAGTTAAGGTTGTAGAATAACACATGGCATTAAATACACTCCAGTTGTTTTTGTGTGTCAATTCTTTAACTCTATATCACAAAATTTACATACTTAAAGTAAAACCGCCAAGGAAAACCTTACAAAAATTCGTTTCAAAAATTGTAAGGAAAACCCGCAGCTGCCAGGGGTCCGCAAAAAGGAGGAATACTGTTACAAAAATGCGATATATTAAGTTGCTTTCCAAATCCGCGAGCCAAGGTCGACCCGGGGTGAACGACCTTGCTAACTTTTAGCCAATTAACGATCGTTACGTTATTTATTTGGTATCCAGCTTTTTATCTGTCAGCCTAAATTGTAACAGATCAAATGTGGTTATCTCGAAATAATTTATTTCACCCACGTCAGTAACCACGCCTCACCAATGCATATACAGCTACCGTATTGTATTTGAAATAATATTCCACAGTAACATTCGATATCAATTAACTCCCACACTCGACAAAGTACTGATTCGAAAAAGTCTAACGGTTTTGGAATAAATCATTCTATGTTTGTTTTTATCAATATAAATGTTATTCTACATTTGTATCGCAATTGAAACGAATTTTCAGTTCTGAATACTCTTTATTTCCCGTTAATTGTTCGCTCTTTTTCTAGATTACAACTAAATATAGATGACTAGCTGTTTTCCGTGACATCGTGCGCGTAAAATTACACTTGCAAGAGCCCTAAAGGTACCTTTATCAGCAAGCAAGTAGAAGCATATGTCTACTAACTTTACACTGCCTTCCGGCCTAGTTTCATCTTTGTAAGTCCGGCGGTTTTCGAAATTTCGTGATAGTCACTTTTCGTTTTTATGAATAGTATTATGTTAAAGAAAGAGACCTACTGCGTTTGTCCCGAGCATTGACAGGAAAAAAAGGTTACAAGATGTTGCAATAAAACCTGTTTCAAAATTCATATTTACATAATACAAAATAATTTGATTTTACCTTTAAGTAAAGCCACAGGTAAATACGAGTGAACATCTATTGATCTATTCGGCACATGTTTCACCGTTAGAGTCGTGATTTGCAAAAATGTTCCGATATTTTGACCGTTACCGTTACGTTTGTGGGTTAACGCTATTGAGTTTAATATATTAATTATTATCATTAGTTTTGATTCCGGCCTCGAACCTGGACGTATTATATATATTTTTATATTTCTATTAAATATTTGTGTATAACAGGCATCTGTTACCTATAATACAGGCATTAAGTCGTCTATCTTAGGAACCGACGCAAAGTCCGTGTGTCGTAAAGTCCTATATACTTATTTATTAATAGTGAGTCCTCAAGAAGGCGAGGAACCCTAGTCAACTTGATTTTATTTCGATTAATACTAAGAATATCATATAATTAGTTTTTAAAATATTGCATTGCGCTGTAGGAATAAAATGAGATCAATGATTGAACCCTTACGGATTTTAGTGCAACCTTTCCACCGTTGAGCATTTGATACTCAAATTGAACTATGAGATTAAAGTCTGTTTATTACAGGAACAAACAAGTCTAGTCTGTATTGGAATATGGACACATCAAAGCGCTAGTTTGTAAACAATCATATCCTTTGGCACTAATTTAATTTCTGTTATATCCTGTACTTCAAATTCAGTAGTTTATTTTTTTACACTCCAATACTCAACAATTTTATTTAATTGAAACTAGGATAGTATGTGCTGAAATATCCATTGACACTAAATAAATAAATAAATATATACAGGACTATATGTCACACGGACGTCGATTTCTAAGGTAGATGTGGATATATCAGGCCGCTTATTAAAAACATATTTTTGAATTTTGAAATAGATGTGAACGCGCATGCGTGATAGATAAACTTACTTTTATGATGAAAATTACAGTTGGCAATTTGCAAATAGCACAGGTCTTTAAAGGTTTTATATATATATGTCCAAGATCTTTTGACAAACCGCTTTCCACAAACAGGCCCGTAGCTAGGGTTTTTTTATATGAAAAGAAAACATACACGTTAGTTAGGTAAGCTCATTTTGTATTTTCTTCATGTGTGCAAATAGTGCGTAAACACACGCACGCACACAATCAGACACACACAGTCGAGAGAAGTGATAAATTTTGGCATGATGATATTTGGTGAGGTTTAGCTTTCAATTAATAGTATCTTGAATTGCGCTACAAAAACTTCACCGTTGGAGCTCCAAACATTTGTGTATATCTGTGTGTCCGCTTTTCTGTCTGTGTGAACAGAAACGCGTACACACAGATATACACAAATGTTTTCATTTAGGTTTTTGATATATAAATAAAGATAACAATATTCAAAATTTTTTAATAATTTTACATTATTTATGGATAATTAAATGACCTATATTTCTAACCTGAACGACTTTATTATATAACTTGGCGTAGCTGAAAGTCACGAAAAACTGATTTTTGTGACCTTTGACCTTAAATATTCAAACACGCAATAGCGGAGACCATTGTGACTTTTATGACAAAACTTGTAACGCTAAAACCAAGGGTATAGATAACTTCAATTTTATTTATTTATCTCTTTAGATTATTATTATTATTTGGAGCCTATTTTTTCCCGCTGTAAAATAGCAAATTAAAAGATTCATTGAAGTGCAGTGCCCTATGTGTTGCAAAAAAACGATTCACTAAGGATCATCTCTCTCATTTACATCTGCATTCGAAGTCATAAGTGCAAAAGGGATAGAACAGCGTCATCGACATACGAAACGGAACGTTATTAAAAATTCAAAATTAGAAAACGGTAAAACAATGGGGTAACATTTGTTCACTTCGCAGACACAGTCCGTCTAGCGCTCTCGCCGAACAATAGTTCACCATTGTTCCCGCGTCCATTTTAAATGAACAAAATGGCCGCGTTCCGAATTCAAACGAACAAACTTGGATTTGAAACAAAGCTCTAATCCTAGAAGGGTTGAATGCTATTGGTCAATTCGACCCCTTAGGCGATTTGCATATGTGCTCGAGTGATTTCGCTTTAATGTATGAATATTACGCTGCAGAAAATTTTTGAACTGTATTTTGGGGGATACTTCTTTTCATTTTTTATTTTTGAACTGATTTTTCATCAGATAACAACTAATTGATAGAATCAGGCTTTACTTTGCGGAAATCCATGACATGCATGAGAAACTAAACTATTCATTATCATATATACAAAGGTTATTCGTAAACTTTACGAATAACCTTTGTAGAGTCTATCTCCTGATGATGCTTCGGTATCGAAGCGAAGCGTGCGTTGAGGCACATCGGAAAGTCAGTGTAGTGCTGTGCTTTGGTGGCGCATTCGGTGGTGTAGCTTTCGGGTTGCCCCTGGGCTTTGGAATACACTTTATTCGATATTCTCTCGCATCCAAATTGCATAGAGAGGGACGCTCGGATGACATTCCCGAGATACTGGGGCACGTGAGTGAGAGGACAAAGTTTTTTTACATAAAAAAACAAGAGGAAGATTCTCGACAATCTTTGACAGTGTCTCCGCCTTGGTAATGGAATATTTCTTACCAAATCAAAAATTTAACTATCTCACATCTCTAACTCGCTCACCACTGGAGAATGCCCTCTGTTTGGATAGTTTGCGGAGTGAGATGCACGCATGGTCGCACTCGCTCCTGAGATTTGCGAGTAGAGAGACGTTTAGTGAGATTGAACGCGAGGATGGTGATTTTGTCATCCTCCTCAACCCCGACAGTCGGATTCTCCGACTCCGCACCAACGATCGCGAGAGAAACGAGGAGCAGACTTTTTCATTCAAACCACTCTCAGACTATTACGAACAAGGTAAACACACGTATTATGTGAGAACAGAGTTTTCTCGAGTGGCCAAACACAATCACCTAGAAGCAGCTTCATGTTCGACACTGAAACACGTTGCTATGGGTGTTTTCAAAAGGAGAGTTATGGGTTTCCTTTTATTCGGCAACTCAATAGAGTCGGGAGATAATTTTATAATTTTAACAGAATTCAATGAAAACAAACAACTATACAACGAGGGGGATTTGAATAGAATTGTCAAAACGTTTCCGAGTCTTTAGTATTGAAAGCCAAATTAATGTACAAGTTTTGTAAGAATAATCAATATAAATTGATTTGTCTCGGGGATCGTTGGCAACTCAATACAATTGTAAAGTCTCGTTTTTATTCTTTTAACAATTTTAATCTCTTGAAAACGCTAACATCTCATCAGTGGACACTGGAGGAAAACATTCGTCAGAGGGATGACCCCGAGTTTGCTAAAAAGATTAATCTCTTTAAGCAACTCTTTATCGAAGTTTGTCAAGGAGAATTGTCCCAACTGGCGGAGATTCCCATGTGTTTTGCCTTCAAGTATCGCCTCTTTGAATTGTTTGGAGAAAATTTTACACACAAACCACCGACCTTTGGTCAAGGAATATTCTTGGCTTCGTTTCACAAACAGCTAAAACAAAGATTCAATGATTCAATTGAGTATTGTAAAAAAACAAAATTGATTCATAAAATTGATAAACCAAAAAACAGGAACCAAAATGTTTCTTTTAATATCGATATGATATTTGAAACCATCCTGTCCTGTGGATGGACTTACCTTTTTAGATCAAACAACGAACGCGTCTTTGTGCAACTGGTATCCTTTGACGAGAGCCAAGTTACCCTAAAGTTCAAGAGTGAGAATAGACAAGAGGAATATACCTTTAGGAGGACCAACGTTGGTTACATCTATGGGCCAACATTAAAGACCAAGATATCGAGAGGTGGTGTAACCTCCTCTGCAGAACAGTTTCCCATAATGATGCCCTACTTTCCCTATCATTCTACACACTCTTAAAAATTCATTTAATTTAAATTAAATTAATTTATTATCCTTGCACCAACACCCAGCTTTTTCCCTCTGACTAGAGCCTCTCAAAAATTCCCTCTCAACAACCTTATCGCCTCTAGCCTACACTTCCCTTGTAGTAGATAAGAAAGGCCGGTTCTGGCGCACTTTTCGGAGCAAGATGGCGGCCGAGTCACGTGACCTGTGACGTCATCATGGCGCAGCCAATCAGAGGCCAGGGTTTGGTCACGTGACCTATGACGTCATCCTGGCTCAGCCAATCAGAGGTCAGTATTTGGTTGCGTGACCTGTGACGTCATCAGAGGACAGCCAATCAGAGGCCAATATTTGGTCACGTGGCCTGTGATGTTATCAGAGGACAGCCAATCAGAAATCAGTATTCGGTCATGCGACCGGTGGCGCCATCAGGATGGAAAATTTAAACCACGACCTAACCATAATAATTTCGAGAATTTTTCAACCACATGGTTAAACCTAACCTAACTCAGGACACGCCAATTTAGTCACGCTACCAGTGACATCACCTTGTTCCTAACCTGTTCCTATACTCTTGATTAGTCATGGTGCCCCGATATTAATTTGAATTTCAATCAATAACTAGCCGTGCCCCCCCCCCCCCCCCCCCCCCCTTCCCACCCCCCCCCCCTCCCCGCCCCCCCCCCCCCGCCCCGCGGCGTGGGCCCGAGGCAGAAACACCTGTCACCTGTTCCTTGGTTCGCGCGCCCGCTCTTAAAGAGGCTATACAGAGAAGTGACTGGGATAATCCTTTAGTAAGGAATTTTAGGGTAATGAGAAACGAATTGGCAGTGACACACGACGGAATAGTTCTACGAGGAAGTAGAATAATAATACCAAAATCATTACAGGCGGTAACCGTAGCGCTGGCTCATCAAGGTCATCAAGGTATAACAAAGACTAAAGAGTTGTTACGAAGCAAAGTGTGGTTTTTCAAAATGGGGTCAGCAGTTGAAGAGATGATCCGAAATTGTATCCCATGTCTGGCAAATAACGAAAAGGTTCGGAGAGACCCAATTATACCTTCCTCAACCCCCAACAGGGCATGGGAACATTTATGCATCGATTTTACTGGGCCATTTCCCAATGGGAAATATATAATGGTTATAATAGACGACTACTCGAAATATCCAGTAGCGGAAGTTATTGAGTCGGTACAGTTCGAGAAAATCAAGCCACTCTTATTCAAAACGTTCGCAACATTTGGGATACCTGAAGTAATGAAAACAGACGGCGGACCACCATTTAATGGAAAAGAGTTTCAATCCTTTTTAAGGGACTTAAATATTTATCATAAGATGATCACTCCCTTATGGCCAGAGGCGAACGGTAGAGCAGAGAATTTTGTTAAGACTATAAACCGAGCAGTCAAGCAAATGTGTATTGAAAACAAGAATTGGGAATCACATATGTCAATATTTCTCATGCAATACCAGGTATGCAAGTTTAAAATGGTTTTCTAGCGAATCTTTAGGATGTTGCATTATCCAGAAATAGAAGCACCTTTCGATTTTGTTTTTTCATTTTCATGTCAAACTGATACAGCCATTTTGTCATACGATCTGATGCCATCCAAGCCTTTTTGTTATGTACCCACTCTAAAGGTAATTTGTTGATATGATTTCCCTTAAAACACCGACGATTGTAACTTTTTCCAATAACTAAAGGGTTTCCTTTGTCACCTTTCATATTGGAGTAGAATAAAATAGTTAACCGTTGTTTTGCGTTTTTTGCCATTGCATTTATCGTATTTTAATGCAAAAGTTTTATTTGGCATGGCGCGATAATACAGACCTGTTTCTTCAATATTAAATATATCCTTCGGGGAATAATCCTTTAAAATTAATGGTAATTTAGATTTCCATGCTTCTACATCTTCCAAATTTACATCAGCGGACCCGCCACAAATTGATTTGAGAGTGATATTGTGCCTTCGACAGAAACATTCTAACCAACCATTTGAAGCAGCAAAATTCTCAATGTTTAAATTTCTTGCTGTCTCTAGCGCCTTTTGTTTAATCAATGATCCAGATATGGGAATGTTTTTATTTCTAGCCATGCAGAACCACTTATACACAACTTGATCCACTGCTACTCCACCCGTTTTAGGGAATTTCCGTTTCTGATTCAAATTAATAGCTTCTTCATACATCCTTCTAATATCACTTTTGTTTTTTAAGATATCGTTAATTTGGGTTAACAACAACAAGATTCTTGATCTTGTGTTATCACGCCAAATAAAATGCTCAATTGCCAACACTCCTGCTCTTGTATTTCCTGATGTTCATCATCCTCCTTTCCTAATTGAGTTAGATATGGATGCTTTTTCTAAAGAATTAAAACAAAATAGTAAATATAAAAGACTTGACTACCGGAAAAGTAATTACATTAAAATTAAACAAGAGCTTTGTAGTATTAACTGGGAGCAGAGTTTGTCTTGTGTAAGTGTAGATGAAATGGTTGATGTATTCTATAATATCATTTACGAAATTATTAATAGTCATACGCCCAAAGTTAATAATACTTCTAAAACTTATCCTATTTGGTACAATCTTCCACTAATTCGCTGTATAGAGGAAAAGCTATTTTATCATACTAAGTTTAAAAAGTTTAAGAACCCACGTGATTATGATACATTCAATATGCTAAGAGCTAGAAGCAAAAAGCTTATTTCAAAATGTTACTCCAATTTTGTTAATAATGTAGAGACCTCTCTGTTAAATAATCAAAAAAGTCAGAAACTATTTTGGAAATTTGTCAAAAGTAAAAAGAATACTAATTCGATACCTGATACAATCAGTTATAATGGGATCACTGCGTCAGAAGGTGACAAAGTGTGTGAATTGTTCGCCTCTTTTTTTAATTCCGTATACACTCACACTTCTATTAAGGTGACCGATCAGTTGGATATCCCTGTTTATAATAATTCTGTTCTATCAAAGGTGGGGTTCACTCTCCACCTCCTGTTTGGGTTGTTCCGGTATGGGGGCCAATGAAGACCCCCGCGGGCTCAATTCCGGGGTACGGGATCGGCTTCTGTATTAAAAGTAATACAAATTACAGACATTATTATAGTATTCTAAAAAAATTATAATTTAAAAAAAAGAAAACTCCTTTTAGTATGTTGTAAGAGCAGCTAAGAGATAATGGATACTAAACACTTATTATCTTTAAGTAAATATATATCATACTTACTAAAAAAAGTACTATTATAGTAATATAAAATATTAAAAAAAAATAACTATAAAAAAGAACACCTCTTTTAGTACGATGTAAGAGCAGCTAAGTGATAATAGATACTAAACACATTTTTTTAAAAGTAAGTATGTATCATGAAATTGTTGGTCGAAAGCTTTCAGCCTTTTGAATATCGATACGTACACTCACCGGTAGGGAATGTGGCCAAAAACTTAAAAAACCCAAATAAGTGACGACATATTTATAGTTAATGAAATTTTAAATGGGTGATTTCTTAACAAAAGTCCTTTTGTTTAATTCAGAAAAGGACAAAGAAGCTCGTAGTTCTTCTGATGACGCCTGTTAAAATTTCAAATGGGAAATAGCTAATCATACGTTTGAAATTTTCATAAGCGATGCTAAAATCACCACTCATCGGGTTTTTTTAAGTTTTGGCCACATTCCCTGCCTGTGAATGTAATTTCACTGGCCTGAGAAAAGGCAGTGATGCAATTGCTGGAAAGATCAAATTGAAGTTTTTGCCCAAATGAGGGACAATGTAGGCCAAAAAAAAAGATAGATAATAACGGCAGGAAAATTAGTTTGACAGGCGTACCTGTTTCTTGTGCTAGTTCGCGACGGTGTCACTATCGGCGAGTCAATACGCTCCGGAGTTGCGGATCGACTTCTGAAGATAAAAGATAGATAAGAGAGAAAATACACAATTTGATTTAAGATTTTTCTAAACGGCAGAACGAATCTCAATAAAATTTCCGAAACTTACACGCGTAAATCCCAAATTAATGCCGCTATAATAAAAATATTCATAGTTAGCGGCCAGCCCCAGATTCGCAGGGGTATTTGCGCTGAAGTTTTCATAAGGACTCCAAATTGTTTTTAAATATTCCGTGGCCTATGTTCATCGGAGATAATGTAGGATTCTAATGGTGAAAGAAGTTTTCAAATCGGCCCAGTAGTTTCTGAGCCTATTCAATAATAATAAAAAAAAACAATCAAATGTTTCCTCTCCCTATCTCTCTATGTAGTAAAGATATTCCCAAAAGAAAAACTAACCTGTTTATTGCGAGCGTACTCTCGTCGACTGTGGACCTGATAGCGCGACGTCCTTTGGGAGTTCGAGGAACAGTTATACTATCCGCGGAACCCTCAATTTCCACACGTTTTTCGGTACTCTGCGTTTCGGTAGTGTCCGATTTCTCATTTGTCTCACCCTCTATCTCTATTTTGGAGTTTTCTGAGGCGTCCAAGAGAGATAGGTGTCTCCTCTCGCCGGAGTATCGCGGGTTGATGAGCGTGATTGGTATATCGGCGATGCTCTCTATGGATGCGTTGGGGTCGTCCGATAGACTGCTATTTGCCGAGATAGAGAGAGATCTCCTGCGGAACAAAACATTATCATAGCACATCGTATGCGTAATCGTACACTAACAGAATAAGTTTTAGGTCTAGAGTGAGTTAATGATACAGGCAGCTTTGTTTCAATCAGGGAAAAGAAAGAGCTATTTTTGTCTTTTCAACTAAAACAGGTTTTTGTTAAAAAGACAAACAAATCATAAACTATCATTAAAACAAACAATTCAATATCATTCATCACTTCATTAACTGTAATTAAAATACATAATTTGTAACTAAAATGTCGTTTTATGCAATTATAAGCGGAATAAGTCGTAAATGACAAAACGTTTTTTTTTTGAGATTTCCCGAAAATCAGCTTTTTGAGTTAGGTCAGTTTACGATTAAGCATGCGACGTGTACATACACGTAAATTAAATTGCTTAATTGTTAACTAATTCATTACAGATTGTTACTTAAATATATGGAAGACTTTGATTAAGGCTTTTTAGTACAATCATTATCACATATGTTTATCTTATATATAACATTCTCGTGTCACAATGTTAGTTACCGTACTCCTCCGAAACGGCTTGACCGATTTTAATGCAATTTTATATACGTATTCACTAGGTCTGAGATAAGGATGGTCGACGCGGCAAGAGTCGCGGGGCACAGCTAGTAATCTAAATATTAAAACCTGAAGCGAGAATTTTCGGTACCATTTTACGAAAATTGCGCGAACGTGGGAGTATGAAATTGGGAACAATTATAGGAGAGTGTACGAATGCTAATATTTATTTATACTATGCAATGTTAATATCTAAATAAACCTTCTACTATAGTAGATATATACATACCTTCTACTAGTATATATACATTGTGTCAAAACGTAGATATGACGATGGTAAAAATGTGAATTGTCAAATATTTTAATGACATTGTACAAAGCATTGATTTTTCTTATATAGCTTTAAATAAGCATATAGTATGCAAATCTAAAGATTTACATCCACCACAAGGCGATTTCTTGTAAAATTAAGTCTTTTAAAATATGGAAGCAATTGAATCGATAATTTCATCGGTTTTCCTTCGAAACCGGTTAGAGTTGTTAATTATAAACGCTTACCTTGCTCTAACATTGTCCTTGTACGACTTTCTTGCCTTAATTTCTTCTGCTGCAAATTTCTTCGGTGGCGACTCCATAGGATGACTTTCAAGCTATAAAAATATTTTAATATGTACATGAATTAGTTACAGTGTCAAATTAAATACACTTAAAAAAATTTCTTTCATGAACCAATTAATAAATTATTTGCATATAACAAACAACCTTTTTTTAAATAATATAATTCTTTAAAAATACAGATAAAAATTTTTTTTAAATTATCTGAAGACAAATAAGTTGAAAAAAATAAGTTTAAGTTCATTTATTTTTAATGGCTAGCTTTATTATTTTGAGCGAAATCGTACAACAATTTTTGAAGTTTTATAACCGATACGTTTATCGCGTATCAGATACGGAACCCTCCGGCCTTAGCCTTTTTTAAACACAGTACAGACATACTCACGTCGCTGTCTCCATCTCTCTCGCTGTCGGGTGACTCATTCCGCTCTTGCTTGATGTGTATCGCGACCGGAGATGGAGTTGACTCCCCCTCGGATGCCGTCGGTATTGTGAAACGGAGGTGTCTAAGCAAAAAAAAAAGGGGGAGAATAATCTATATGGGGAATTAAGTATGTATAACGACTATTACAAAGAGAATTAATAATAATAATAAATTATTTTACTTTTAAGACATCTTTGGCCCAGTTTTTAATAATACATAACTTAGAATTTAAATTAAATTTAAATTAACATTAGAAAGAGGAAAGATTTCATTATATGTTAGCATTAAATGGGCTCTGAAACTATTGAAAGACAAAGAATTCTACATTAGCTCCGATGAATATAGGCGATGGTATATGTTCAAAAACGTACTTTAGGGATCCCTATAAGAACTTCGATTATGTAAATATCCGTGCGAAGCCGAAGCTGTTCGCTAGTGTTATACATCTATATATAAAAAAAACGAAAGGTCTCCTATCAGGATATTTTGAAAACCACGGCATTTAAACAGATGAAATTTGGCAAGTAGGTAGTTTGTAGTGTAGACAGCCGCCAAGAACGATTTCTTGGATAGGACCAGATTAAAGGCTGTTGCAGTTTAGTTTTAGGTGGACAAAGTCGCGGGAAACAGCTAGTGGGGTTACAAAAATTCGGTTACTTGTTGGTGGAGTCGCTGTAGTGGGTGTGGGTGCTAGCCGTCTCCAATTCGTCGTCGCTGTCGCCCGCGTAGCGCGAGTCTGCGGGCGATGGCGCGTCCAAGCGACGATTCTGAAAGGTTTTAATCCAAATAATTGATAGAATCGGGCGTTACTTTGCGGAAATCCATGACATGCATGAGAAACTAAACCACTTTGCTTTAATCCGCGAATGAATTCATTCGCGGATTAATGCAAAGTAGTTTAGTTTCTCATGCACGGTTTTAATCCAATTAACACTGTTTATACATACTGCTAAATCTATACTAATACTAGGTAATTGTAGAGCTTACTGTTCCACAGGAGACCAACATCCCTAAAAACCATCTGATAAAAACGAACAAGTACTCTGACCTAATCAATGAGCTCACTAAAAACGGTTAAAAAAACCAGCTTATACGCGGTACCGAGGTCTGCTTAATTTTTTTTTTATTAACAATATTAGGATACTTTTTAGGTATCTCTAATATTCCCTTTTCCCCTCCTACTAGGCTTAAAACGCGTGTATTAGAAGCGACAACATCTCAACGGCGGTGCGGCTTGAACCTGGTGCCTTGCGAATTCTAATATTAAAATAGACGGTTACAAGCGAGTCTCAGCGTTTTGTAGATCGAATCAAAAACGCGGAGGTGTCTGTATTCTGACTAAAAATTGTATAGAAGCAATGAAGTTTACTCCTTGTGATGAAATTTGTACAGAACGTGTCTTTGAATGTTGTGGCGTAAGAATACCAAGCCAAAAGTTGATTGTAATATGCATATATAGGACTCCACGATCAAATATTACCGAATTTATTTATAAATTAGACGTTCTATTGCACAGACTAAAAACATGGAATACAAGCAAAATTATAATAGCTGGGGACTTTAATATAGATATGCTAAAAAAATCGAGAGCTAACAAAGATTTTACTGACTTGTTACATAACTATAATTTTTTTCTTCATATAAACGAACCCACCAGGCAAAATTCATGTATTGACCTCTTTATCAGTAACTTAGAAAAGGCTACAGGAGAGGTTCGACAATTGGGACTCTCCGATCATGATACGGCACAGTTTTTGTCGATACCGGTACAACAAAAAAGCTTCACATCGGAGTATAGTTTCATTTTTAAAAGGAACTTATGTAATCACAATATCAATAAATTTAAGGAATGTATCAATAACATAAAATGGACAAATGTCTACGCTAGCACAAAACTAGATGAAGCATTTGATGAATTTCATGATATATTTACAACATTCTACAGACTGTGTTTTCCTATAAAAAAAATAAAAATTAGTTCAAAGTCAAAAATTAAATGGTAGTTGTAAATAAAATGCATTTATTAAGGTTAAAAGGTAACTTTTATTTTTTTATTTAATAAAATATATGAAAAATATACACTAGTTTCCTTTATATTGTATTTGTATATGTTTTTATATATTCAAAATATATACGATATAGAATTAGAATCATACAAAATTACACAAAATATATACATTAAAACTTTATTTCTGTTTGAGCTTCAAGTTCTCCGAATATACCAAATTATTCATTTTAAGGTATAAAAATACATGATAAGTATAAAGTTTAAAAAGTATAATATATTTGCATCATAATAGCTTAACTTAAACCAAAATTATAAAAAAGTATACAAAAAGTCTTGAAAAAAATTAAAGCCGATTTTTAGTCTGTCACTAAAAAAATATGACACGCTATGCAGGCGGATTTCGTATAAGGAATCCATGATAAAATTTATATATAAAACTTTTTTTTATGTATAGCGAACGGATAATATTTTATAATATATAATAGCATATGTTTGTATATATTATCAATCAGATATAAATAGATCTAATATTGTTTTTTTAAGTTACCATTTACCGCCATGTGGATAAGTTCCTCAAAAAATACGATAGTAGTAGATTATTTCACCGAGCAGAAAGTGAATTATTCATGCACGAGTGTTATGTTGGTACCCGATTGAACGCGAGGGCACTAAGGTAGCACGAGTGCTTTAATTAATCACTTAAGCAGAGTGCGTAATCTACTTTTCTTTCAACTATAAAACTGATATATGGAATATTGTTAATTCCATATTCATGAACATATCCACTCGCTTTTTTATAATTGTAACGTTTAAAATACATTTTACTTCTTAACATATAAATACAATTTATTTTTCTTTCTTTTTCGGTGCAATATTTCGAGGTTTCAAGCACAATTCTACATGTTCATTTCCTACGTGAAAATGCGAAACTGCTGAAAAATTTTTGCCTACGAAAAAAAAAACAGGATAACAAATGGCTTGTGTCGAGAAGACGTATGACAGTGTACTGTAAATTCTTTCTCTCCGTCCACTCGTAGTCCCGCATAGCTCCAAGATACAGCAGCATTATGTTCACCAAAATTAAACGTCCGTAAAGTTAAACCCCTTTATATATTGCGCTAAGATTATATTTACATTTTTTTCAAGGACTACTGATAATGTTTGAAATCATGTAACGTACATATAACCTTCTTTGTGTTACATCTAATGAGGCGAGTTATTTTATTTAATTTATTTTATTTTATTTATGAATTTGACATACACAACAGTCAAGGACAAAAATATTATAATTATAGATTTCTGCCGCTAACCAAAACATGTATACATGCACAATACATTTAAACAAAGTGTGACGTGTTGTTTTTAAAAAACAAAAGCAAAATAAACTACTTACTATTAAAATAAATACAATTTTAAATGGATAATATTGACAAAAATGAAATGAGAATCTAATTTGACATCAAGAATATTGAGATTGTTTTTGTCTTCTTAATTTAAGTTATAACAATGTATTTAGGCTAAGTAAGAGGAATAAAAGAATTTATTATAATTGTTATGTATTTCAGGGAACTGGTGGCGACCCAACTTTGAACCACCTCAGTATCCGTATATACCTCCGCACATAACAAAACCAAAGGAGCACAAACGACTATTCCTTGTTCAACTCCAGGACAGAGCACTATTTGCTGTGCCCAAGAACTACAAACTTGTTGCTGCTCCATTGTTTGAATTGTACGACAATGCTCAGGGCTATGGACCTATAATATCATCTTTATCTCAGAGCTTGTGTAGGTTTAATTTTGTTTACATGTAACAAAATATACCACTATTGATATATGTAATAAGGGTGATTAAAAGAAATGTTTTTCATTTACTGTAACAACACTAAAACCGTGTTTTAGTGCCAGTGTGAAACCATTTTTTTTTTAATCATCAATAACTGATTTCCCAATCGGAAATAGAATTTAATATAATTAAATATTAAGCAGACATTATTGTCATTACACATAAGTATATTTGACTAAAGAAAGGAAACGGAAATTGTGGTTTTATTTATTGTACCTGAAGAAAGAAGACTGTACCTAGTTTTAAGTGTTGATATTGTTTATTTACTTTGATATATAATTATTGACTTAGTATATGGCCCTATTAGCTGGACATATTATAAATAACACAAAGAAATGATAATAAATCAGAAAAACGATTCAGCGTTAAAAAGATCTGATCGAATGCCAACTATTTTCGAAATGTAACCGTTGTGGGTTGTGTTCGAAAAAGGTCAAAATGCGATCAATATAAGAACTTTTATTGATGGAACAGTTTTATTATGTAGTCGATGCGATTGTGAGACTATTACTTCGCAACGGACTTACCAAACATTTTCATTTGTATATCATATTTCAAAACCAAAAAATCAACTCTATTCTCAAACTACTGCTATGTGTTATGCCCTGTACCTATATAGTGTATACATGAATGAACAGCAAAGAGTGCTTTGATCACATAAGCAAAAATTGACATAGATTTAAAGTAAATGCTTGTATTAGAAAATAAAATTAATAAATGAAACTAGAAAGTAATAGTCACAAATTCTAACCGTTTACTTAGTTAATACAGACTAAAAATTGCTGTCAAATTGCATCACTCCATAGAGGAATAAAACTGTTACATCATTAGAGTTAAACGTTAAAAATAAATAGGATCTATATTAAAGATATAATTACAAATACACTTTTATTTGACCCTATGAGAGGCCAGTACAAAGATATAAACTCGTGTGTAAAATTTAAAAACTTGGTCCTATTATCCGTGGAAGAATTCTACAAATTCAAAATTTTACATAACAACAGGACCTCATGAATATTTAAAGCGACTTTTGGGTGCAATTATAGCTTAAGATATGTATTTGACCAATGGGTTCGTTTTTCAAGGAATGAAATCTGAATAATGAATCCTTATAAATATTATCGACAAACTTACACTTTTACTACTAGAATAACCTCAGGTGCCCAAAACATTTGAACTATAATTTACATTTATTATGAATAAGTGCACTATTAAATATAATATGATATTTACTATATAATTCAATTCCTTTTTATAATTAAGTGACAAACTGTATTAAATACTTACAATAAAACAATCATTGGAAGTATCGTAATGTAATGACGATTGATATTGAAAATATGGACAGAATTTAACAAATAACTCAATTGATACATTCTGTTAATCACAAATTGAAATGGCACTATTTCTTTTTAACAATTTAAATGACGATATATTAATGACAAATTAATTTATGGAATCAGGAAATAAGGTTGGTTTTCCCTCGTGTTTGTTAGCGGTTTCATGCAAAGTGATTTAATTTTTCCTTGATTTTGTATAACTCGGTAACGGTGGAATACAACACCAAATAGCAAATACATAGAAATAGAAAGTCACTTACATACACGTCGATATTTTAATTAAAGGGAATAATAAATAATTGTGACTGTGAGCACCAGACTACACAAAATTATATTTAGGTAGATGCACATTTTTTATACAGTAAACAAATATGCTTAAATTAAATCGTTTTCGAATTTAATTATATTAAAGACGAATATTTAAAAAATACTTTGCAACATACTTCAGATCTGTTGATTAATTATACAACATATAAGTAAGTAGATTTTTAATTACAAGCGTAAATATATTACAAATTTAAATCCATTTTACAATTATTAATTTTATTTATAGGTTTTGGGTACCCTCTTCGTGATCAGTTTCTCGACACCAATTTTCATGACCATAGTCCTTCCTATCGGAATTGTATATTACATTATACAACGTTTCTATGTGGCTACTTCGAGGCAGCTTAAACGATTGGAGTCTGTGTCGCGATCACCCATTTATTCGCATTTTGGAGAAAGTATTACTGGGGCAACGACAATTAGAGCCTATGGCGTTACGCAAAGGTAAGTGTTTTTATATACACATATTTAAAACTATATAATGATAATATATTTTTTTAATTAGCCTATAATGTCTCACTGCTGGGCAAAGGCCTCCCCATTCTTAGACTAATAAATATATAGCCTTTTTATTCGGATATAAGTTACAATTATGTTTCTTACATTATAAGTGCTCTGTATAGAAATAACATTTATATAGGTACAATTATTCGCGTGTTTGCCATTTCTTTACTTACTGTAAGTCTATTTGTCTGTTCGCAAATGGCCAACTTTTCATTTAAAAAAGTTTCTCCTTGACTTTAAGTAAATAATATTAACGCAAATATTTTTTGAAACATCATTCTTGAAAGATTTTTGTAAACTGTAAGTATTTTACTTGCTAAATTCTTATCGGGAAACTAATGATGAGAATTGAGATTTTTAGATTTTTTGTAGTATGCGTCAGTGAACACTAGGGTTCCCACTGAAAAGCAGTGCTGCAGCTAGCTGTGCCTTAAACAAAAATTGCGCGGATGGAAGAGTATGAAATTTGCCCCAATAGATAGCTTTTATAGAGGAGGTTGAGTGAATGACAATATACTTTTAAAATATCCATTATAAATACATTAAATTTTTAAAGTAAAACCTCAAGCACACTAATGTCAAACGATTTACACACACATGTACACGTCATGGTGTCAAAGCGAAGTCATGAAAGGCGGTAAAAGTAATAATCGTCAAATATTACAATTGAAATAATTGAAATTTTGCATATAGCTTTATAAAAACAAATAGAACGCAAATATAAAGATTTATGGCTGAATTTGAAATTGAAATTCTGCCCAAACCAAAATTACGGGGAATGAGATGATTCACGAGATGTTGGTGATGTTGCGTTCAGGTTACACTATTGCACAAAATTTCTGTATTTTATTCGCGATATTATGTAAATTGTGCCGGATTTAGTCACGTTACGTCATTATCATATTGCATTATGAATCTCAAAGCATGTTATTAATAGACAATAGATGTTTTAAATTATTAATATATGAAATCATATAAATTATGTAACTAATTTTTAATAGAGCTTGTCTAATAAAAATTATTAGTCTTCGGTAGTTTTCTTATTAAGTTAATTGGATGTGAAACTTCGATGTTTGTTACGTATGGTTATTATTTTGATAAGAGACTTGTTTTTGTGTTTATGGTTGTGTCATTGACTGTGATAGTTTAACTTTCTTTTTGTATTTTTTGGTTTTGATTATCCATTAAAATTGCAACGCCCTAACGGGGCATCATGTACAATGTATATATTATAAACCGGTGCAATTAAATAAATGAATATGAATATGAAAACAAAGTAATATAATTTTTCTAGCTTGTCGTGGATTTCATAAAAGCAACGTCTGACTCTATCAAGTGTATCGTTAGCCGTTAATCATAGCAAATTATTGTTTACACATGAAGGAATTTACCGACATTACAGGCTATTTGTTACAATTAGAAAATGACTAATTTTCCGAATGCCGTAAATTACGCCTCGTTGCGCGGTTATTTTACGAGTGCAATTGCATTTCATTTGTGCGACAGTTCCTTGACTTCTGTCGTAATATTTCTTGTATGGATTTAATTAATTGTATTTCGTATTAAATCTATGCATGTAAATGAAATTAGAATGTTTGTGTGTAACGTTGAAGTGTTAGTTTTTTATAAAATACTACCATATGTATATGCGATTTTTAACTCATTATGCAGTTAGGTTACTTTGCCCAATTATGAACACTTTTAATTTTTTTTTTTGGATGTTGTTTCCACTGTACTGAGTGATATTCCGTCGGGGGCGAGTTGCATTGTCGTAAGGAACCCTTCCCTTCCGCCGAAATGCTTTAGTCGTAAGATATCAAATATCAACGTATAGAATTAGTTCGTAGATTAAGTTAGTCTTGTAACAACTTCCTAGCCTATAAATAAAGGTTTTCTACTTTTTAAAGTCGTTTGAGCTGCTCCATGGGCGCCGGTAGGCACTTCGGTGCCAGCTGCCTGCTCGTCTGCCCCCTTGTAACATAAAAAAAAATATATATGACAAGGGGTAAAAGGCAAAGGTTATTTTTATATGACAAGGGGTAAAACACAAAGGCTATTTTTATATGACAAGGGGTAAAAGGCAAAGGTTATTTTTATATGACAAGGGGTAAAAGGCAAAGCTTATTTTTATATGACAAGGGGCAAACGGCATTGGTTATTTTTATATGACAAGGGGTAAATGCCTGGCTGACTTGAAATGAAATTAAAATTTATTTGTTTAATTTTTTTACAATATTCACAAGGGCGGAGACCTTCTATTAAGTTTAAAAACCTGTGCCAGAAGGACTCGCTCTTCCCACAATACAATGCAAATAAATTAGGAATGAAAGTAATTTAACTTTAGATTACTAAAGTTATGTACATAATATTTATTTTATTAACACTGACTTGATTGTAAGTGACAACATTTCGTTTGTTTATTTCAGTGTCTGTTTCTAATGACATAGCCATATTATTTTTGAAATTTCCGTTCGATTTGTCGAACGCACCGCACATTGGAAGGGCTTGCGTTGGGAGGGTCCTGCCACCGGACGGCACAGATTGCTTCAGCATGGGGTGGGGCAAGAAGGGAATAACTCAGGAGTACGTTAACATACTGAAGAAGGTAAGAAACTGAATAAAGACGATGGTGACGATGGGGAGAATAATGAATCGCAATGAGAATGGACGGTTTATGTCACATCTGCAAAATCTCAAAACTGTATTTTTGTTGGCGTATCAAAAAAGATATTGCGGTGACATGTAATAAAAATAGCGTTAGATCCAAGGTAGCACATGATAAATTATGCACCCCTCGATTTAAAGATTGCTCGCTGCATTAGGGCCCCCTTTTCATGTATTTTTAACGGAAAATGGAGTCAAATGCGTATTATGAGGCAATCGAGCGATGTCGTTATTCTATTACGCCGTCCGATGTGTTAATTCCGATTGCTTTTTGACACAATTGAGGCTATTTATTTTAGTTTTAGTAGTTAAAACTTTATTCGATTGTATTGAATATTTTCTATTTACATATATAAAGGGAAACTTCGCCTAACACTTAATCAGGAAAACCACTAGACGTATAGTCGACCAAGAAAGTGTTTTACCATTTTGGATGACAATTCCTACTTAGAGTAAATTTTGGAAAGGGTTATTGTTAGAAATTAACGTAATGCATAACAAGCAAACATGAGCCTTTCAACTAATTGACGTGCAGACGACATTCGACCTTAGCGTGGCAAACCAATTTCTTGGTCGACTATACAAAGATGAAATTTGGCAAGGAGGTAGTTCAAAATTAGTAAAGAAGCATCAAGAACAGATTATTCGATAGAGCCAGAATAAATTTAATTTTACGCATACGAAGATACATGGAAATAATTAGTTATTTAATATAGAAACAAACGTCATAATACCACTTACCTCCATTCATTATATGCATTAAATAATTGAATGTCTATTTTAAACGTGTAATTAATTCATTTAATGTTTTCAATTCTAATTTATATTCATTAAAAACTACTTTATTTATTTAACTATTTAATAATAAATACTCACGTTTTCGTGACCACGTGAAATATAAAAGATTTAAGTCTCGAAGTAACGAAGTTTCACCCTCTTTTAACTCCGCAGTTACGAAATGAGGAGAGAAAATAAACAGTTTACAGAGTTGCAGAAATTTTTTGTCCCCTAATTAAGGTTATGCTAATTTCCCTCGTAACCTGAATTCGTAAGTTTTTTCGCTGCGAATCTAACAATTATATCATGTTCTTTTATTTTTCGCTACAGAAAAGATGGGTCTGATGGCGATGTGCCAAAAACCCTTTTCAAATTTCTTTATCATTCTCCACGTATATATGTTGGCACTTTTTGGTACGTTACATCTTTAAAACTATACTTATTGTTATATTTTGTCTAACAAGTATTTTTTTTTTCTAGAGGCATACAGTCCAGTCCCAAGTAGGGCGCTGCCGAAGCTATTCTTCTAACATGAACATAAATAACCTAAACATTTTCAAAATTCAAACATTACCTAAAATCGATTACATTACTACATTCAGAATATAAATATTGCTAGTCCCACCAAAATCACTTTAATCCGGGCCCGTGACAAACTTTACTACCTATTCACTTATCCCTAATTTAAATTGCGAAATCGGAACATCACGGGGAGAGGGATTCGGTGCCCGGTAGATAATTCACACTCTATTAGACGGCGGTGATTCAGCAAATAAGGGAGACGGCGCCGGGCGGCGGAACAATAACTCAGGCCCGAGTAAAAGCGCGGCCAAATGTGAGCCTAATTAATTTATGTTATCCTGGTGATCATTTTCATGTGCGATGATTCTTGGAAATTTTGTTGATACGCTTTGGGTTACCATGGTATCAAATTGAGACTTATATAGAGCACTTTTTTTGGAAGCTATATGCTCCAGTGAATAACTAAATTCTGAAGACTCGATGAGCTAGCGACAGAAAAACGGTCTTAAATTCGTAAGTGCCGAAAAAACCCTTGTGGAAGGGCACACCAAGGTGAAAGGTTTTCAGCGAGGAATTAGAGATGAGAGGGAAGGTCGATATGCTCAACCACCGTAAGAGAAGATCTTCGTATCCGGGCAGTTGGAGTTGCCCCGGACGGCCACGCCTCACCAACAGTTGTTCGTCGGAAGGTCTATATATGGTAATCTTAAGTAGAAACTTCACTAGCGTGAGTTGGTTTGTATGAAGATTTTTAGTATTCGTACTGTGGTCGTCGTCATCTGTACAGCGCCATCTAGTTTGCTTTGGTTTTTCCTTTTCCCACTCGACATCATTGCCATCTCATTATGGAGCGGCAGCTACGCCCTTTCGAGTATTTATTTTTCGTGTAAATGTACTAAAGTGCCTATTTTATGCCTATTTTCATAATTTTTTTTATTCGCAAGCCTAATTATTATTATTCTCATAATACAGCAATTTGCAAATACATATATGATGACAAAACAGAAACTTCAAAGCCCTTCTCCCCAAAATCAGTCTTTTATGCGCCTTGAGTACACTACACGTATAATTATGGGTCTTGAGTCGATTCAATTGCTCGAGAGTGTATACATATGTACATTCTTTGTCGATACAGAAAAAACAAGTGTTACCAAAAAGACGTATGATAAACTTAAAATTACTTTGGCTAATATACAAAGGCTACACCACCGACACTGCCAGCAAAAGGCAGCACTGCACTTTTAGGCCTCAATGTCTCTTTCACTGCTAAATCTAAGCATCATCCGGAGATAAACTCTACACAAGATTTTATGAACCTTAGTAGAGTCTATCTCTAGGATTGAATTTTCCTTCTTATCATGGATTTTTGTATAGCATTTATCAATTACAATATTTTACAAAGGTAAATATGGCGTATGAGTCAAATCTCTAGACAAATAAGGTGCTAGACAAGCTGTGACACGTCCCGGCGCCAACTCCCACAGCCAATTGTCTCCAATTGTAAACAAAGCCGAGCGTAAACGCTGTATCTCAAATAGTAATTCGCATACTCCGCGGATAGGCGGCGTTTGTGATTTAAGGGCGTCGACATAAAAGGCTGATTATGGTAATGCTTAAACGGCCAAACTGAAAAGCCTTATATAAAAGCGTATAATTTATTATTTTCCTTGCTGGTTTAGTGACGCACCCACTCCAAACAAAAGTTTTATATTATTTCCTTCAACAAAACAAATATCAAAGTTGGTTCAAATAATAATAAAGCATTTCATCAAATATATACTTTAACTAGCTGTTTCCCGTGACTTCGTTGCCATGAAATTAAACTTGCCAGAACTCTTAGATCTCCTTAATCTGACCCTATCGAAAAATCAATTCTTATCGGACGTCTACTAACTATACAGTACCTATATACACATACATCTAGTACTCAGAAGACTGTAAAAATAATCCAACGGGATCGCACTGGATAGATTAAGGATTTTACCCTGTCCTTTCTGGCACTGAGCTAGGACGGCTCTACGGAAACACATTTATTTACATACATTAGAAATATCCCGAAGTCGGTAACACCGCGGGGAGCAGCTTATGATAATGCACACTAATCGCTAGTTTACAGGAAGGGTGTGTATGTTAATTATAACATAGCAGTGTTATATGCATCATTAACGAAATATTGTGAGCAGGTAAGATTGTTGGAGAAATATGGGTTATCTCATTATACCCCCTCTACCCCTCTTCTAAGTTTGAGTGCAATGATTTATATATAGCTTAACTGTACTGTAGACAAAGGAAAGTATTGATTACGAAACATTTTTTTAAACTAGACTAATGCGATGAAGTCGTCCTTCATCAGTGGCTGGCATTTCATTCGATTCCTAGATTAAACCGTTCTAACACTAGTCCGCCCTAGAACCACATCCTCTGCAATTTAAGCACACCTTGATAACTAGACCGGGGAACACTAGATAGAAGAAGAATTAGACTTACAAGTCTCACTGCTGGGCCAACAACAACAAAGCCACCCCTTATTACGCCATCTCTTCCTTCGCTTTATCTGGTCGACGTCAAATTTATTTAATATTTTTTAAAGTATTCATTGACACAAGAGATCGGCGGCCTCGAAATTCGCCCATAAACCTTTTTTCATTTAACGACATAGTATATTGTATATATACATAGTGCACGGAAAAATAAAATTTGCAATTTATATAAAGTACTATTTATATAAAATACGGTTGTCACGATTACTCTTTTATTCAATAAATCATCATCCAATAAATGTGTGTGTAAATCGCTTGGCATTGGTGTTCGTGTGGTTTTATTTTTATAATTTAATATATTAATATCGCATATTATAAAAATATATTAGCATTGGCACGCCTTCCTCTATATACACTACCGTTGTGCCCAATTTCAAACTCCTCCGTGAGCGCAATTTTCGTAAAGTGGTACCTAAAGTTTTCGCTTCACGTATTAATATATAAATTATACAAAGTGAGGGTTTTTTTAACTGATAATAAATTGATCTAACATTTGGAGTACCCGAAACACACAACTGAGCTAGGGCAAGCAATCATCTGTTGGTTTTGCTATATATATATCAACAAACATTACGCGTCATCCAAAGCACAGTATTTGTTTTCGGTATCTCTCCCCAAAGCACTAATTTAAAATAAAATTTTTTGATGCGATTTTTGTGTGTAAAGGACAAAATATCACAGATTGAGTCAAAAATACTGGTAAATACAGTTGGAAATTTGATCAACAATACACGAAATATAATTATAAAAGAATTTTTGTCCCCAATAGGGAGACAAAACAACACAAGCGGTCAAATTCAAATAATATTAATACATAAAATATTAACGTCCCCAATAGGGGGACGATCGACAGACAATTACAAACTATAAAATTTAAATAGGTTAGTTATATTTTTCTCGTCCCCAATAGGGGGACGGTCGCTATCAATATAAAACAAAACAATTGTCTTGGCCCAAAAGGGAGCACAAGACGTCAACAATACAGGAGTGGCTATTTAGAGTGTCCCAAAAGGGGACACTGTCCTAACCTATCTAAAAATGCCTTAAGCTTATAAGTAGCGCTCTTACGACCCTCGGTTTCACTGTAGGAATCCGCGGAATTTTAGGAAAACACCCGGAAACTCAAAATTCCCCAGTAGGTCAGACCAGAAACAGAAAGAGGAGGAGCAAACGAGACGTTTGAGCCCAAACACGGGTGTTTGGCTCTATTTCTCGAAAAAGGGATTTTACTGTAAAAAGGGGGGGGGGTAGGGTGAAGGAAATATTTTTAGTAGGTGACGCTCCTCCCAAGGTATCGATCAGAATGACTTCCAGTCGAAACGGACAAGATTTGCCAAAATGGGGGGGGGATTACTAAAATTGGGCCGGCGCGTCCGGGTACCAGTACCTCTTTCTCACGTGAGATCGGCGTGAAGTGGTGGCAATGCTGTCACGTCTAGTGATGGTGTTGTTGTCATAAAAAAAAATAAAAAAAAACTAATGTTCGAAAATCTGAGATCGCGATGTTTTCCTTTAGCGATTAAATTATATCTTATCTCTGTTTAGGCCGTTGAATCTAACAAACGACTACACTGATTTTGACGAAATTTTTACTGGTAGATAACTGATCTTGTAAAGAATACCTAAAGCTAAGTACACCGAGTTCCACGTGTAACGATAGAGAAAAAAAAAAATTAGCACACAAAAAAATTAACGAGCTCAAAATCTTTCAATTTCCTATATCAATAACCTGCTTGCGAATTTATCCGAAGAACTTTAATTTCCACATACAAACGCATGTAATCTACGGTGTAGTAATAATATTTGGATATGCAATTAAGCAACCAAAAACATTATATAATCAAATGAAATCAGTCGATAGTCTCGCTGCAATATTTGGGTGCGTGTGTAAAGCCTTGACCCCCCACTAGTCAAGACTAGATCCAAATAACAGACAGAATTAGGTTTTATTTTGCGAAAGTTTGCGATAAGGAGGAAAAATTAAATTATTGCACAATTGGAGAAAAGTGAGATGAAATATTTATTTATTTATTGTATTTATATATGTTTTAATTTATTCTATGTATGTATGTTTGTTTACTTACTTCTTGCACCACCCCGATTTGGTTATTTTAAACATTGTTGTCCTTTTGAGTATTCTGCCTTTAGATAGCTTGTTACATAGACCTTATATGTTGTTTTTATTTTGTGTAGAAAATTATTTGACTATTCTGTTGGCATACCTAAAAATTATTAAAGTTAAACTAAAGTAATTACTGTAATTTTCATGTATAAACCAGTATGAAAAACTTACTTCATACCTAATAAAAATAATATTTTGTACTATACTCTGGTTGCCTGACAAAAATAATTTTGTACATTGACCTTTGTGCATATTGTCGGAAGAAAAAGCCACTTCCGTTGCGCTCCCATTACAAATTAGATGTGTTCAGACACTTACAGGTTCCAAAAAACAACTGAAGAATTGTTATTTAAGTGTATAAATATCCACACAACTATCTATGCCTTTGTCATCAGAAAATTCAACTATTAATAGTAAATTATGTATTTTTATATTATTGTTATTTGTATTTTATATTATTATGTGTATTAGGTGTCATATTGAATATGTAAATATGACTATTAGCTCATATCATTAATTTTAATACACTACTATTTGTTTTAATAATTGCCTGGAATAAATAGCTGCCTTTGTACTACAATATTAACTATTATTAAGTGTATTTCTGTAACTTGTTTGATCACCATAAAGAATATATACTATACTATACAATATTAGCTTACAATCAGTGAGCTCGACTGTGTCCGCCCTTGTGTGAGCGAGTGCGGAATATTTTTGTGTGCAGTGCGACCTCCTAAAAATATGGTGAACGTGCCATTCTATTCAGGATCGTAAGTTAAGCAAGATATTTAAAAAATATACCCTCTTCCTCTGCAATCTAAGCGGACCCTGGTACTTAACCGGAATAACGCTAGGAAGAAGAACCGAGAAGTCTTATCGTGAGAACAAAATCGAAGTCATTAGTCGTGGTGTTAAAATTATTAACCTTTTAATGTTCTTGATTGCGCCGCGTCTGTCGCGATTTACCCTTCTATCTAAATTTACGTGAAATGTGTCGACGCACGCACCTTGCCCTTTTCAAATTAAATCCTCCAAATATAGAAGGATTTTGGACTACACGTGGAATCTGTCGAAGACCCAATTTGTATGATAAATTGTTTTTTGAAAAGATTACCTTTAATGTACTCGTGTTACTTTCAATTTGATAAACGTGAATTTTGGATATCAATTAGATTATCAAATCCAGAGTTGTTTTCTGTCGGAAAAGTTTCCAATCCGAAAAATACAGAAGGAAAAAATAAAATAGGCCACTTAAACGTAAATCAGCTTAAGACTGAATAAGGTGAATAAATAATAATTAGTATTAAGTATCTTCTTCTTCCTAGCGTTATCCGGGTTTAGTACCGGGGTCCGCTTAGATTGCAGAGGATACGGCTGTGGGTGAATTAAGAGTTAAGATGACCGATTGCCATCTGACGTCATCCTCGGAACCCCCACGATCTCTACAACCTTACGACTAATATCACTTTTAATTTAAGCTTAGTAGGAGGGGAAAAGGGAATATTAGACATACCTAAAGAGTATTCCTAATATTCTTTAAAAAGAAAAAAAATCAAAAGTTATTGTTCGATTTCGCTGATCCATAAAGCTTCCTTGTAGGACTCCGGAACGCTAAAAATAATTAACGCTGCAATACTGCGAATCATTTGAGTTCTCCTGGTGTTTTATAAAGCATAAGTACTATAAAACACTCAAGTTTATTTATTTTACAAAATATATAACTAGATAATGCAGCTGGTCCTCAAGGGACCTTCCTCCATTTCCACCGATAGAGATCAGCTTTTATAATGGTTTTTATTTATTTAGTTTTTATTTCTCTTTATTAAAATAAATAAAATATTTTACAGGAAAAACTAAACTACTTTTATACTAAACTAATTACTAAATCCGCGAATTTAAGTATAACTTCCGAAAAGTAAGGCCTGATTTTTATTAAATAAAATACTGTTAGCTTTAATTTATTTTTTTATAACTTAATGATTAGTAACATTAATCTATCTAATATATAAAATTCTCGTGTCACGGGGTGCGTTGCAAAACTCCTCCGAAACGGCTGGACCGATTTTCATGAAATTTTGCGTGCATATTGGCTAGGGTTGAGAATCGGTCGACATCTATTATATATATACCTAGCCAGCAATTATGTTAAATTTGTTTTAGCTTTATTTATGTGTCTAGGCTGTGTATATCATATGTGAATAAATGATTTACATTGCAAAAATGCTGAGCTGTTGTACCCATCCTTAAAACTGCTACAGGCAGTCAACATGTGATTTTTTTATTTTTGGCTAATTTTTTAAGTTATTGTCATATATTTATTTGTTAGCTGTTTTGTAGTATTTTTAAAGATTAAATTGTTTCATATTTAATACAAAAAACGTAAATATTTTCTCCCTTATTCACAAGATTAGAGTAGATTTCGATTTAGTGAAATCTTGATTTTGTACTAAAATAAACTAAAAGTAGAATTGATAAGTGACAATTTAGTGGTATTTTGATTCAATTTTTTGTGTCATAAAAAAGATAGATATGTTTCACTAAATGTTTTCATAATTGGATGGTGTTAAGCAACACCGCGTCAACCAAAACCAGCTCAATTCTGAGAAAAAATAAATTCCGTATCCGGGATCTATTTTTCACTAGATCATACATACATGACATACTGTACATGATAATAAAATAAATTGATTTTTGAATTTCGATCGTGTTCAAGAGCTCGAAGTATTATAGACAAGCGTCAAGTAAAAATTATGATTTCTCGGATGAACTTAATTTTCATTAGTATAATTAGAAAACTCGTTTCAATGTATTTATTAGGATCGAACATCAGTCCATTGAAATATCTTCGAATTTAATTGTTGTGTTTTCGCATGAAATACTTAATTACTTTGCTTAAATCCGCGAACTAATACGAGGGAAAATCGGTGCAATGCTGCGACCCGAAAGCTACACTTATTTATGTACTACAAAAATTATAAAGTAAGTGGAACTTATAAAATATGTTTACAAAGGTAGACTTATCTCGTAAAGAGATCTCTTCCAGCTACCTTAGAGTGTGAGTAAAAAATAAAAATATATAAACTACTAACATTATTACATCAGAAGACCGTGTACACGTTATTTTGCGATGTGATGTCTCATGAATAATATATTGACATATAGAATCTATGAAATATATATGAAAGCAAATGGTGTCCTGACATGAAATCCTGAAAACCGCGGAATGTACATTGATAAAAATTTGGCAAGGAGGTAGTTTATTGTTAGTAGACTTTCACTAAAAAAAGGATTTTTATATTAGAACAGGAACAGATTAATAAGGTCTTAGGCCACTTGTAATTTTACGCTTTCGTAGTCATGAGAAACCCTAGTTATTTTTATATTTCGAATTGACTATTTTATTTTATTTTATTAGGGCACAAACAGTATACATGAGTCTTATATAACTAGAATATAAAAATAAACAATGCACCAATTAAGTTGCCACTTAAAAATTGCACCTAAATAAGTATGTTAGCAAACGTTAACAACTAAGTTAAAAAAAAACTAGACTATATATTTCTAAATAAAATATCTGTATAGTCGAATCGCCATTGTGAAATCAGCCTAAGTGCGTTGTCACATCTCAGTGGCTACGTTCATTTTTAGCGACCGGTGTTATTGCTCTGAATAAACGTTATTGGCCGTAAAGTCTAAACTGTAACATGTTTTTTAATCTGGACATTCATGATACTCTTCGACCTTTTTACGTCAAATTGTATCTTAAGCATTAGTTGCGCTTCAATTTTTATCATTTAAAACTGGCTACAGTAAAAACTAATTAATTTTCGACTTCCTAATTAAGTAAAAGCTGGCATCAATCTTTAATTAGTAGTAGCCCAAAATATAGGTACTGAATATTATTAGTTTTGATACTATGCCATAACATGTCATTAGTCTGACATATTTCAATTATAATTACTTTTTAAAATATATACTGTTATTATTTATTAAACTACAACCCATTTTTTTTATATTTTAAAAAATAATGAATAATAAGCTTGTTTGTACATTAGGTTTTGTTTAAAGTCTTTAGATATTCGATGTTAATAATATGTAATGAAAAAATAAAGATAGTTTTTTGTTACATATATCAGAAAAGGAATTTTGTAAAAGAATCAACCTTACAGATACTTCAATTTATTTGTATAAATATATGATGTGATAACACGCGACTTGTTCAAATGCTTCCGAGTAGTTACAAAATGTAATACAATTTGAAAGAGCCGTTATGCTAATTTATCGATATTTTATCGACATCGGTGCTTAGGTGGCGAGATGGCGCTGTACGGATGACGACGACGACCGCAGTACAAGAGCTAACTCACGCAAGCGAAGTTTCTAATTACACTCACTATATATAGACCTTCCGACGAACAACTGTCGGCGAGGCGCGGCCGTACCTTGCGGATTTCAGTCCATACCTTATAACGTTGAGCTATTGAGGCTCTTATTATATTAATATTTAAAAATGTATTTAGAATAAGGGTTTTACATAACAATATATAAATGTGAGTAAAATCACGGACAAAAAGTAGTATAAATATAATAATTGAAAATGTGTGGAAGTTTTTTAAGCAATCATTTTTTTCTTTCGGATAAGAAACAACGTAGATATTTCATTCGTATCCGCTTAAATTTATTCGCACTGTGATATGAAATATCGTGCCGATAACACGTGGCAGTCGTGTTTAACAAACACTCTCGTACCGTGAACAAAATTGCATTATACGATGTGAAATACTAACATTTTCAAAACCTGTTAGCAATTTTCACCGACTACACATTTTCGATTTCACAGATCTCCTGGGAATAAAATTTCGCTTTGTGCCTTGTCGTATGCAGTTAGTATTTGAAACACAGTTTATTTTTAATAATTATTAGCGGACCTGTAGACACTGTTCTGTCTGAACGTTGGGTTATTTACTACATCCTATAATATTACTTCCGCTCCCGTTCCGATTTCAACCTCCCGTTCCGGTTCCCCTCCCGTTCCCGTTCTTGATGTTTTAACTGATAATTTTTTATTATCCTACATCCGTCTCCTGGTTCTAAGCTACACCATCAATTTTCAGCCAAATCGATTCAGCCGTCCTTGAGTTATAAATAGTGGTAACTAACACGAATTTCTTTTATATATATTATTTTAGCTTTAGAGATTTGAGATTATTATCCAGAAAGAGATTTGAAGAGCAATTTAAACTTAAAGATGAATAATGCCTGCATCAGATTTATATTAAAAATTTACCTAACAGTATAACTGATTTGCATCAACTTTAATTTCTAAAAATGTTATACACATATATATAATTTATATAAAAAGATTAATTAATTCGTATTTACAATATATTATGTCCCAAATATGTTCACGTATTGACAGTTTAGTCCAGAAGTTGGCAACACGTGGCCCGGGACTGCCCTCTTTGTGGCCCGCCACTGTTTTGTAGATGGCAATCTAATTCTTATAAATAAATAATAATTTAATAGATAAATAATAATTTAATAAATAAATAATAATTTAATAAATAAATAAATAGATAACTAACACCTACTTCCAAATAATTATTATACAAGTCGGGCCGCCCACATCTCATTTTTTAACGACGTGCCCCTTGCCAACCAAAAGGTTGCCGGCTTCTGGTTTAGTCGATAATTTTCTACACTTCTTATTAATTATAATATTCACGTATGTTTTGACATGCAACATTAAGAATTCAGAATTATCAATACATTTCTAACAAATATTCCATTTATATAGCCTAATGTTATAAGACATTCAATTTGGTGTTGCTAAGTTTCATTGATTATCACTTACTTTCTACATTTTTTTTACTTTAAATTTGTAAAAACGTCAGTAAATAAGTTTAATTATTTTTCTATTTCACTGAGCTCACCAAAAACGGTTACAAAACCAGCTTATACGCGGTAGAGATAGGAGCGAGAGGTATTTCAGCAAATTCTCTGTACAACCTACTAAAAGACCTTAGCTTGGTAGGAACTATCATAAGTTCATTTTTAAAGGACATCTAAAGCCGCACTAGGACTGGATCACAAGTCGGGCACTGACGTGGTTCCTCCTGCAATGCAATGGACCCATAAATTCGTTAATAAATGCGTGTCAACTTTATTTTTATTACATTTATTCTTTAGTGTTAAAACAAATCAATCAAAATAAATAGTAACGGTTATTTTTTTATTTAAAAGTAGCGCACCCGACAGACGTTGTGTTTCCTGAATTCAGGCTCGTCTCTTATTAGCCAATTAACGAATATCCTATAAGGGATTTCTATAAAATTTGACCTGGCCGAATTTGTATCTTCATATATAAAAATGAATCCCAATTTTCCTTGGTCACGGTATCACGCGTACGCGAACGGCTTTACAGATTTCGCTAATTCTTTTTTTGTTGTTTGTTGTTATCAGGAGAAAGCTATTATGAAAGGAAAAATAATACAAAATTTGAGAATACTTGACCACCATATTAAATATTAAGTAATCCCTAATGTAACGGGAATGGGGACGGAGACGGGAATAATATTATGGGATAAAAAATGTAGTAAATAGTGCCCCCTACTTTTGGGCAGGACAACGTCTGCCGGGTCCGCTATTGACATAATCATCTTACATGGCACGTCAATGAAAAGTTTTAGAACGTCATCTTTTTGAAGTAGTTTGACGTATCAATCAAATCTGCATTTTTTTAATAATTTAAAATGTACTTCCCACTTTTCTGTTGTGTTCTCTTATTTCAAACCTCCCTGAATTCAGGGAAATGAAACAAAACCAAATTTTAAACGGTAAAGCGGTTTTATGTTTTAGCGAGCAACGATTGCTTTAAGTTTTGTAACACGTATTCATAAGATGCAATAATGTGCGTTGAAGTTATAAATAAGTTATCTCAAATAGAAAAAGATAAAACTGATTTCCAAGTATGTCTGTATATCTTCGCGCTTACTCTCTTGATGGAAACTGGAAAAACTAGTTAGCGACCTGCGCGGCTGCGTTAACTCTATGAAAGTAAAGCGACTAAAAATAGATATATCCGAGCGATGTATGACGCCTGCCATATTGGCTACATGCTATATTAGATAAGTTAAGTTCTTGGCGGAATGGTCTAATTTATATAAGAGTATGTAAAAACGAAAGGTCGCCTAATACGAAATCTCGAAAACCGCGAGAGGTACAAAGATGAAATTTGTCAAGGAGGTAGTTATTAGATAGTGGACATCCGCTAAGGAAGGATTTTTAGATTGGGCCAGATTAGCTCTTAGGTATCTAGCTTTCTAGCTTAGGTAGCAGCCGTTATGTAGCAACTAGCTTCTTAGGCTCTCGTAACTTTAGGCGGACGAAGTCGCGAGAAACAGCTAGTTTTATATAAGTACATTGCATTTTAATTTACAAATTAAGAAGTATAATATTTAGTGCCTACATATACATAACCTAACCTAACCCAAAACTATTAAAATCGTTCAATAGGATGAAATGGCTAGATAAAAAGTCAAACGGTCGAAAAAAGAAAGAGGTTAACGACTTTACCAATTTTTAGCCGATTAATAGAGACAATCTACTAATAATTCCTTAAAAATGTTATGAACTGGTTTTCCTAAATCTTGTTAACCAACTTCAAAAAAAAGAGACGCTTCTTTTGAAGTTGGTTCGTTCGACAGTATGTTTATTTTTTGTATGTATGTTACGCGATTAATCCGCCATTTATGAACTGATTTTGATGATTTTTTTTTTTGGTTTGATAGA
>JANCMC010009603.1:10414842-10584343 GCA_024363005.1 Charaxes varanes
AATAAGTTGAGTTTAATTATTAGGATAAAATAATTTCGATTTTCAAATGTCAAATATATTTTAATTATGTCAAATTTGCAAATCATGTCAAGTAGTTAATATTACCAATAATGTAAAGTGTATAAAATAATAACAATTTTACAAGTGATGTCAAATAATCAATATTACATAGAATAATGTCAAGTGAAAATATATATAAATTATTTGGAAAAGGATGTCAACGTATTATATTTATTAAAATGGGTCCTTTATATCATAGAAGTATTGTTGAACGAGCCACTGTTTAAGTTTCTGCTTAAAAAGTGACTCCTGCCGTTCGTAAGTGCTTACAAAAAAGTCTATATGAATAACGATTTGACTTTAACTTTATTTGAGAAAACCCTTGTAAAAAGTTATGAATGTACATTAACAAGCGCTACGCTAGAATTTATAGACGTCACAGTATTGTACATAAAGTAAAGAAAGTCTTTTATGATTTTTACAGTGTTTCCCAAAGACTATTATGTGCAAAAAAAATGGCGGGTACACAAAAATGGTGTATAAATAAACTCGCTTTGAACAAAAGGGTTGGGAAACACTGCTCTAGAAGCAACAGCAGATGTAACAAAAAAAAATAGACAAAATTTATGACACATGTAATCAATCTTGTTTATTCCTTAGTGATATATATTCTGTTCTATATTTTTCATATGTAAGTACTAGCTATGATTATATATTTTACTAGCTCCATCTCGCGACTTCATCCGTGTGGGTCACTTAAGCGTTTAAAAAATAGTTAACGACCGATTCGCAGATGTACCAGATATGCACAAAAATCGATCTAGGACCGTTTCTATGAAGCTTGGCAACAAACGCTGTGACATGATAAGTGTACTTATCAGATGTTAATACACTATAATATTTAAATACTTGCTGTTTGCCGCGACTTTATCTGCCTTGAATGTTTTGTTTAATTTCGAAGGTTTTTATTTAATCGCGGAACCCTCTTTTACTGTAATTTATTAATACTAATAAAATCTGCCATCTGATCTTAATAAAATCTGTCCTTTTCGTAGATTTATCCGTAACATAAATATTATTTTTATCATTGACTGGCACCGTTGGCGCAGTTGACAGTGACCCAGCCTTCCTCTTCCTGGGTGGTCGGTTCGATTCCCGCCTCGACTGTGGGTGTATTATGTATATGTATGTATTTATAAATTTCTAAAAAAATATCTGTGTACAACAGGCATCTGTTACTTATAAAACGGTTACATTAAGTTTCCTTACCTTAGGAATAGACGTCCGTGTGTCATATAGTCCTATGTATTTATTGTTATTATTTATTATTATAAGTACTGTCTGTATATCTGTCATGCAATTAGTATAATAACTTTATTTCGACTTCACAGACGGACACATCAATTTTATTTATTTTTATAGATTTGCGCATAATATACTTAGCATTGTCCAATTATGCATACGCAAAAAACATAATTCGCTGTGCTGAGCTGATTTTATCGGACCATGTTTTTGTGCGGCAGACATCTTATGCATGTCACATATTTTTTAAAAATGATCCAAAAATTTCTCATTATGCTCGTTAAAATTCCACGTTCCACAGAATGTAGGGCGTTAGAATGGGTGACCCGGTCATCACCCGGTCGCAACAAGACCTACTTAACCCAGCTATCGATTCCAATGTCAACCAATTATTAGGCCACGATCTCCTCAAGCTAAAATTCTAATTAAATTCAACAAATCAGTCCGGGAAGCTTTATATTACATATGTGTAGATATAAAATAGTCCAACAAAGATATTTCCCCTTTACTAAATCTCTTCCCAATGTTCATTGAAATGATTTGTGTTTCATTAAACGGTAAGGTCTAAAAGATTTATACCTCCAAATGGAACCGTAATGGAAATTAGGGCTCTGAATTAATTTATTATGTAATATAAGTATTATGTAATTTAGAGATTACTAATTCAGCGGTTTCAGTGTTAGATGCCTATTAAAGAGGAAGGCTATATATAGGCTTTAGCGACGGATAAAATAAATAAATGTCTAAAGTATTGTCTAGTCTAGTTTTTATATATAAAAAGTACAAAAGCAATTCGGTAATGACGACAAAGAAAAACCTAAGCTCATGAAAAACGACGGCAAAGTTTGCACAATGCAAGTGTCACGGACTGCGCAATTATTTACCAGCTCTCAGACGCTCAGAAAAATGTATTGCAGCGCTGTGCGACATCTATTTCAGAGCTGGTTATCTTATTCCTTTACTAGTTTTTATTTCCATTTTAGACGTTTTGAAATACATCAAGTACTTTTAATTTGACTGGAATTCTTGGCCTTTGCTCAGCAGTGGGAATTTTGTCTACTTAGACGACTTTCTTATAATAATTATTATAGAGCTGGTTATCTTATTCCTTTACTAGTTTTTATTTCCAATACACTGTTTTCCGCAAAGGTATCCATGACCTCAAGCGGCTTCTTCCTCAGCCTAAAAACATGTCAAAATTTAAAAAAAAATGCATTTTAAAAAGTGGATTTAACGTGCTGTTTTGAGTCGTAGAAAATTACAGATTCGGGAAAGTTGGAACACCGAGAAAGACAGACAGACAGACATACAAAAATGTTACAATTTGCGTTATTGTCATCCCTGTTGAAAAATCCCCATAGAACCCATTTAAATCGGACAAAAACCGCATAGAAAACCATGCTCTTATTGGTTTCTACGTGGGTTTTGTTCCATTTAGTCGGATTCTATGCGAATTTTTCAACAGGGATGGGTATCACGTATACACATTTCAATAAAAGAATTTTATTACAACGTTAAAACTCTTTTTCGTTATTCGTTAAGACACTTTTAATTCATTTATTTGTGTAGATAAAAAAAGGATTTCCAATTTATAATTATTAAAACACCTGCAATGTTTTTATAGTGTTTAACCGCCAATAATTATAACGTCATTAACAAATTGAATTGTCGAAAATTGTAATCTGTTAAAATTTAATTTATAAAATGTATTACGTTTTTGCTTACTATTAGCTGTGCCCGCGAGTTCGTCCTGTATATATTTATTTATCCTGTATATATTTATATAAAGCTGAAGAGTTTGTTTTTGTTTACTTAAAGGCACTAATCTCAAAATCTACTGGTCCGATTTTTCATTTAAATGAATTTTTCACCTAATTTTACATGAACAAAGTCATGGGTGACAACTAGTATATTAGTTTAGAATGTAGACTAGCGAAAATCCGCAACTTTAACTAGTATTGTTTCTTGCTGTTGTGATTGTTCACCCTATTGTTTCCTCTGTTATAGATATTTTACTTTATTCCTAAAAATTTGGCACAAATTTGCATCTCTGCCGTGTAGAGAATAATATCACATGCACATTTATGACCTTCTTACCAACTTTTGTACGGCACAAAAGCTGGCACAATAATATTCTTCTCCGACGCGCCAAGGTAACAATAAAGTTGAAACTTTTATTCTCCAAAGCTTTATTGCCCTCATGTGACGAAAAACGAGCTACCTCAAACTATAAACCAGAAAAGCCAAAATATTTAATAGTTAGAAGGTCGGAATGAAATGCATCCCAACCAGAACTTGAAAATATTTTGACGAAAAATATCAAAATTTCTTACGGACGGACGTGGAGAATATATAACTTATATTAAAATACTGTAAATGAAATAATGTATGTTAAATAATAAGCGTTTTTTATATCCTAAGAAGATTCTTATGAAGAGAAAAGATTATTCACAAAATATTAAAAAGCCATCGAAATTGGCCAAAATAGTTGAATTTATAAATTAATACGTGAAGCGAACACTTAAGGTACCATGTTACGTAAATTGCACGGATGAAGGAATATGAAATTTGGTACTATTGTAGTTAATATAGAGGAAGGTGTTCGAATGCTATTTTTCTTTATAGTATGCAGTATTGATATATTAAATTATTAAAATAAAGCACACGCACACCAATGCCAAAAGATTTACACTATTTACACACACATGTATTGGATGATGTCAAAGAGTAGTCGTGACAACCGTATGTTATGATAATTGTCAAATTTTGATTTTCTGTGAATAGAATAATATACGTAGTTGTACGCAATACGGTTTCTGGACGAATTCGAAAAGCCGGCGATCTTCAGTTTATATAAATAATTATGTACTGAATATATTAAGTAAAATTTTCTTCAGGCATCGAAAGATTTTTTAAAATTAATGCGTACAAGAAATACTTTACATATTCCTACCAAAAAATATAGAATTGACATAAGAAATAATATATAGGGCGGGTATATACTACAGCGAATGGCTCACATATAACATACCCGCTTGCAATAAACAACAAGCTTTGTAGCTAAGAGATCAGACGGGGCACGCGATCGCGTGAACAGAGCGTGCCAATACTGCCGATAACAATGCCGTATTTCAATGCTAATGCAATCAGCGATTAAGAACGAACTCAAATGTACAAGAGCGTCGCCAGTCAATGAAAGGCCATATATAGAGGGTTTTTTTTTATGTTACAAGGGGCCCACGAGCAGCCGGTTCACCCAAGTGAATACCGATACACATGTTAATCTGCGCGTCAAAGAGACTAGCAGTTGCGTTGTCGGCTTTTAATGATGAGTTTACCTCACCGGGAAGTCTCACAAACCGAACGAAACGCGACAACAATACCATCACTTGACGTGACAGCACTGCCGCCACTACACGCCGTTCTTATTTGAGAAAATGGTACTGGTACCCGGACGCACCGGCCCACTTCGTCTGCAGAGCAAAAGGACTGTAAGCGTAGCAGTACCTCTACTTAATAAGACAGGAGTAAAGAAAAGTATGAACTTTAAATACAGCTCAGACTACAGCACAAACGAAACGTTGAGGATAGATCAAGTGCATTCATTGAAGTTTCCACCTGCGAGTTTTGCTTTATCGGTCAGACGAGTCATGTGGGTTTTGATAAAGTGGGGAGGGGGGAGGGGGCAGCTGAACTTGATTCTCCCTCTTGGCGACGCTCCTACAAATGTATACTCCAATCAATCACAATCACATAATCCTTGCTTTTTTAACAATACGCTGCCTACGCCAATTTATTTGATACGATTCTAATTTGTAGATCTCCTAGATATTTGGAATGCTTTGTCCAGTAATTAGAAAAGGTAAAAAGTATTAACAAAACATTCTTTGGCTTTAGATTTAAATTACAATATGGGTAATACCAGAGTCTCCATCAACTAAGGGTAAAATTTTTGCGATAATAGCGAAGCGGAGTCGAATTTCGAACCATACATCATACGGATTCGAGTACACTCTTTCTCCTCTTGAACTATTAAAGGTCAAAATGAAAATCAAAGTCAAAACAGTAAGAGACATTTGCGCATATATGAAGTGAGACGGTTTGTAGAATTGATGTAGCACGCAATCGCGTGAGAAAAGCCTGTCTTTTATAGAGGCTTTTAGGACTCTTGGCCTAAAACGTTTACGGAATAAATTTATATATATTGTACTCAGAACTACAATAAACATATACTGGTATATTACAGACTATTCCATGTTCATATATTGACTTTATTGTTGGTGTACCATGATTTAAGATGTTTCTGGCTACATTTAGTTTAACGTAGTAAAACTTTTTACAAGTTACAGAATTGCGTTTCAATCTTCCAAATTGATAACTTATAAAATTTAAAATTCCATTGCCCGTTAATTAATTAATCAGCCTAAACGGAGACAAACGTATTTCTTAGCCATGGATTCACCGTTCGGGTGCTGGGTCCATCGCGTTGCAGAAGACGGAACCATAGCAGTGCCTGGGACTTGTGACCCAGGTGTAGGTTTAAGAGCGCGCTTTTTATAGTGATTACTATGAGGATAATTATGAATTTATCTTTATTATAAAAAAGTTAATTAATTCAGATTGATTTCGTTCATAGAGGATTTCGTTTCGTTCATTTCAAGCTTTCAATTAAACCAGTAATGATAGTCTAGACTATGTTTATACAGGATTTTCAAATACAAAGAACCACATAATGCTCTTATAATCTATACTAATGTATAAATCTGAAGAGTTTGTTTGTTTTCTTGAATGCTTTATTCGCAGGAACTACTGGTCCGATTTGAGAAATTCTTTCAGTATTAGATAGCCCATTTATCGAGGAAGGCTTTTGACTACATATCTTCACGTTAATTTTTTTGATGAAGTCGCGGGTAGCAACTAGTATATAATATACTTGTAGTCACTACAAATTTAGCATCGCTGCCTTCCTACAACGGGTATTACATCTTTAAGTATATTTTATCAGAAATTTTTTTAAAGACCCACCTAGCAGATGCAAGTTTGTACATTTAAGTATTGGAGAATAAAGGGCGTCACTCAAGGACGTCATCAATTATAAATAATAGGTAACATTTTTTACGCTTTTATTTCATCAAAAATCGTAAAAATATTTTTTTTATACCCATATTGCGTTGCTGTTGGTCAAATTCCTGGTACTTTTACTAAAAAATTTTCTCTGCCACTAAATTGCTTTGGAACTCATTGTAAATGTAATCACGAGTAAAGAATTGATTTTTTATCTGGAAATATTTCCGATAATTTATTTATGGTAGAATCTATGATTCTCAAATTGATAGTTTGTTAAAAGCTTGTGAATTTGGCGGCATCAAACGTTCACCTACAAGGAAAACAGGTCACAAACCGATAGCTGCTGATGTGCATATAAAAAACATGCTTGCAGTCGGGTGGCATGAGAATTTAAGTCATTGTAGACTTAGATTTATCTATCGTAAGGAGATGGTATCAAGAGGATATCCTGTTGAAGCGATATCGTACTTATGGTATAATCCGCAAACTGGAGGAATTAAAATAATAACATGGTAATTAACTAAGTAAAGAAATAATTATTTTGTTTAACAGCTCTTAGAACAGTTGAGACAATTGTTAAAAATTTGATATTAAATCTGTAATGCAATAAGCATCTAATTCAGGGGCAACACCAACCTCATCACATATAATGATACAGGAAATACACCTGTCGTGTAACTTATACGTACATCCTCTCATCGCTCCTTTAGCCTCATTACTTCTGCAATCAGCCAATGAGTAGCCACTAACCTTAGCACTCCGAAGGCCACGACTGTCAACTATATTGCATTAAAAAATCGGCTTAACAATGTTAATTATGAAATTGCTTATGTCAAGTGTGTTATTTCTAAGTCTGCTTTTCATACATGTAAGAGGAAACGTTTTATTATATTAATAAAGATAATGGGCGATAATTTCGTGCCTGCTTGGTTTTATACTAGTACTTGTTGCTGCCATTATTGTAGCAATCACAAACGATGATGCAATGTTGTGCATCAACTTAAAACCCTATCACACATAACACTACTGAAGGTCTCTAAAAGATATTATGTGGACTTGCATCACTGCTATTACACTACTACTCTATTACCTGCTCATTTCTCAAATTGCTAAAGAAACGATGTATGATAGCTGCATATAGTGTCTAGCCAAATCATATGCTGTTGACACATCAATCAATCAAAGAATACGTTAGATATTTAATAAGACTAGAGATCGCCGTCTATTTGTGTACATTTTTTTTCGACAATTGAATTGTATTAAATGTCATGTTGCGATGACTACGCTTTGACACCATCTTATAGTAAAATGTATACATGTGTGTGTAAATCCTTTGGCATTGGTGTGCGAGTGGTTTAATTTTAATAATTTAATATTTTTATAATGATAGGGTAATGGGTTTGGGGAAGAAGACAGCAAGGCTAAAGTGGCATTCCCACTTCAGCTTTACTAACTTCTTTTGTGGCTGGGCACGGGCATATGGCTCGAATGAACTCGCAAAGGTGGGCTAATATTGCATCCTTGAACAACTCGGCAGGCCGAGGTAGAGGTGGTGCGAAGATTTGGAAGCCTTTTCGGGGAAGTTAATAAAGTTAAAAGTAAACTATCAATTTCATACACAGGTCACGCAATTTTTGTAAAATAGTTCCGGAATTTTTACCCTTTCATGTATTGATATAATATAGATGCACTTGATTTCTGTTAGTGAATGAGATAAAAGGACAATTCAATGGCTGCAGAGGTCAAATTGCAACAAAACATCCAATCACTACCTTGTGTAGCCCAATACAACCTTGCCCTTCCTAGTGAGGTCTGATGTATTCCTTATCAGATGAGAGGGGCTGTGTTTTTCCTCAACTCCTCATAAAACATTTCCAACACGAGCAAAGTCGTTCGCGATGCGCCTCCTGAATAACCAATGAGGCAGACCATTGGTTCAGCAAAGTATATAAAGGAATTTTGTATTTTTATGGCGTTTATTGATAAGCTGACAGTTGGCCTACTTGACGGAAAGCAACTTTCAGTACGTGAGCGAATACAGTTTTAATATTAAGATTATTTTATATAACAAGGGGCAAACGGGAACATCCCGGCCTTTGAGGTATGGGTATGATCTTTTCTCGAAGGTTTCAAGGTCGTTTCTGTTCGGAAATACCTAAGCTGGTAACTGATTTCACAAAGGAATTGTGCGAGGTATGAGGTTTTTAGAGAATTGTAAGGTCAAAGTCCACAACTTTAGGACATCGAGGTGATGAGGATGAAATTTTAAGTTTTCGTGAGATGTCCTGTGACGGAATACAGCAGTCGGTATTATTTTTAGCTATATAGTTTTACCATAATAATTCACATTTAACAATTTATTATTTTGTATTTTTTTGACCGAATTTCCATTGTTTATTTCTTTGATATTTTGAAAGAACAAATCATAGTAACCATAGAATGGGGATCAGATAACGGTGTTCAGGCCGAAATCACCAGTATCACCAACAATAGAGAAAAATTAGTATTGTTTGGCTATAATACAGGAACATGCAGAGTTGGCCCTATCAAACAGAGCGGCCGCTTCAGGCGCCGAGTCCCAGGGGGCACCTTAGATGTATCTTTTAATGAGCGATTATTTTAAATATATTTTATATCAGAAAATATAAACAGGGCAAGTTAAGGGGGCGTCATAGCTGGATCTCACTCCATCGTATAATTTACCTCGGACCGGCACTGTCTACATGCAATTGTGCATTAAAACAATAAAGCTCCATATCCCACTATCATTATAAAGCTTTTATCAAGCAGTTAAACATTATAGCCGTTACTACAGTAATGTTTGCATGCGTATGTTAGTCCTTTAATGGGTATCAATGATGATTATAATTCCGCCGCGTAATAGTCGGTACTTGGTAGTGTCGCCAAAGATCAAAGCCGTTCCTCTGTCCCGCTTCTAAGATCACACGACAATTGGTAATGAGTGAACGCGGTGGATTCCTTTATAAATTAATCCGTAACATGTCATGCTTATCTGAGAGTATGACGCCAACAGATCGTTACACGGCATGTCTTAATGGATTCAGCAATTTGTTGTACTCAGAGCGGTAAACTCAATTTTACAATACAAATGTTATCCTAAAATAATTCAATTACTGTCTTATATACTTCATTTGTATTGGTTTAATATTTCAAACTAAACTTATTGAATTTTTATTAGATTTTCAATTCTCTTGTGGGAACAGCATAAAAATTACTTCAATAAAATAGCCATGAACCACAGAATCGGTTTTTCTTTTCCTATTTGTACATCGAAAATAGAGTACGAAATCTATATCATAATGTAACTCGTAATATATGTTATTCTTTTGTTATCCTTTGGAAAAAAAGAATATGAATTCGCTTTACAACATAAAATGCTGCAGAAATTATGGTCACAAGAAAGATTGTCTCTAGTTAAAATAAATACTCCGTTATATTGCGTGAGGATCACCCGTTACCTCGAGATCATTTAAGATACATGTAGACCACGTAGGTTACGGCCAGAGCTCAGTGACACTCAGGGTCTCTTCACATTCATCCGTTGCCTCGAGCGTCAATTAAGATACAGGCCCTGTAGGTTATGGTCAAAGCGCAATGTTATTTAAGGTCTCATCACACCAATCCGTTACTTCAAGGATCATTTAAGATATATGTAGACCACGTAGGTTACGGTCAGAGCTCAATGACATTCAGGGTCCCTTCACACATGTATGTTACCTAAAACTTCACTTAAGATACAATGACCTGATTATACAGGTGACTGACAACTGAAACCCATTCATTGTATGTACATACTTTTTTGTATTTATGACTTATCGCTTGCAAAAGCTTCACACATATTTTTTCTTTTTAAAAATCATACAAACTGGAAAGCTTTGATTTTGTCGCAACTGGGCCGTACAAAAAAATCCTTCACCTCGATTAAATAGCTACGTTTTATAAAAATAACTTACAGGTAGTTAATATTTATTTAGGGTTTTTTTAATGAATATTAGGAATAATTTTTAGGTATGTCTAATATTCCCTTTTTCCCCTCCTACTAAGCTTGTCGCGCCCAGTCCTAATAAGGAGTGGGTGCGATAATACCTTATACCGTTGAGCTATTGAGGCTTCAGAATAGTTTCAAGAGTACAAATAAGTTTAAGACAAGATTTTACAGAACAGCAAATAGTCCTTTACGACTTTCGTCCATTCGTCTGCAAATATGTCACAGTGTGGAAATTTTTCTAATAAATTATTTAGTGCCGATCTATAGAATCTATATAGATCTATAGAATATTTTCAAAAAAGTTAGGGATCCTTATTTAAACTTCCATAATGTAAAAACCCGTGCGAAGCCTGCACGTAACTCAATAAAATGTAAACCGTTTTAAAAAAAAACTCAAAGAACTAAAAAGTAATTGGTACTTACATAAGATTTTCTAGACTGTTGATGTGTTGTATTCGGTAACAAACCAAATAGGTTCCCCGCTACACACCGCGCGTATTAATATATTATGCTGAGTACTGTTTTTCAACCGTCTTCAAAAAGGAGGAGGTTCTCAACTCAAACGAACTTTTTTTAATTCCTTTTTATGTCTGTTACATAAGAACTTTCAACTGGAAGAACCGATATTGATGATTTTTTTTAAACTGATGCTTCTCGTTTGGTCCCTTTTCAATTTGGTCCAGTTCTGATAAATTCAAATTCATTTATTTGCTCGATTGCAAGTTATATACATAGATTTTCACATAAATACAACCTCACCACAATCTACCATTATACCATATTATAATTAAACAAAATCATCATAATTAAAAACTAAAACACATAATTTTATCATTAAATCATTAATTATAAATTAAGTTCGTCAATTATATAAAAAGTTTTGTCTATTAAAATTTTTTATAATTGATTTTTAAACTTATTCTTATTGCTTATCTGTCGGCTTATTATATTCCATAACTAATTACTTTCGGTAATTTATTATAAAATCAAACAATCATTACACATACGCTTTGATTCATAGGATAACTTTTGTTGGGAGGATAACTAATCTTGTCACAATGCCGTTGGCTTTGAACCAAATGTGAAATAGACCATCGGCATCTGGTTTTGAACTAGGTTTTTGCGGATTCCAGTCCACTTCTTTCTTCGTTAAGTTAGGGAAGTCGTAATATAGACTCTATTTTTCTTTCACCATTAGAATCCTACATTATCCCTGATGAAAATAGGAGATAGAATATTTTCAAGAGAGTTAGGTATCCGTATGAAAACTTTGATAATGTGCGAAACCGGGGCGGTCCGCTAGTGCTTAGATTCCCGTTTTCCCGCAAATAAGCTTTTGAAATTATTTTTCTAGTAATCGAGTTTTCGTAGTAATCTCCGAATTAATTTAAACTTTCCATATGTCGTATAAAAAGAACTGTCATAATAGGCCATCCAACGGTGGTGGGGTTTGAACCGGGTACCTTGCGGATTTCAGTCCATACCTTATACCGTTGAGCTATTGAGGCTCTGTTATTCTCTTTTGAGGCATCAACCTCTTCTAAATTGGCTTTAAACGCATTTATATGGCTGTGAACTAGAGATGCAACGCTAGACAGGAACAAAATGTATAGAAATATTTCTTGAAAATTCTATACCTCCTGAAGATGTCGAAGAAATATTACCGCATTTTTCACTTACCATCTTTCATTTCTCTACAACGTTTCTCGGTATAAAGATCGGCCTTAGTCCGTCTGATCGCCTTTGAAATTTCATAAAATGCTTATAAATGGTTGGTAAGGAAGTATTAAAAACGTGTTTGAATTCGCAAAGCTGGAAGCCATTTCCTTGTCTGAGTTTTAATTATAGGATACCTTCTCAGTTTAATTTCTTAATTTACATCGCTGTTTGGAAATCTTTTCAATGTCGGTCTAAATTTCCTAATTAATTAAAGATTTTATTCGTCTATTCAAAACTATATTATTGTTAAAATAATATTTAAAAGGAAATAAAGGATACTGGAATGAACAGAAATGTTATTTATGTTTATAACGTCGAAATAAAAATCTTTTACTAAACATAGGGCTCTATTATTGTAGAGCCGGTACCTATAACAAATTCTATATCTGCCTGTTTTATATAATAAACACCTATATCGCGTATCAGATACATACTATATAAGCGTGCCTTGACACGCTTATTGGACATTGACGTAATGTATAACAAGCAAAATGAGCCTTTTAACTAACTGACGTGCAAACGACATTCGACCTTAGCGTGGCAAACCAATTTCTTGGTCTATATACTATACTTATAATATTTATTAACTATACTTATAATATAGCATGTTTACTGTACATGTAAACATTTAGCAGATTTTCCCATAAAAATAATTACATAGAGAACCCTCTGTTTATTTGTAAAAAAATGAGAAAATAGTTTAAAGTTTTCGCATAACAGTGAATTAAAACGTGTTTAAATGCTTGAAAAGTAAGCGTTGTATGTTAAAATTTATGCTCGACGGAGCGCAATCATACGGGCGGCCAAAGAATGGCTCGTACTACAAACCGATACTTAATTGTCCTGTATAATTGAAATAAAAAGTACATTTCACCGGTTTAAAACAGCTTAAGCGATATAGCAACCTTTTTTAATATATTGCAAATCCTTTCAGAGATGTCTAATATTCTTGTTATGTTAGTTAGTTAGTAATGTTTTATGCGAGTTTGTGTGATGCCGGAGCCAGACATAGCTCAAAGTGTTTGTACATTTTTGTCTTTGAAGAGTACAAAGTGCTACAAAACTTTGCGCAGCTACACAAAGTCCCCGGCCACACTACATCATTCAAATAAGGCTATAATCTGGGTCAATTTGAAATGAGACCCCACTCAAAGCACAAACTTAAAAAAATAATTATCAAAAAATTTGTTCACTCAGTGGATTTTCAAATTTATTGGAAACTGTTTTGGTTTATGTTTGTTCTATATATGTTAATTATGATTGTTTATAGTACTGTATGTTTCCAAAATATAAATAAAATAAAGATCGGTTAAAAACTATCGATGGCTACATATTAAATTCCTAGAAAGGACGTGGTTGTGTATTTTCGCAGGTCCATTTGTTGAAGGTGAAATAAGTCACGATCTCCGGTAGGCAAAGTCAGTTGCCTATTAAATTAAACTATTCCTGGAAGCAAATGTGTTTGCTATGTACCAGTTAATGGATTCTTTCACTCAGTTTATCGATCAGTTCGTTTTTGGAGTTATAAAGTGTGACGGTAATATTTATTAAGCAATAAATAGGGGATCAGTAAAATCGTGGAAAATACGTAAGTTATGACACGTCAGCATCCATAATCAGCATTTATAATATTGTTATATCATATTGTTTATTTATTTTCACCAAAGAATTTAGATTTTGTTAATCAAATAGAACTACTGTATTTTATACAACTAAATGAATTAGATTTTATTTGATATTTAGGTCGAACTTACCTTCATATACAGACAAACTTCCGGACTTGAAAGTTAACAATAAAATTTTTAAAAGTATTATAAGCATGCGAAACTTATAAAAGGAAAGTAATACAGACTATGCTTGTCGTTTTATTATCAATAAAATAGAAGAGAATACAGTTATCGACATTTACATATAAATTACTTCAATAACTTGTACAATAATGTTTTAATATGATTATTTTTGCAAATACTTGTAGGATTGATATTCTGATATTATGACAGTGCCAATATTTTTTATTCAACCTTAGGATAAGATCTACGTAACCATCCTAACCGCGACAATGTCACCGTGTATAATACAATTGTTTCATTTTAAAATATCTTTATTATGAATTTGAGTTTATCCAAATAAACCACCTTCGACGTCCCACCGCAAAACGTGATGTACAAAAACGTAGACAAAAACCATTTATTACTTTAGAATATGTCATAATACAATAAGTAACTTAATACAATAAAATATATATTCAAAATGAGACATAACATTAAATCGTATACTTATGCGATCTGCTTTTGGCGAAATGTTTTTCTCAGACGTACATAAGTACGTTATTTGCAAAACAAACGAAAACCAAATTTAATTTTACGTAGTCGTGCCGCTAAAACCTGAGACGGAGCTTGAAATTTCTTCGTTTGTGATTAGTCTATGAAAATTGAAATACATATTTAATTTATATGAAGCTAGTATGTCTAAATCTCACATTTTATTATTTCTATTACGGGGCTATAGAAATATACGTAAGTATGCTATACGTATCTCTCCTAGTTGAAACGTAACTTATAATGCAACAAGTCGTAAAGTAAAGCCATCACTAGCACAAAGCTAGCTGGATTTTATCAACGGTGCTGTAATTATTTGGATCCTGAAATAATATTGTTTGTGATTAGATTAGCGTGGATTCTATTAATTGAATCGATTTTGATGATTCTTTTTTATTTGTAAACTGATACTTCCCGTGTCGTCCAATTTTAACAATATGAAGTCGGTTTGTTTTTGTTAAAAAAATTCTAAAGCAACTCAAACTGTTTTATTAATTTAACAATATATATTTGGGAGAAATATTGCTAAATAGGTATTCTCAAATTTAATACAAGCATATCATATCGCTTGTGTTCAAAGTCTAGTTGAATTAATTTTGTTTCCGCTTTCAATTTCAATGCATTTCTTCCTTGGAATTTTATTGGCATTGAATTTAAAGTTCAACCGACTTACGATGAAGACAAAAGATGCAACTGGTCGATGTTAGCTACGGATAGAGTAAAAAAAAATGTTTTCATAAAGAAAAAAATTACCCTGTTCATGTCAAATCCAGGCATAGGTTCCACTATAGGGCACGCACCAAAGTGATACGTGTGAGATATAACACCACCACACACGCCCAATAACACCAAAACGGATAAAGAACGCATTTTGACGGCACGTTAATAATGTAGAAAAACGCGCAACACTCACGACTGTCAACACTCGACTGACCAGTTAGACTACTTGGAGACAATTTTATATAATTCAAACTTCCTTTTCACTAAGAACTCATCATAATGCCGCTACAACATCAGCGGCGACGATAAGTTTTTTTAGTTCGGTATATCTCTTTACGATATATAAGTCTTTAAGTGAAGTTCCTTAACGCGCCTAGCAAAAGTTATTATTTATACCTTCTTTCACCTCGTCCAGTCCTATCTTCCTGCCGACTTGGTCTCCGAGTGCGCTTAGCAGCAGCTGCCTCAGCAACCTCGCCTGTCGGTCATCAGGTGGTCCTATCCCGGGGTCGGCAGTAACATTAACACCAGCCACACTGAGGTTTATCTCAGTCGTTAATTGCTTACGGAGTTTGCGTATCTCTTTTACAGCCTGTTCCAAAATTATTATATCTGTGAGGGTTGTCTATGGTGACTTATAATAAATATTAGTAGGAATAGATAGAGAAGATAGAGAATAAAAGGGTTGTCTATGAGAAAGACATAGATTAACGATATTTTAGGGGAGAGTTTTTTAAGAATATTAAAACTTCTATTAATATTGAATTCGAGTTTTATTATAATAGAGCAATTTGCACTAAAATAAATTCTATTAAATTTTTGTTCTGGGCACAGAAGTTTAAATATTACATGAACCGAGTGGAATCAATGAAGTATGTCAGGTTGTTTAATATTTTGAAAATACATATCAATTAGAGACATAAGTCACGTGACACCGTACATCACTCAGAGCGCATGACGTCACTTATTGCCAAACAAATTGTTGTTGCTAACGTCAAAAAAAGAGGCCATTTTAGTTTAGAGCGCTTTGGCGCTAAAATTTACATGGATTTATAAAAAATATTAATCAGGTGAAAGTTTGTTTTTCGTTGAAATATTTATATTTTAGTTTTAGTCGACTGCAAGGCGCAATATTGAAGCCTTTGGATACTAGCGGCGCAACACCGCCATTCGTGGAAATTGATGGAGGAGGCCTACGTTCAACAATGGTCGCACCCAGGCTGAAATGATGATGAAAGGATGTTGGCATGATGCAGTCTATTTTGTCCAGACCGACATAGGAAGTGGCTATAACTCACTTTGAATTGATTTACAAGCGTCACGCGCGTGATATGATATGTAGTGCATTTGATTTGTCAAATTTCTAAATTAATACAAATATATACTTATATTATATAGGAAGTAAATGTTTTTCTTTTTTGGATGAGTCTGGCATAATTTCAAAATAGATTTAAAACCTTTTAACAAGTCAGACTTAAAAAATAACAATATTAATATTATATATACTAATATATAAAGCTGAAGAGTTTGTTTGTTTGCTTTCTTGAACGCTCTAATCTCAGGAAATACTCGTCAGATTTGTAAAATTCTTTCAGTGTTAGATACCCCATTTATCAAGGAAGGCAATAGGCTATATATCATCACGCAAAAATTGTACCTAATTTTTTTCCCCCTAAGTTTACGCAGACGAAGTAGCCGGCACAACTTGTTAAAAATATGATAATTATAATAATGAAGTAAAGATATGAAGAGTCTAATGAAAGTGGAATACCACACAACCCACAATCTTCTTCTTCTTCCCAGCGTTATCCCGGTTTAATACCAGGGTCCGCTTAGATTGTAGAGGATGTGGCTGTGGGGCGAGTTAAGATGACCGATATTCAGCACATGATACTAGACTCCCCAGTGGAGAAATTTTTCGTCGGCTTTTTCTTGAGATGCTCAATTGTTTTACCTTTTTTTTTAACTAAACGATATATCATTATTACTATCTGTCCCAAAGCGATTTCAAATCAGAAACAAAATTACTTCAATATTTTTACATCAAACCGCAATGTAAATAAAACTTAAAAGACCGTAAAAATGGTAGCGCGGCGCTACCACTACGTCAACATTTTGTTGACGATTGCTTCCCAGTGTTCACGATACATTGCGCGCTCAAGAATAGGACGAGGATGGCAATATCTGTTACCTCTCATTTCCCCAGAAATTAATGATTTTTGTCATTTTATTTAGGGCATTAAATGTAGCCTTAACACAAAGTTTCACAAACATTTAAAAAAAGTAACAATAACCAAGATATTAAATTTAATATAGCAATATTGGTGTTGTATTTGTCTCAGCTATTTCAATTTTTATATCAACTTTAATTACATAATTGATTTATATTAAGGACAAACATTTACTAACAGTTGGATTACAAGATAATAATGCGTTTCTTATCCATCTAGATCTAGACATTTAAGATGACTAGCACATTTTAAGGGGTATAATAAATCTTACTACGCAATTGCCTAAAATAAATAAATTGATTAAATACACAAGTGACACAACTACTCTATGGAATCGGTCGCCAGCTGCGGTTTACAAAATTATATGACTAAGGGACCTTCAAGAAAAGATAGTATTAGAAAAAATACGGTTCCGCACAAAAAAGCCCTCAAAATTTAACAAGATCACAAAATTCACGCACATACAGTTACCAAAACATATTTTCTTAACTATTAATGTGTAATAGGATTGAAATGATGGAATTTCTTTAAAAATTAAATATTTAACCAGCTTCAAAAAAGCTACAGGAATGTATACAAGTTTAAAATGAGAAAGAAAACCGAACAAATTATGTACTTGTTCAAATAAACATCAAGAACTGCGAAAAGAAGCCGTATAAGTAAGCAATTTCTACGAAGACTGGTGTGTCTCAAGGGAGCATGTCGGTTCCTTTCCTGTTCCTGGCTTATATTAACGATCTACGTCACCTATTTCTTAATTAAGAGAGAATAATTACTATGAAGCGGCGTATTTACTACTACAATTTGTATTTAAACATTTTACAAAGTCACTTTGTAATGAAAATTACTACTGCTATTAAAAATAATCAACTTCACTCCTCAGTGAAATAAATATATAACAAAGAAAAGAAAGAAATAAACTTTTATTTGCTACAAAATACACTGGTCGTAGATGAAATAGATACAATATAGAATAATAATAATAGAAAACAGAAACACAAAAACCCCTTTAATGTATTTATATATTTACAATGCCTAGTGAGATGCCCAAAATTTGGTGATTGAAAGCAGAAATTGATATAAAAAATATAATAAATTGTCATATCGGCAGGAAGACATATTGAATGCGTTGTTGGACAGTTTAATAGACGGTTGCAAGCTCGTGATATCCTCGTTCAGCTTACGGTAATCCTTGACGAAGTCGAGCTTATGCAATGTCACGTTGATTGAGATGTTCTCATGAGATTAGCTGTGGCTTAAGATGCGAGCCGGCTATGTAACGTGTGTGGCTGTAAGTTTAGAGGTTATTGCTTATCTAATAGCTGACTATTGCTTGTTATAGCCTATTCACTATGCAAGGTAAGTTCAAAAATTAATGTCAGAATTTTTAACAGTTTTTAATTCATGCGTTTTTAGAAGCTTTTATTTGGTTTCACCGATGTTCATCGGTAATCAAAACCGGCAAGCTACATTATACCCACCTCCCGATGTTCTATGGAGCTGAAGTTTTGCGCACATATGTATATCGTATCACTGAGATGAATTTGATCTAATAATGGAGTTGGAAGCTGGCCATGGGAACTCCGCTGTAAAACGGTATAAGCGTATCAAGTTTGAGCTCGTAAAACTCGCAAAGTACTTTGTAGTTAGATCATATCCAGGGCCTGATGATGGACCTGGAATGTGGATTGGATGTGTATAGGAGTTTTGTTTTTTAGTCCTATACTCGTTGGAATAACACGATTAATGAAAATGTACTAACTACACAAAGAAAACAATCGATTAGAGAAAGCAAAATTGAAGTGACAGGAGAATATCGCCAACTCTTGGAAGAAACATGTTTTGCCTTAACGAAATATAAATAAAATAAATATTTAGAGCACCGCTCATTTAGGCAAGATATCGATAGAATTCATACGCAATATAAAGGAAAATCATTAATTATACAAAAAATTAAAAATGGAAATTATGAAAAAAAGATTCTTTTAAAACAAGCTTTTATTACTTGTTACTAGAATGAACTAAAAAGTTAAAAATAATTTAATTATGATAAGAAACACATCATATCATAGGTATACATTATTTGTTTAAAAGTGTGTTACACGTTATCGTACAATTTAAAAACGAAATAATATAATCAGTAATCATTATATCTTCTAAAGAACGGTTCTATAAAAGAGAGAACCGAAATCAAAAGAAAATTAAAGAAAACCAAGAAGAAAATAAGAGAAAAAAAAAGAAAACGGTTTATTCTCTCTTAACCGTCTAAAATCATCAATAGAGTTAGAGACGGAGTGCAATAGTATTAGAGAACTGTCAATAAATCAGCGCTGATCATGATTGATTGAGCTCAGCTTCCTAATAGCGAACCTTTGTAACGGACCGGCTCTTCTTACATAAATCTAAGTGGGAAAGTTAGCGCGTTCTAGAAGTGATTGATGTAGCAACCTTCTAATAGAATATTCCTTTTGAACAAACCATTTTAAAATGCTCCTTAGCTAATAATAATTTAGTTTCCTTTGGAGATGAAAGCTAAGACCATTGTTTCGCCTATACCGAAACCAAAACTGAAAGGTCCCAGGTACGCTTTGCCAGCATTTGAATGTGTATATTCTTAAAGGTCACTAAGTCGTATTTCAAAGCTGGGAACGACGAATGAGGTCAAATTGAATGTACTTAGGTGCCCCAAAAATCACCATGTGTGGCCGAACTTGCCATTTCTAAACTTGAAAGGTTGTTGGCATGAAGTATTTGAAGTTGAATAGAACGTAGTGGCTTTTTGAAGTCTAGCCTTTCCTTCCAAGTTGTCGATATTTTGTTCGCAATAATACGTACAACAGATTTGATATACTTTATTGTATGAATGCACTGAAATGACTTAAAGGGTATCCCTTATATAACCTACTTTCAACAATATTGCATTATTATGTTTTGCACTGTCTTCAGTGAATACTACAGAGCAGCTGAGTCTGTCAACATTCGTTTTTTCCTTGCTATCCTTGTCTTAAGTAGCAAAAAGCGGGAACCAATCAGCATCCAGTTGTCAACGACCTTCATATATTGACAAGTTAACAATTTTGACTAAATTAACTTCACTCTTTTCCGTTAAATCATGTCCTAATAGAAGCCCTATACTATGTACTATATTTGTTCGATAGAGGTTAATGCGGGAGCATCCCGTCAAGTTGATAAAGGTCCGCTATTAGGGAGCCGGCTCCATCAATCACCGGCCACCTTTGATATATTGGCACATCACTAATGCTATTGCCGTGTTTCACTTATTTTTAATGCAGTCCGATCAAGCATAGTTTTAACTTTTTTTTTTAAATACTACGAATACAGTCTGGCGTAGTTTAATCACTGGGCGTCATTTGAGTCGAGAGCTAAGTTAAGATGACCCATCCTAACACTGGTTTTCAAATATCCAACCTCCTCCGTGTTTCGAAAGGCACCTCAGTGGGTGAAAAATTAATATCACTGTGTGTGATTAGATTGTGGAGGTTCTGGGGATACCGGATGTTACAAGGAATTAACATGGGTTACTATAATTAAAAAAATTAAAAATAACCAGTGCTCTGTGCAAAGAATAAAAACATTCAAAATTAAACATTATCACAATTCACGCGGACGAAGTTGACAAGAAGAAGACACAGTTAGTTTATAAATGTATGTACATAATTAGTGTTACATTAAGACAGTCGCAGTACTAGGTGTTAGTAATTAAGCGACGTCTCAACTGGGGAGTACTTGTTTTATACAGGTACCAGACATGTATAATATTACAAGGGGAGAGTTAATTGTCACCTGCACAATTAAGAATCATCTAGACAGGGTTGCCAGTATGTGTAATTATAATATAATTTTTAAATTAACAATTTGATTTTTATATGTTAGAAGGGGCAGACGAGTAGGCGGTTTCATACCGACTACCGACGCCCGTGGATTACACGACCAGAAGCCTAGAAGATGCGTTGCCGGCCTTTAATGACGACGACCGGGAGACCGGGGAGTCTCACAAACCTGACGTGACAGCATGGCCGCCACTTCACGCCGATCTTATGTGAGAAAGAGGTACTGCTAGCCGGACGCGCCGGCCCAATTCACGCTACCTCTAATTAGTGTAAACATTTTATTATAGGAAATTTAGGGAACATAGTAATTCCTACAGTTTTTTTCTTAACCTAGAACAGGATCTCTGATTGTATAAATAACTATACTGGTCACCTTTCAACGGGTGAACTGGCCGTCATACTTTAAATACCTGTCTTTTATAACAAAATATCCAGGTTGAACCTGTCAATAATGAATTAAATTGATAAGGTTTCAAAAAAGGAAATATTTGCACACTCACATTCTAAACGCCAATCTGAAACTGGCTTTATACACCGAATAACTTTTATTGTAAACACCGGTCTGAAAGCCACTTTACACGACAAAAAACCATTGTAACATTTATTTAAACGACATTTTAAATTGTGTTACAAAAACATAATCTCCATTCAGCTAAAGAGAAAGGCTAATCCCCTCATATATAAGTCCCGGGGGGTGAAAAAATTTAAAGGCTTTTACCCTCATACGAGGGCGAATGTTCGACGAAGATAAGCTCCCACTGCTTTTTGTCTCGTAATATGAGGTCTTAATGTCGAGGGTCTTTGTCAAATCGTTAGACGAGCTTAAGCGATGATATGTTTGCTTGAGATAAGTAAATCTGGAATACACGTTCTCATATGAATAGACAAGCGTTTCTAACTATGGCAATTGAAGTAATCCTCCTTGGGACTCGGCGCCTGGAGCAGTCGCTCCGTTCGCCCTATGGTAAGGCCGGTCCTGACTACTCATAGTCCTGCAATGATGATATGATATGAACAGTATTTTCTTCTATGATATTGATATACTGATATACTGAACACTTTTTTGAAATCAGCTCTTAGTAAGCAAACTGATGCCGCCACGACCGTGTTTACACATTTATCCTTCTTATGATTCACTTACATATATTATACGATTACGTCTCATACAATGTAGGTCTCAGCGTGACATCAACACATCTCAGCAGCGCTGACCCCGAGCCGTTAAACTGGAGGTGTGGTGAAATCACGCCTACTGCTATGTTACGTCTCTTTCTCCCAAATTGCCTCATTGATTTTCAGCGTGTATTTAGCGTGACACTAATCCCAAGCGCCAGGCACTCAGATTAATGAACCTGTATTAACCATGAGCAACGAGCAATGCTGCCGCTTTGTGTACCGGAGAACTATAGATTCTAGTCAAGCGCGGCACTAATTTTGCCATCGCAGATCACCTATAAACGCAGGCGAGTAGACCTAATTTGAAATATCGTCCAACTAATATATGTTCCGCTATTGAACGGCATTAGCTTTATATAAAGACCTAAAGATAAGTAGTAAATTTGAAAGAAATGACATTAATTATATAAAAATGTAATATCTCTAAAGGTAAATAAAATAAGCAAGATAGGTATCATCAGCTATAACGAGGGCGCGTAAAAAAATTTATTTTCCAGAGTAGATAGATATTTACTTTATGTGACGACTCTTGCATTTTTGTTTCTCTTTACACATACACGATTTAGTGATATCGGTGAAGCAAATTCAAACAATGTTATGATCTAAACAAGCAATGACGAAACAATTACTGCTATTTTAATGTTTTTATCTGTTTACTAGCTGTTTTCCGCGACTATGTCCGCGTAAAATTAGGTGAGAAATTTTAGCGTGATAATGTATAGTCTATAGCCATCCTTGATAAATGGGCTATCTAACACTGAAATAATTTTTCAAATTGGACCAGTAGTTCCTGAGATTAACGCCTTCAAGTAAACAAACAAACAAACTCTGCAGCTTTATATATTACTAGCTATACCCCACGACTTTGACGGCGTTTGCCACTCTTATCACTTAGAGGTTTAAAAATAGTTTTTGGATGACGATTAATATTATGTTTATGAAAAGACCTTCACAAATAATGCATTATTTTAGAACAAATTTGATTAGCATAAAAAAGGTTATTTATTTATTTAATAGGAAGCCAACGTTTACACAATATCTTAAAGCTAAACTTAGAACATTTATAATTTAAGGTAGTAATATTGTATAAAACTTACAGGCTAACTCAGCATGCATAAATAATTAGTGTATAACATTATTTGTTTTATTAGCAAAAAAACTGTTATACTGAGCCAACTTTAAAAGATAGATATATGCTGTAGCAGATTTTTATTTAGAACTTTTAAAGGGGAACAATTTTGTTATATATGACTTTTGCGAAACTTTAACCATTTACGCAGCGCACGCAGCGGAAGTTCTCAAAAGAATAACGCTTCGAGAACGTTCCGATGAAGTTTTGTCGAGCAATAAATATTGTGTAATAATCACTGTTTTGTTTTTCTGTAAAACAGATTGCTACTTATAGCCGTGCTACCTTATTACCCAAAACGGCTGGACCGATTTGGATGGGACTTTCACTGGAATATAGCTGAAATAAAAAACCTTAAACTTAACAAAGGCACTGACTTCACGCGGGCGTAGCGGCGGGATACAGCTAGTATATTATACAAAAGGATATGATATAAGTGATTCACTAATAAAGAAATGATTCACTAATAACAAAAGAAAAATATATTTTTTTAAATTATTTTTTTTCTTTTTTGCGCTAGGAAATGCATTGGAAAAGTATTCTAAAAGCTCTCTAATAAAAAATTAAATATTTTTTATTTATTTTCTGTTTCTGTTTTATTTATTTATAAGCACTCTAAACCTATATAAATAATAAAAATGCCTTATACATATGACTAGCAGTTTCCCGCGACTTCGTCCGTGAAAATTTTGAAAGCTCTCTGAAGGGAAAAAATGCCCCCCCTCCCCTCATTTTGAAACAGTTTTCTTTGGTGCTCCGCTTGAATTGGTCTTAGCGTGATGACATATAGCCTTCCTCGATAAATGGGCTATCGAACACTGAAAGAATTTTTCAAATCGGAACAGTATTTCCCGAGATTAGCGCATTCAAGAGAGAAAACACCGCCGATTTGAAACATTCTTCATTGGTGCTCCGGTCGAGGACTACATGACACACGGACGTCTGTTCCTAAGGTAGACAACTTAATGCCTGTGAGTGTGTATATTATGTATAACACAAGTATAGTTTATATGCAATAAATGATTATTGATTATTGAATTTAACACCTTCAACACTGCTACATCGCCAGCACAGGACGCCAACTTTTCCAAGCCGTTTTCCAATCTATATATCATCATTTTTAAATTTTTGGTCTTCTCGTTCAACAGTCGCGAATACAGTGATATCTGTTCGAGGAAGGTCTTTGGCGTCGTGTAATTGTAACGACGCTCGTTCTGGAAGTACACCGCCGACATCTGGTTGACGCTTTGGTGTACGTGAGACATGAAACATGCGACAGGCTCTACCAGGTGAGGCTAAAAAAAAAATAACTTATTATTATAAAATTACATCGGCCCAGGAAAGAGAAAGGTGGATCAAGAAGGGAGAGGCCTATGCAACAGGCTAATTAAAAAAAAATATATAATAAATAAATTTTAAGTATAAAACTTAAAAAAAAAGCCTTTATATGTACTTTAAAGCACTTAAAACTTTTCCGTTAAATCCTTCATCAACTTATAACGTTATTACTCAATTTGTGTGAAATAAAAGCTTGTCGCGAGATTTAATTACTAGAATTTACTTAGTTTAAAATTTAAATCGATACTTATTAACGCCAACGCAACACAGATTTATATATTATTTTATTTTATTTAAAAAGGAAAGCTTACGTTACGTACAACGTAATTAAAATAATAATTTTGGAGATTATAGATAAAGAAATTCTTTTTCTTTGAAGTTTTTAAAGAAATTTCTTATTTCCTTTCAAAAAATAAAATGTCTCAAAATCGAACAAAACCACAGTAACAACTAGTCTATATTATTTTTATATACACCGACATATAAAGCTGACTAGTATATTTGTTTGTTTACGTTTACGCGCCAATCTCAGGAACTACGGGTTCAATTTGAAAAATTCTCTCAATGCTAGATAGCTCATTTATCGAGGAAGGCTATATATATCATCACACTAAGATCAATAACAGCGGAGCACCAATGAATAATGTTTCAAAATCGGGTTTATTTTTCCCTTTGCGAGCTTCCACTGCGTGCGCTGCGTAAACGGTTAAAGTTTCGCAAAAATCATGTATGACAGAATTGTACCCCTTTAAAAGCTCTAAATAAAAGTCGCCGACAGCGTATGTCTATCTTTTAAGGTTGGCTGACTATAACCTTTTTTACGCCAACCAAATGTGTTCTAAAATAATGCATTATTTGTGAAGGTATATTTAAAAACATGATCTTAATCCTTATCCTATAACTAAATACATATTAAACGTCTAAGCGATACGAGTGACCCACGTAGACAAAGTCGTGGGTTACAATTTATTAATAATAAATAAATATATATAAATAAAGGGTGAAATGGAACCGCATTTTATATTTAGCCTTTACTTTTATTGTTTACGTTCATAGTACTGTACAATAATCCTCCTAAAATAGCAAATACAGCTCCCATAGAAAGAACATAATGAAAATGGGCTACTACATAATATGTATCATTTAGCGAAAGCAAAAAAAAATAGATAATTATGTAGCGTGAATGTGTGTTTGTGTGTGTCATGTACGCGTGTGTCTGTACGCGTGTGTCATGTACATGCGTGTCATGTACATTTGTATAAAAATTCTTGGCTTTAATTTGGCTCTGGCTTTTCCTTAGTGGTAAAAGATTAGAATCTTTTAAGTGCTTAGTTTGAACCTCAATCCCCTTGAACTATAGTTGTACCCATTACTCTCTTTATAGGGAGGGAATGGGTGTCATCAGATGAGATGAGTGTTTTAATAATAGTCCAGAAGTTGAACCGGGAACCTTACGGACATAAATTTGCAGTATTTCTATAGTTGAGCTATATAGAATTTTAAAAAAAATATATTATATTTACAATAATAATTTACATTTATCAATACATGATTGGATAGCTGCGCCATCATAGTAAGTAAAGTAAGAATATAATTAATAGACAGTATAATTACTGATTATATTTATGTAATAAAATATTTTACAAATTAATTTTGTAGCTCATGTTGCTGTTTAAACGGAAACATATAACTATAGTAATTATCTTTTTTCCTATAACGTCCCAGAAATAAGCCCAATGGACAATATCGAAAGCTGGTGAATTCATAATTCATCGCAGCCAAATTAATCAACGGAAATACGTTAATGATACTGAATTGTGCATAAGGAAGTTGTTTTTGAGAATACCGGTAACCATCAACCCTAGATATGAAAAATTTAAAATGCGGGGGCAGAGCGGTCGGTGGTGGGTGGGAAAAGCGACATATAGATGGCGCTATGTTTTTATGTTCAATAGGAAGAGTAAGCCAACGTTCAGACGGGAGAATGTTTGCCTTGTACGCTAGTAATTGCTTAATTTTCTTTTTTCATGTAATTGTAAATGTTTTATGATAATTTTAAACGTTAAATTTTAATTTTTACCGAAACTTTTTTTAAATGTTAAATTTTAATTTTTACTGTAATTGTGATATAATGATAATTGTAATTGTTAAATTTTTATTTTCACTTTAAGTTTTATTAATTTTTTCGTTAATACTTTATATTTGGTATATATAAAGTAATTAAAAATTATAATATTAATACACATAAAGATTATTTAAAATTATCATTTTTTGTATATGTTAGTATTAATTTTAAGATTTATTATAAATACACGTTAATTTTGTGCCTTCTCTACATTTAGATATATCATATTATATTGTACTTTATAAACAGAATTAGGCTGGACTTTTTAGATTTAAGATCTTATTTATTATGACCCCAATTTAGCAATAAATTTAATTTGATGAATAAATAACAAAAAAGAGTAAAGCCGCAGACAAAAACTAGCCAACCATAAGTACACTGTCATTAATAAGATCATATAAACGTAATATTGACTTCCGTGTCTGACCGAGCTATGGAACGCACGACTGGCGTGAGAAATTTCAAAAATCGAGGCTGCGCACATAATTGGACACCTCCTTCATGCATAAAGGCGGTTTTATGACGTCAATACCTTTATATTCTGAAAAAATTGCCAAAAAGCTGAGCCGGTTTGAAATTTTTCAGCAAGGCATACTTAACTATTTATAAATGAAGTATTTGTGAACATCTATGATTATTTTTTAATAAAAATTGAACATTACGAAATAATGAGCAAATATTTGACAAAATAATCAAGCTTTGATTTTACTGATCACTTTACGAATTCCCTTTTTTTTTAATTCGTGATGGTCTGTGTTATTCGTAAAATAATCATAAATGTAACCTTTGTAAGGACTATCTCCTGATGATGCTTCGGTGCTGAAGCGAAACCTGCGTTGAAGCATATTGGAAAGTCGGTATAGTGCTGTGCTTTGGTGGTGTGTCTTTGCACCGATTAACCGATATTTTTTTGTATTCACCGATGTAATAACGATTTTCCTTGTAGTCATGGTCGGACTTAAGGAAAGTATTTTTAGTTTATTAATCACGATTTTTATTTGATTTTATTGCTCGCATTTTTTTTGTCAAAAACACGCTTTCCTAAACCATATTCTGAAAGACTATAAATAAAAATAGGGCGACTTTTGTACCAAACGTTATTCTGGTCTCGTAGCAGGGTCTGCTTAAATTGCAGAGGATGTGGCTGTGGGGCGAGTTAAGGTGACGGACTGTGGCGGATTCGGTGGTGTAGCTTTCGGGTTGCAGCATTACACCGATTTTCCCTCGTATTCATTCGCGGATTAAAGCCAAGTAGTTTAGTTTCTCATACTTTCTATAATAATTCTGAAGAATGATAAGTATAATAGTAGAACATTTAGAATAGTTCTTATAATGAAATTGACTTGATTATAAAATGCCAAGGGCTGTCATTGTTATGGTGGGCCCAAACTATGCGCAACAAACACTTGAAAGCTACACTACTATTTTCTGTGTATTTATAGTGTCTGTGAATTGTGACTAACTACTGGGCTGTTATTTACAGTTTCTGGGTGTGTGGTTAACAGTACGATATCGTAACCAAAAGGATCCGCGTGCTAACCCCAGTGCATTTCTTTGAATGCTAAGGATAAATCCTTAAGGTGGATTGGTTTAATGCTCGTGATAAATTAATAGCATGTTTTTGTAACCACTGCATGTTTTGCACTTTCTTATTTTCTAGATTATTTTTTATTGTATCTTCACGCGTTTTTATGGTATTTTCGTATAAGATTATGTTTTTTACCTTGGCCTTTATGGGAGGCCTTTAAATTGGTGTTCTCAATTAATGAGAAGAATTAAATCCATTTGATTTTAATCACAGATGTTAAAAAAAAAATTATGATTGTTTATCTATTATATTTTGTAAACTTACAATATGAAAACGATGTCCGTATCCAATTTAATATCATATCCAGATACAGTGGAATTTCGATAGTGGGGGGTGGGGGGGGGGGGGGGTTGGTAAAGCGGGAGGCGATGGTTGATGTGCTCGACCGCCGCCAAGGTTGGCCTTCCGTCCATGCTGAGTGAGTTGCCCAGGACAGGCCATGCCTTGCCGACAGTTGTTCGTCGGGTGGTCTCAACATCATCACCATCATACGTCGTGTATAGTAAGAGTGCGTACAGTCCAAAAATGCTCTACTAAGTTCCATAGTTCTAAAGTGTTATAGTAAATATTAATTACAACGCTTGCCCGTGTGTTTGCAGCGATTTTGAGTCGATGACTAAAAAGCCAATGATAACGACGAGCTTGCGTGTATTGGGTCTACATGGCAAACATGGGCTTTGCGTGTAAATGTGTACTTTGGAGGGACGTGCATTTTTAGACTGAACGCACTATACTTTGCTTTTTTTTAACGACGCTACAAGTTTGTATTACGTTTTCAAACATTATTAAAAAAATCGTTTTCAGTTGTAGCTGTCGATTCTATCAAATTTTATTTTATATATATACGGTCTAAACCAGTTCAACGGGAAGCTAAATATTATATTCATTTGAAATCAGAGTCATCTCGCATTTATTACTTTAGATTACTGTGACACATGAGGTCAAAAGTTAATCTTGTTTAACTAAAGTTTTATCTGCACAGCTCTATAACACATGTTGCATATTATCTTTATAATATATAGCTGTTCATATAATTAATTACCCTGCCTTCCGCTCCGGGGGTCGTGGGTAGAGTGGTTTTTAGGATTCTCTAGTACTACAAGGAACCCTTATAATTTCGCTCTGTCCATCCGTCCGTCTGTCTGCCTTAAAGGCGGTCTCCCCCTAGCACTCCCAAACTATTAGACGTAGAGACTTAAAATTTTCCATGTTGTTAGAATATGCTAAAAGTCACGAGGAAAATTATTCTGAATGAAATTGGACAATAAGTTTTGAAGTTATTTAACAAATACGCTTATAGCGTATCAGATACGGAACCGTTCTATATAAGCGTGACACGCTTTTGGCCATTTATTTATCTTTACATTTCATAAAACAAAGTTGCTCCCCGCTCTTGCGCAGAAGCTTTATATATATAAAGCTTCCGATGTACGTGTGTATGTCACTAAACTCACCCTAAACGGCTGGACTGATTTGAATGTTTTTTTTAATGCGTTTGGTTGGCGTCCTGTGTGGTTTACATCGTACTTTAACAATGAAGAAAAATATTATTTTCATAATAAATAATAATTAATAAACATGAATGAATGATAATTTTTTATATGTTACAAGAAACAAACGATCAGGCGGTTCATCACCTAAGTGACCACCGCCGCCCATGGACATCTGCGTCAGATGCGTTGCCGGCCTTTGAAGAACGATTTAGGCCACCGGGAACTCTCACAAACCAAACGACATGCGACAACAATACCATCACTTGAAGTGACAGCATTGCTGCTACTTTAAGCCGATCTTATGTAAAAACAGGTGCTGGTACCCAGACACGCCGTCCTAATTCGGCTGCAGACCAAAAGGACTGCAAGCATGGCGCTACTTCCAATTAGATAAATGATAGAAGTAAAGGAAAGGATGGTGTAAAAGTATATAAAGGTAGAAGGAAAGGAGAAAAAGGATGCGGATATTACTGTTACGGACGATATAGGGGTAGTGACAATAGCAGCTAGGGTAGACCAGGTTCGTGTACCCGTAGTGGATCTAACCAGTTATCGGACAAATAAAAAGGAAGATTCACCACCTGAAGGCAAACAATATGAGTAACGTAACCATAAAATATGAGTAATAAAAAATCTTCATATTTCTTGGCGAAAAGCCGCAATTAAAAGTTCCCGCAATAAATCGCAACTTTGAGCTTGTCGGATGCGGCTCGTAAACTCGCTAAAGGTATTCTCTTGTAATTTTATTAAAATAAACTCTTGTAACTAAACTTTTCGTTTAATTACTCTGGTTGTTATTTTATACTAAGGGGATGTTAACCCATTAAAAGTAAGTTCTGGTTCTATACCTAAAACTAGGCCAGGAAATAATCCTGAAACGTAATCACCTTCGTTTTAATTAATTACAATACGTTAAAATTGCGTTATGCATAATAAAATCCCTTTGTGATTGGGTAAAACATATTACGTTATTTTGCGTCAATGTTTACCGGTTATGATTAAATATATCACAGAACAGAATAGTTATTTTATTTTGTTACATAAAGCTTTAGCTAAATAGACGACACGGTTTAATCTAATTGAACAGTGTCGTCTATTTTTTATAGTTTTATGTCGCAATTGTTATATACATTAAAGTTATATCATATTTTTATGGTACCTACTAAGTTAAGGTCATATTACTCGCAGGGAAGGTGTCAACCTTGAGAAGATTGTGATTACGGGCAAAGGGGAAGTAAAGAAACCCCGTGACCGTAGGCCGATGCGTTGATTGGATCAAATTCACACCACACTTGATACCAATATCCACAGTGCTATCCATGTCGCAACCAACAGAACCACATGGCGCGACTACCCCCAATAATGGGGATTACGAAGCGGAGAGAGAGAGAGAATAGCTGTTTTCCGCGACTTCGTCCGCATTAAATTGCGAGAGCCCTTAGACTTAATTTGGCCCTATAGGAAAATCCTTTCTTAGCGGTTGTCTGCTAACTACAACTGACAATTTCTATCATTAAACGTTCCGCGGTTTTAGAGATTTCCTGTTACCATTCGCTCTTATATATATACAAGATAATTTATTATCTATTCTTCTGGATTTTTTGAAATATAGTTTATACCTCAAGTAAGATTCGTCCAATAAGGATACGGACCATACGGGTGAACATGTATATGTTCACCCGTATGGTTCGATACATTACTAAATGTATATTTAGCGAAAGAATTATACAATAATGTTGATATTATTGATACATACAACAATTTTATTTATATAAAATTTTCATCAGACTTTCCCAGAGACAACAATTTAAACACAGACTATTTAAAAACCCATAAAAAAGTTTATCTCTTTTTCTAACTCATAAAAAACTCATAAATAGTTGACTATGTCCGACAAACACTTTGTGGCCGTCAAACGGAAGTAAAACAGTAATTTCACAATCCCGACGTGACGTCTAATGTAAATGACAGCGCGCGAAACGCATACAAGATGGCGGACACAACATGGCGAACAACCCTTATTGCATAATGCGGATTGGGTAAACAGAATCACGCGAGCTTCTTGCTAAACAACAAGTTTCACTTTCCTAAAAAGATAATAGTGTGATTCTGGCTTATCTGAATGTCAAATAGAAATTTTCTCGGTAGATCTCTCTCGCACTAATCCCGAAAGAAATTAATTTCAGTCCTCATCCTTCTTTATTTCTTTATTATTTTTAATTTTGAAAAAGAAGTTACATTGGAGAAGCAAAAATCTAAATACATTCTTTTATTGTTCTTCTTTTGTTAATTTAAAAAATAAGATTGCGTATTTTTTTTATATTTTTTTGAATTGTTAAACATACTTTATTCGATATTCGAATAAGTTCGAAGAGCGTCAACATACAGTCTAATATTGTAAAATAATAAGTGCACTAGGTCATAGGCTGTATGCTGCACGCTCGTTGTCCTAAAAGGGTTTAAAAAAAAGATAATGAAAATTGGCGGGAATTGAAAACAAGAAAATACGGTGCTGTTTTACATATTTAATAAAAGAATTAGATAAAACATACTGCTAAGAAGTTTATATAAAGATTCTTTGACTGGACCTGGATTCCGAGGTACAAGTGTTAGACTTAGGACACTCCATAATATGCCCGTTAGCGAAATTCAGCTGCCGGCGTTATTGTATATACTAAGTATTCCTCAGAGCACTCACAGTAATATACGAACTCAGATTAAAAATTCGAGTCGCGGCTTATTTTTTCAGAATAATTAAAAAAGTGTACGTAATACCAACATACCGGCTACGTAATTCCGAAATAATGGGTTATATAAAGATGCCGCCGTGAATTTTAATGCCCGAATAGTTTAAACATGACACAAGTTAAAAATGTGATTGATTGGTATGTATGGGGGTTCGGTGAGAGCTGCAGCATAGTGCATAACAATTGACAAAGGCTTTGATTTATAGACTTCGAATATATTGTAATTTAACACTTGTTTCATATGATACAACATCCGATTTCCTTTTCCTGTGTCACTGTAATACATCATTTCTACACTGAATGAATACAATTTCATTCAATGCCAAAAAAATATAAATATTAATGCTACAGTTCCGAAAATCGGGACTTATTAGGAAATTTCCACCCTTTTTTTGAATCTTTTTTAATATTTGAAATATTTAAAAAGTTTTTGAAATATAATAAAAAAAACCAAAACTGTTCTATTTTTGCGAGCACATCTTCAATTTTTTCAAAAACTATGTAGAAGCGATTCCGAATACAATAATACCTCACGCATATTTAAAAAAAAAGTTTCACCTAAGAAGCACTTGTTAATTAGATTAAGGATGGCTCTAGTATGTACGTAATATGTACGAATCAGCGTGTCCGAAGATTTTAACTCACTTCAACCATTGAGCTATTGCTTCTGTAAAACAAATAATGCTTAACTGTGCAATCGTTTAAATAATTATTGTTTAATTCTAAGTGTATTTCATTTTTTATACTTTTTAGGGTTCCGTACAAGGAATCTTTATAGTTTCACTCTGTCCGTCGGTCTGCCCCCCTAAGGTATTCCGCCCTAGCTATTCCAAACCATTATACTTAGAGACTTGAAATTTTCCATGTTGACAATAATAACCTTTGAAGTATTTAACAATTTTAAATACTAAGAAAGTATTTAACAAATACGTTTATCGCGTATCAAATACGGAACCCTTCTATATGAGAATGTCTTGACCGGCTCTTGGCCATTTTTCTAATGTTTTCTACATTTGAATGTGAAAACGTCACTTTACAATGTGAAAACGCTTGAACTTCCCTAACCCATTACAGGCGCTCCGACACAACCCTAAAATATTTATAATCGTAAACCCCAAACATTCGCTTAGAACTTATGAAAATCTTAGCGAAAATTCCGATTTCGACGTAAAATTCTTGTAAACAAAATAAAAAGGCACGTATTTACGTAACGGAACTCGTAGCATTGTTTAAATTTAGAATTCACTAGCGGTGCATAGACAATGATCTAGTTATAAACTACCCCGGTGTTAATAGTGCTTTTCATGTTTCGATAAAGGGTTTCTATTACGGTTCATCTAGTCGACATTTGGGGAAATTGTAAAGTGATGTACCGGTAAAAAAACTACTATGCTTTTAATTTTTTTTTTTTAAATTCGTTGTACATTAAGCCATGGTCATGGTCATACCGTTTTATATACGACATTAAACAAATGCAAAAGATTTTTGTAAAGCTTGTATGAGTTTTGGAAGATAATTTTGTATTATTAAATATATTATCTATTTTAAAAGCTTTTATTTAACTTGCAGCGTATGTTTGTTAGGCCGGAATGGTACAACTCAATTTTGGAGCAGATATCTTAAACCGATTGAGGTTAGATTTTGCACACATATGTATATCGGATGGCAATGCAATATTATGATGACATGGAACTGCTATGATAATGGAGCTGGAAGGTGTCTATAGGAACTCCGTTATAAAACGATATAACCGCATTGAGTTTGGGCTCGTTCAATTCGTCTTAACGAGTACTTTGTATTTAGTGGGATATATTTAAATTACAGCTTATATAAGAAGGTATTTTTGCTTAATATTAATTTTATATTAATAAATCGAAGCATCTAAGTTACAGCTTATATAAGAAGGTATTTTTACTTAATATTAATTTTAAATTAATAATTCGAAGCATCAAAATTGTCGACATAGGATCTTGCATTATTATTTTTACTATTTTATTATGTCTTAACAAGTGGCCGGCATTTGAGGTCGGTGACGCTACAAATGGTTCGAGATGAATCGATAAAGTCGTTGAAACTGTATGCTTGTGTGGGAGGGACGGTCCATAATTTACGAATTCCAGACCCTCGCGCTGTCGTTAATGTTGCTATAACTTATTCCATTCAACCGTTTCTTGTTGTTAAGAAAGCGTAACTATAAGAAAATACTTATCATTTAATAGTAAAGTATTAATCATTTATTTATTTATTTTATTTATACGCTTTATTGTACACCACAAAAGAAATCAGCAGATAAGAAAGTAACATACAGCAAGAAAAGAAGTACAAAAGGCGGTGTTATCGCTGATGAGCGGTTTCTTCCACACAATCTTTAGGACAAGGAAATATATGAAGTGGTAAAAGAGTAGGTGGTGCGTAAGAACACATGAAATAATATGAAAAAAAAAAAATAACAAGAAATATTTAATAATTTATTCGTAATTTGCTTACACACAATGATATATGAAGCCCAGTCGGGACATTGCAAATTAATATAGAAAACAAAAAAATATGATAATAAATTTCAAACAAAGCAATTAGATAAACGAATAAAATTAATATTCGAGGAGCCGGCATTTGAGTCGATCGCTAGGTTAAGTAGCTTACCGCGGGCAGGTAACCATTCTAACACTGGTTTAAAAAAAAACGGACCTCCTCCGTGTATCGGAAGGGTTATAGTCTTGTGAAACACTTTTTTTTATAAAATTACTGGAAATAAATTAATAATGTCGAATAGCTTGTATTAGGAGTGGGTGCGACAATACCCCAACGGCGGTCGGGTTTGAACCGGGTACCTTGCGGATTTCAGTCCGCACGCACATTATATGTATATACAAAAATTGAATTTGTTTATTAGTTTTTATTTAAAAAAGATTCAAACGGCTTACCTTGTGGATTTCAGTCCATCCTGCTACCGTTGAACCAGCGAGGTTTCAAATTTTTATTATATTAGGTTTACATACCTTTAATACTAATATTATCAGAAGTAAAGATTTTTTGTTTGTTTGCATTGAACAGGCTCTGATACTACTGAACCATTCTTTCACCATTAAAATCCTTTATTGACCCTGATGAACATAGCTGACCGAATATTTTCAATCTAGTTAGGGATCCGTATGAAAACTACGATAATGTAAATATCCTTGCGTTAGCGGCGCAGGCCGTTGTTTATTTTTTGTGATATTTAAATTTTTGAGTAATCAACAGCGTTACAGAATATATTAATGCATACAATATAAAAAAGTAACTAACGCCAAAAAGATTATATTTTCAGATTTAAGATATATATTAACTGAGTATGGATATAATATAGAAGAGGAAACAAAAGAAAGTCTTTAAGGATGAGAGTGTGCGTACCTGACCGAATACGTGTGTGCGTGTGTATCTGTGTGTGTGTGCGTGTGTGTGTGCGTGCGCGCGTAGGTTATAAAAGAATACTAAGTAAACGTGAGCCATAATGGGTACATTCACAGTTCAGTTGTACTACTTAGTTTAATTTCCGCGCATTATTTGAGCAAAGTACTATACAAGCCTTGGCCGCAACTAGGCATTGATGGACTTACGTATGTGTGTCTTGGCTTCGCCTCGGCCCACATTCACACGTTCCTCCATCAATACCTCTCTTGCCGGCCGCTGAGCCGGGCCGGCCCTGCTAACTTTTTGATGCAGTATTTTGAAATTTACCATGTTGATAGAACTCACTAGGAAAATTATTTTGAGCGAAATCAGACAACAACTTTTGATGTTATTTAACAAATACCTTTATCGCATATCAGATAGGAAACCCTTTTATAAACGCGTATCTTGACAGGCTCTTGGCCAATTTTTATTAAAAAAAAACGAAACATCAAAAACTTACCCTAACATTGGTAAAAACAAGCATCGATATAAAATATACATTAATTTTGTTCTTAGTAATATGATGAACGTTATGGCATAAATATGTACAAACATACATTTATTTTCATATTATATATTAGATAAAAAGTTATTTATGTTACCTACAACATCGATTTGCTAACAGAACAGACAGTTTTCTTTGATCTCTCACGTTTGACCCGCCCGCTTGAGAGTTACTTAACGTGATAGAAAATTACCTGTAATAATCGGTAACAACATCGAGATGTAATCAAACATTCCTACTTTGCTACAAAGAGATTAAGTAACTTCTTTTGCTTCAAAAAAACTTATAGGTTTACCTATTATTTATATGACTTTTTTTAGAGTTTCCTTTTCCTATTGTTACAATAACACTTACTTTTGCTTATTTCCTTTAATACTATGTTAGTTAATATTAAATCTTGTTCTATTCTATCCTATTCTGCTCATGCTGTAGTCACCTTTAAGTGCAGTGACATTTATCTATATGCTATCTTTTTATGCTCTTGTAAGTCACGTTTAAATGTACATTGTGTTGGTGGCCTTTAACAAATAAAATAAAATAAAAAAAAAATAGTTAAGAGGAATATTGAATGTTGAAGTTGGTCCCAATTTCGGAAATAACAAATATTATTCGTATATGATAACAAAGAATATATCTTTGCTTAAAAAGGAACGCATACGAAATGTAAAGGGGCACCTATTTGTGCATCGTATGTAGGTACCGAATACTTTTTGCTATTTAAATCCTTGGTGTTTTGAAGGCGTTTTTATTTTTAATTTAAAAGTAATTTATTTTTTTATTGACGGTACCTAACTATAGTTTTATCAAATTTGGTAGATAAAATCCAATTTAATATTGTTAATGAACTCTGTCCATGACAGAATAACATCAATTTGGTCCCATTTGTGAGAATTTTAAATTTTATGTTTATTTTAGTATGGCTTTTCCACTTTAAATTCGCTACAGATGCTTATAAAATTTTCCTAACAAATTACGTGAGACAACTTTACTCTGGAAAAGGCTATGTTATATACAAAAGGTATACAGGTACATTTTCAAAGGGTAGTCAAATTTTGACATTTAAAAGTAACAGTAATAAAAATTAAAAATAAAAATTTGCATGAGCTGTACATAAAACAATTTGAAAATTATGAAACAACAGATATGAGTAAATGTAGAAAATTATGCTGTCTCTGATTCCTAGAAGATGCGGGTTCTGTATCATGATTTCAAATATAATCTATTCTTGATTTATGGCATTTATTTGTGCCAGATAGGCACAATTTATTTCGCCAATGTCCCATTATTTGGCAACAAACAGAGGAGATAAATTTTGACACAGTACCAAATAACAGGAATTTCTTTGTTAGTATGGAAGTAAATTAAACTATACTCGTTTTTCTTTTTATGTAAAGATCTCTAGATATTAAAAAGCCATTACTTAAACTAATGTAGTGTGTAAACATTTTTTAAAAAAGAAGATTTATTTATAAATTATATCATATTAACAAAAGATGCACAAAATTTACAGCCTAATATATTTACTATATTTACATAATTTTACAATATGGACACACAGGCATCAAGAAACATTCAGCATTGACAGGATGAGATAAATTTCAAATATAAAATTTGACACTACAAACCTTTTTGAAGACTACAAAGTACTACAAAACTTTGTGAAGTTACACAAAAGCCCCGGCCACACTACATGATCATTGAAATGACCATTCAAATGAAGATATGCTTAGCTCCGGCATAAGGAAAATACGTCCAGAAGGAGATTCACAAATGACAACAAGCTGAGCTGTTTGTGCAGTACAAATATGAAACACACACGGAGACGGGAACGGGAACGGGAACGGGAACGGGAACGGGAGCGAGAGTAGGAACGGGAGCGGGAGTGGGAACGGAGAGAATTAAATAGTAAGTAGCCCAACGTTCGGGCAGGACATCGTCTGCCTGGTCCGCTAGTTTTCTTATAAAAATAAGTATTATTTTAACTACGTGTTCTCAAATATACAAAGAGCAATAATAAACAATGGCGTGTTTTATTACGAGAAGATTACCTGAAAACATCCTCTCCCCTTGTTGACGTTTCTCTGAGCACACAAAAAGCTGATAATTACATGTAATTACGTTGCTTTAGCTACTTTCTAGGATTACTTATAATTTGCTCCCCGACAAAGGGAGCTCCTTTGTCTCAACACAGATTATCTGCCACTTAGCATTAAGGCGAGAAAGTAACTGAGTAAAATAAGTGTAGGCTGTTACACTATGACTTATTCGTTATTACTATTAGAGGTGGCGCGATGACTTGGACGCCTTTGCAGGAAAGGAGTGGATTGGTTTAGCTCTAGATAGAGGAGAGTGGTCTAAAAGTGGGGAGGCCTTTGCCCAGTTGTGGGACATTATAGGCTAATTAAAAAAAATAGTTAAGCATTAAAAAAATTGTCAAACCATCAAAACAGCAATTCGTATAAATTAAATTCTTCACCTTCTTCCTAGTTTTATCCCGGTATAGTGCCAGGGTACTCTTAGATGTGGTGTGTGTTAAGATGACGGCCGGACCCTCTATCTCCCCACCCCCCCAACTACCGGTGACGCTGTCGAGGCCGATAGGGTCAACAGCAGAAACCAAACACAAAAAAAAAAAAATAGAACTATATGACACATGCATGTCTGTTCCTAAGTTAGACAATTCAATGCCTGTATTGTAGATAACAGACGCCTGCCATACTCAAACACTACTTTTTGTAGAATTGTAATATAAATAATATATCCACAGTCTAGACGCATATTGCACCTATATCCCCCAGAGCAGAACCCCAATCACTGTCAACTGTGTCAACGTGCCAGTCATAATATTATATGCCAGTCCCAATCGTTTCAAAATTATCAACTGCTAATTGTTTTAGATGTAATTGTTAGGTTTAATTACTTCAAGGATTATCATGAAATTTGATACAATGAAATAATGTTAGCAAGCCTTACAGAAGCTAATAAGTATTGTAATATTGTAAATATCATTAATAAAATTGATGAATATACAGTTTTGAAGAGATTCAGACTTGAGTCATAGGGCTGTCAAACAATTTTTCTCCAACGTTATGTAAATGTATTAATTTTTTTCTTCATATAGAAATTTGCAACTACTTACAAACATTGTAATAATCGTTTTAAAATTATTATTTAATAATTTAGTGCTAAAATTTGCGTTTTAAAAGATTAGTTTACGAGGTTACTGGCAACATGCATTGAGAAGAGCCCACAACATATTCGGGTAACTTTTCTGTATCGCATCATGAAATGTTACCTATAACACAGGCATTAAGTTGTCTACCTTAGGAACAGGCGTCCGTGTGTCATATAGTTCTGTATATATTTATATTTATATAAAGTAGCTTTTGTTAATTGTCATTTCGTTAATTCCATAAAGAAAAGAAAAAACCTAGACAAAATCGCCAGTAGCAGTTAGCATATTTATCTATACTACTATATATAGCTGAAGAGTTTGTTTGTTTGCTTGATTGAACGCGCTAATCTCAGGAACTACTGGTCCGATTTGAAAAACTATTTCAGTCTTAGATAGTCCATTTATCGACTAAAGCTATAGGCTATATATCATCACGCTAAAAATCTACAGCTAATTTTACGCGGACGAACTCGCGGATAACAACTAGTAAATAGATACGATTATAACATTACAAACGTTTTTGCAATCATTAATGTATATGTGGCCCGTATATATAAAGATATGCGTCCATTATTCTCGGTAATTGGCTGTAATTACAATATTAACATGATTCTCGGCCCAAAATGGGCATAACCGCTCGGCCAGCAGCCATTCCTCGGAAAAACCGCATCTTTTATGCTTGCGAACACACCAATCACTTTTTATACTGATGGAAACTAGCCGGTATACGCCCGCTTTCTGTTTTGAAATTGTGTGACGTTCTGTATATATCAGGTGTTTATTTATCATATGTCAAAGAAATAATATAATGAAAAGAAAATAATTGAAGAACTACGCAAGCCCTTCATAAGCTCAGCCAAAGTACTTGTTCGTTTTTATCAGATGGTCTTTAGGGATGTTGGTCTCCCATGGAACTGTAAGCTCTACAAGTACTTTACATATAGTACGCTTTAGTGTCTTAGAATACCAGTCTGGATGAAAAGTCAACAACATCCTCTGCGATTTTGCAATGTTTTTCAAACATATCCAACAATAGAGCCCAATTTATATAATATACTATTTTTATAATTGGTATAAGATATAAATTATCAGATAAGTTAGACCAATATTCTATGGTCATAGAAGATAAATAAAAAATATAAATAATGAAATAAGAAATCATCAAACAAGCTTCTATATAAGTAACTCCTAATAGCTATAGCTGAAGTATACTTAGAAAGGTTATTACTTCTTTATTCTAGAAAGGTTCTTATTATTAACCACTCTTGTGAATTGTATCAGTGTCTCCAACTAACTGTTAGGTATACAATCTGTTCAATGCCTAGTATAATTATTTATAAGAGTGAGCTGACAGCATCCATGAATAAATAATGACAAATCCAAGTTGCACGTCTTACTAGTTCATAAAATAGCAATGATTATTTATTGTTAAAATAGTCCTACATTTACACTACTTTCCAACGAAAACTTCTACAATAGTTATAATTTGAAAGCAAAAATCTTTATAATTTTATCATGATTAGAGATATGAACTTTTTGTTCAAATATATAGTTTATATTGATATGTAAATAAAACTAAGCTAACCAAAATATACAAACAAATACACCCAGAATCGAACCCACGACCCCCGGAGCAGAAGGCAGGGTCACTGCCCACTGCGCCAACGGGCCAGTCAAATTATGTATATTTATTACAGTTTACGGAGCCCCCAATGAAGTTCTATCCAAATCAAACGATCACTAGTTAAAATAAACTGTTAAATCCAAGAGCTGAGATCGTATATCTCCGCAAGTTAGTTCCGCAAACTCACATTAACAAAACCAAAAACATCGTCAACCGCCTGTGATACAGTTATCAGAGATCGTGGATAATTTCGATCATTTGCAGGGCCATATTGTGGGGAATTTCACAATAGGGGCAATTTTTATTTATAAATTAGGAAATTTACAAAGATATTTTACATCGTCTTCCTCTTTCCATGTTGACAATTCAGTTTAGGAAGAGGCATTCTTGTGTGTTAGCGTCTGGATGACTTATACCCGGCTGGGTAAATGGTGGGATTTTATAGCGTTTTATTTAGTTTTTTTTTTTACTTTTTTGGCTTTCGTCAATGGGTAGCTAAGAGAACCTAATTAGAGATTCTATCCTCGTCCTCGCTGATTTATTTATATATATTGCAAACGAAAGACTAATTAAGTACATAAATAAGGGACTGATCCGTTGGCGCAGTTGGTAGTGACCCTGCCTTCCGCTCCGAATGATGTGGATGCGATTCCCGCCTCGAGTTTGTGTTTTATGTATATTTATATATTTCCAATAAAATATTTGTGTATAACAGGTGTTTATTACCTATAAAATAGGCATTAAGTTGCCTACTTTATGAATAAACGAGCGCGTGTCATATAGCCCTAAGTATTTCTTTATTTATATATTTATTAAATTGGTTACCCTTATATTATTTACCCCAGTCTATATGAGTATGTCATACGCAATCAGAACAGTTGCATCGGCGTATATCACCACTGCTCCGGTGGTCTGCGCTGGTCAGCCAGATCACGACTGACCGTACTGTCATATTTATGTTGACTGTAATGGCCCAAGTTTCGGTATTAATGTACCTTTAATGGGCCATGTCCCTGCCGCGAAAATCGAACGACGCAATTTCAGATCTATCTATCTATCTATATATATAAAGGCGGTAATACAAAGATGAAATTTCGTAGGGGAGTAGCTTATGATTGGTAGATATCAGCTTAAAAAGGATTTTTGATTGGTCCAGGTATAGAAGGTTCAAAGGGTCAAGCAATTTTACGTGGACGAATTCGCGGGAAACAACTGGTGTTTTTTATATGATACGGGGCAAACGTGGAAGTCATTCACCTCATATATAAGTAGAAAAACTAAATAACTTTATGTATTGTGATTTTCTTTATGACTTTGTGATTTTATTTCGTCTTTATTCCCGGATTTATAAAAGCAAAGAGTATTCCTGCTTGTCTTGAATTTCCACAAAGTATCACCTGAATCTATCAATTATAATAATATAAAAATATTATATTTGATCTCTCCACAAAGTAAAAGGAAATCATTCTATTCTAGGAAGTGCCTAAGTTTTTAATGCTTACCTTTTAATTAGAGGTAACGCCACGCTTGCAGTCCGTTTGATGTGCGGCCGAATTGTTTTTGCGCGTCCCAGTACCACTGGTACTTCTTTCTCCCATACGATTGGCGTGAAATGGCATCATTGCCAATGATGGTTGTCGCGTTTCCCCGCTCTCAGTGGCCTAAACCGTGCGTGCCTCCTGGTGGTGCAAATATCCATAGGCTCCGGTAGTCATTTACGTGAACTGCTAGCCCGTTTGCCCCTTGTAATGTGACCAAAACAAGCGTGCTTTAGACCGCACGCCTGAAAAAAAACTTCTATAGCTCCGTATATTCCATGTATACATACATACATATGTATGTATATATGGAACATTTTGTAATGTTGGTATATAAAACGTAATTATCTTTCTTTCCTCATTAACTTACATCTTCATCTCAATTTTCGTTCGCCTCATCCGATGACATTTTTCGTAACGCTCTCGACCACATTCACCAGCCTACACCCAAGCATGCATGCTAGAGTAACCCTAGTCTCTTGAGTAAGGCGCAGAGACTCTGCTGGAGAGAATGGGAGTGAATCATTAGATTAAAAATGTATATCTTAGGAAACCGAGTGGCCGCATACCTGTTGGTCGACCGCGACCGCTGGAAGGATGCTGTGGTGTCTAATCTGCGCAAGCTCCAGGTTGCTGACTGGCAGGAGGTGTCACAAGACAGAAACCGGCGGCACTCTTTTATATCGTAAACTAAGACTCACTTTGGGTCGTTGCGCCAGAGGAGAAAATAAGTAAAGGAGTCCTCAAGTCGTATCGGTTTGTAGTAGTTAGTTGGCATCAATTAGCGTTTTATGCCTCAGTATAAAATCTACGACTCCATAACGGGTGCAGTAGCTGCGTGAGTGGGTCATAATACTAACCATCCAATACGTAATCCCATATAGAAATCGTGCACCGACTCAGAGACAGCAATCCTTTCATAGTATTGTATCTTTAATGGTCAACAACACAACAAAGTTACGACTGCTTATGTGGAAATTAGCTACTGTTTTCTAAATAACACGTACTGGAAATTTCGTTGTAAATCTACCACTAATATAATGGTAGCCGTATCTGTGCTTTAGGCAATAACTCCTAAAACACAGTTTAATCTAGTCCAGGAGCCAGAGACTTATGATTAAGTGTATCATATTCTGCCATTTTTTCTGCCAATAAATAATATTTATTATTATTTAATTTATTTAGAGGTAGCGCCACACTTGCAGTCCTTTTGATCTACACCCGAATTGAGCCGTAGCGTCCAGATACTAATAGCTCTTTCTCACATAAGATCGGCGTGAAGTGGCGGCAATGCTGTCACGTCAAGGGATGATATCGTTATCGCGTATCATACGGTATGTGAGACTTTCCAGTGGCCTAAACTCGTCATTAAAGATCGGCAACGCACCTGCTAGCCTTCTGGTGGTGGAGATGTCCATAATCATTGATAGTCACTTACGTGAGCCGGCTTCTCGTTTGTCCCTTAAAACATTTAAAAAATGCCTATCATTTATTTAAAACTCTTAGGCTAAATACATTTTTAAAGGTCCATCGGCAACGGAGCAATGATCCAAGCAACCCGTGGTTAGGGATCCGGAGTGAGGAATCTCCTCACAAGACGTACCATCTCAAGCAATAGCGGCTTCTGTATCTGTCCCTTGATCCAACCATTAAGTAAGAGCCTCTTATGATGACGATCGAGACTGTTCAAATGCGACCGTTAACCGAAAGAACTATCGGAACAATAATTGTTGAGTCCACATTCCACACGACGGTACACTCATTGGCATTTATTATAGAGGCCTCGAAGACTCAACGGTTGAAGAACGGACTGAAAACCATAAGGTTCTTGGTTCAAATCCCACTGGGCCTTGTTCTAGGAGAGTCAACGAAATTATAAGACATATATTAAATACTAATATTCTTTAAAAAAATGTGTAACTAGAAGTGACCCCTTTAAAACCGGGGTTGGGGGTTTTAACCCCGCCCCAAATTTGGTTGCATTTTATAAACAAGAATGTATCAGATATTTAAAAACTTTCTTATAATTAACATCTATACATATATGTGAAGCTGAAGAGTTAGTTTGCTTGAACGCGCTAATCTCCGACTTCAAAAATTATTTCATTGTTAGACAGCCTATTTATTAAGGAAGGTTATGGGCTAACATCACGCTAAAATTGAAACTATTTTATTTTACTAATTTTACGCGGAGGAAATCGCGGGCACAGCTAGTATATAAGTAAGTAGACTATTATCATTGATATTAAGTTGTCTAGCTCATGTACAGGCGACCATGTTTTAGTCTTGAGAATGGGTGATTTACAATACATGAAATTAACAACGATGGTCAGTGCCAGGATATAAACGGGATCGGGGATTGTAAATTTTAATTTTATAGCACACCTACGAATCAATACGTTTTATTCGCAATTACTTTTAACATATAAATTAATATGGGGCATACGTCGGGACGTTTATTTATCCCATTTCCACGTAAATAAATTATCTATGTCTATCTATTAATACAAAAAGTTTCTAATAAGGAAACTATGAGTTAGTTTCATCTGGGCTTATACGTTCCCGCACAGTATACGATTTAAACCCAGACCTCCCTAACTCATTCACCACTTTTGTGGTTTTTTGATATGAAATTGTATACAAATTGCTATATAAATTAATTTTAAATAAAAAAAATAAAAAATAAAATTAAAGTAGCCAAAAGTGTGTCAAGACACGCCCATAAAAGGGTTCCGTATCTTATACGCGATGAACGTATTTGTTAAATAACTTCAAATGTTGCTGTACGACTGTGTCGTTCAAAATAGTTTTTCTTAGTGAGTTTTTAGCATGTTCTATCGACATGGAAAATTTCAAGTCTCTATGTCTAATAGTTTGGATGTGCTAGGGGGCTATTTATTTAGCGCCGTGAAATTGCAGCACAAAAATTTCACATATAATTAAATTAATTTATTTTTATACTAATGTTCGAAACTTTGTATGTTCCTAATAATTTCCGTTTTTACTGATCCGATTTTGAAAATTTATTTACTTTTATCCCTGTTTGCAATAGGCTACTTTTATTTTAGTAAATGTATATAGTGTCAAGTAAAAAAGCCATTCTTTATGAATACTAATCAGCGGCAAATGTATAATTTACGCATAATCGCTTTATAAAATGGACATAATATAATAACAGAATATTTATTTGCAATATTACGAATAGTTTTGTCAAGGAAATCCTTCATCAAACATCCTGATGTATTTATTGTAATTACACTTGACTAAGTTTGTTTTTTAAACTACGAAGTGGAAACCTTATTCTGTTAAAAGCTCTTTTGAATTGTAAAATATTTAAAATGTAAAAAATACTGTGGTACTCTAATACTGGAGTATTTTAATTATCAGATATGCTACTATATTTAAGTATCAAATAGTCAAGTATCAAATACAGCAAGTACCGAGTAACCAAATATCAAATAATTTAGAATCAAATTACTCAAGTATCAAATACACAAGTACGTGTCCTTCGACATAAAGTTCAGCTAAGTAATGTTTAATTCTATTCACTTTAGAAAAACTTGCTTAGTATTTCAAACATAGTAGACCATTAAGATAAATTAAAATAATATTTTGTATGTTGACCTTTTCACTTTTAATCCGCCACCAAAGCACAGCACTACACTGACTTTCCGATGTGCCTCAACGCACGATTCGCTTCGACGCCGGAGCATCATCAGGAGATAGACTCTACAAAGGTTATTTGTGAAGTTTGTAGAACTACTTCGCGGATTACTCACTAATTCGCGGATTTAAACAAAGCAGTTTAGTATTTCATGCATGCAAAACATTTTTACGTAATTAATTTGGTTTTTTCCATATAGTACGTGTCTAATGCTTCTTAGATGTTGTTGTTAACCTACAGATATTTTTGAAAATTAACTAATTTTTATTGTCCTTTATAAAAATAATTTTATTTATACATGTACATCGATGTTCCTTAAACTCTTGCAGCGGTTACGTTTAAATTAAAATCAATTATATCTAATGAGGAATATCGTAGAGGAGTATAACGTTAGCATAATAATTAATGATGAAGCAAATATACTCAGAGCCCTACGTGTTATTACGAAATTTCAATTTAATTATACTTTAAGCGTAATATTGGAAGGGGAATTCGAATCCTTTGATAGTAAATTTTAATGTCGTAATAAACATCTGGGGGGAAATAAGGAAAAGAAAAAAGCAAAATTTATGCAATAATCATATCGTGAGACATAAATAAATTGTATTTATCATATATGATAATCATATTAATAATATAAACTAAATATTTAGACCTTGCTCATGAGATTACTGCCATGTGGAATGTTGATTCAGCAGACATTGTCCCGATCGTTGTTAGATGAAATAATATGAGGAGGTCGTGGCCTAATCAGTGGTCGGCATTTGAATCGCTCGCTAGGCTGATTAGCTCTTACTGCGACTGGGTGATATATGGGTGATCCATTCTAGCACAGGTCTTTATTTGATATCCGATCTCCTCCGTGTTTCGGAAGACATGTAAAACAGTGGGACCCGATTAATTCATTTCCGGCAACTTCCTCCTTGTAAAATTACCGGGATATCTACTAACTATAAACTATGTTCTTGCTAAATTTGATGCTTCTAAATGAAATGAAATTAAAACAATGTAATCTTTAAAAATACTACAAACAGCTAACAAATAAATATATGACAATAAAATAAAAATTTTGCAAAAAATAAAAAAATCACATGTTTACTGCCTGTAGCAGTTTTAAGGATGGGTACAACAGCTTAGCATTTTTGCAATGTATTACGTGCAAAACACATAAAACATTACGGTGATTTTCAGCTGTGAACCATGATACCGTCACAGTAATGGGTGAAAAAGAACATTGTACGTCCCGCGGTTTTCGAAATTTGGCATTAGGTGACCTTTCGCTGTTATATAAATATAGATTTAGAGGTGGCATCTCTCATGCTTGCAATCCTTTTGATCTGCAGCCGAATTGGGGTGAAGCGTCCGGGTACCAGAACCTCTTTCTCATATAAGATCGGCCTGAAGTGGCGGCAATATGTCACGTCAAGTGATGGTATTGGGTTATTTTACTAAGTAATCTGCAAAGCAGATCAGAGAATCCCGCGTGTCATAAGACATCTTTGACACGCAGCGCTGATTTTCAGCTGCAGCCCTTATAAATTTAAGTAAAGGGTCTGTTTGTACAGACAAAATTATTTATTTTTACTAATTGCATATGACTATATATACGATACCTGTAACATAAGCGGAAGTTAAAACATTTTGGTCTGTCAGTTTGTTCCGGATAATCTCCGTTATGGCTGGACCGTTTTGGACGGGACCTTCACTGTCAGCCGATTTTACAAGTGCCTTAACTTAGCTTATAGCTAAATAACTAGGGTTCTACACAAAAAACTAAAAAATCACTGAATTCACACGGGCGAAGTCGCAGGTTTCAGCTAGTATTCAATAATAAAATTTGCAGTAATATATTGCAGTAGCATCATTTACTTTAAAAGTCTTTTAAAGGCTCGAAAATTATTTGTGCCGATAAGTTCATGCCACAAATAGACAACTTTATAAATTTAATTTATCTTAAATAACTAATATTTGGCAAAATAATGTATGTTCTTCTTTATATGATCCTTTTAATTTAAAGTTTAAAAATTACAATTTTTCGATAAGTATAGCAACTAAGAATTTTCATTTTTTTTGGCCTACACTTTTCCTTTAGGCCCATAAGTGGCAGCGTTTGACTAGATATGTTATAGACATATAGATAAAATTGAATTGTCTGTTTGTTACGTCGCAATAAAATTATTTTACTTAGTATATAAAGCTGAAAATTTTAAGAACTAAATCATTAAAATTGCACGATCAATAACTTAAATTGTTATTAAAACATTATTTTATAACTATTTGTTATATAAGTATAATTAAACAGTTTTTTAAATTACGAAAGCACGCAAATTCTGACGAAGTTTTATAATCGTGTGAAAAGTTTTAAGTTATCTAAGTAGATTTTAATAGAAATAACAATTCTTAAAGTTTGTTCATATCGACGCAATAATTAAAAAAAATCTTTAAAACTAATGTAAAATTCGTTCACTTTTTAAATTCTAGAAATTAATTGTATTTTTATTTCTGCTGCAGTAGGGTAAAACAAAACGGTAACTAATGGATTTGTACTAAAAAAAAGTGCTGAACTCCGTCCTTAAAGTTAATATTTCAAACGTGGCCATAGTCGACGCGTCATACTGTGACTTCGACAGACAGTCAGTGCGACGGAAATTGCAACAGTCTGTCACGTAATAATTCAGTCTAATATTATCTAAAATGTTTTTAGTATCCTTTGTGACATGGCTGTCTTTGACGAAGTGTACTTTGGCTGATTGAGAAAAATAATCACAATCAGAGTAGAATTATTCAAAACGTTTCCTATTAAATCAACATTTAACGTTCAACTTCGCAAACTTAAAACCATAGTTTAGTGGTATAAAATTATTAGTATTTGGCGCTGCGAGATGTAGTTAGGTCATCGCGTACGCGGTTGAAGTATTAGACGGGATTTTTCTCCTTGTGGAAAGATATTCACCTGCCTTATAACTGTATAAGAGTTAAGTGGAAGCTTAATTGGCTTATGTTTTATTTTATAATTAATTTAAAACTAATGGAATATTGTGCTGTTTGTTTCCCAAAAATAAATAAATTGTGTAAATAAAAATATATGGGTAAAATTTATTTTCATAAGATATTGAATCTGAAATATAATCAACGTTAGAAAATTTCAAAAATATCAAGATTTTGATACATTTAATATAGTGCATAATATCAAGAAGAAATTATTTAGTTTAAGAATGGTTTAAAAATCTTTACGCGTAAATACAGAATAATATAAAATTTGCAGAGACGCGGTACTTCCAGGGTATGTGGAAATGGTTCATTTCGACTCATAACATGTAATATGGTTTTCTTGCTAAAGCAGAAACTTTTCTGAGGATCATGTTGTTTTGTAAGTGTAATTTGTTAATGGATTCTGGAGACGAATGCTCTTTGAAACCCAGCATGCCTGAACAGCGTTATTCATAATAAAGTCTTTAATTAAATAAGTCTCTGCATCATCTTTAATTCATGTACCAGTAGTATGTACCAGTAGCATGAGTTGATAATACATAATGATTACTGAAAATCATTCAAATATAAAGCAAATAAATAATTAAACAAACACTTTCTTTATCAAATCAATATCATATGGTCAAACGATAAATACCAATACGTAAAGAATTTTTATCAGAATGATAAGATTATACCACTCCTTTATCTTTATAAGTTTATATAGAAGGATTCCGTATCTGATACGCTATAAACGTATTTCTTAAATAACTTCACAAGTTGTTGTCAGATGTCGTTTAAAATAATTATCCTAATGAGTTTTTAGCATGTTCTATCGTAATAGAATATTTCAAGTCTCAATTTCTAATAGTTTAGAAATGCTAGGGAGGTTACATCTTACGAGCAGATATACGGACGGATAGAGCAAAATTATAACGGTTCTTTGTAGAAAAAGGCGACGCACGAAAATTCAGTAAATTACAAAGTCCTAAAAGCTACATTTAAAACATACAACCACATATTATACCAAAGTAACAAAAAATTCCAATTGCAGCAAAACAAACTTAATTAATTTAAAAACATAATCCCTCTTTTATTACCAACATCTGCATAAAACGCTACCGTAATTTTTAATCTCTATTTTTCATACCCTAGCAAAATTTTACTGCACAAGGAAGCTTTTCCTACAATTCCCGAAGGTTTACTACTTAAATATTACAAAGTTTGCTCCGAGAAATTAGTGCTCCGCTTAAACGAAACGAAATTCGGAAGATAAGATCAGGTTTTCAAAGACTAATCCCCCCCTTTTACGGGACTTGTAAGAAATTCTCCGCGAGTGTTGAATTTCTTGCAGCGAATTCAGTTTTATTATTTTGACATGGTTATTAAGTTGTAGAAGAACAGGGTTAAATTATTGATTTATCAATATTCTTTTATTCCTCAAATAATACCTCTCAATTGCATTTTTGGCACAAGCTCTTTGTCATATAGATCAATTATATCGACCTATATGCAGTATATACATAGATTTTTAATTAGCTCATTGTATCCCACTGCTAGGCAAAAGCTTCCCCCTTCTCGATCCACTCTCCTCTTTCCTATTAGTGTAATCAATTTAGATGAAAAAAATATCGAAAAAAAAAATTATCAAACACTCAAATAAGTAAATGAATTAGACTACATTATTAGAATATTTTGACAAACAGTCATTAATATCCGTTAAGAAACATCTGATTGTATCAGTACTACTTCTTATCGAGTTATTGAGACTAATATATATATATATTTTTATATGACAAGGGGCAAACGAGCAGGCGGTACTCTTAAGTGACTACCGACGCCCATGGACAACTGCAACACGAGGGAATCGCAAATGCGTTGCCTGCCTTGGAAAAATAAGTATGCTCTTTTCTTGAAGGTCCCTAAGTTGTATATCTAATAAATAAATATATTTTTATTAATTTGAAATTAGTCAACAGACTCCTGTTTGGCGGGAAGGTAATTTGAGAGGCTAAAGAATTTTGCAAATCAGGTACCTTACAGATTAATTTAACAATTTCTACAGATGCTATGATTAAAAATAAAGAACTTGATCGCTTCTGCGAACAATACAGTAACTAATAAAAGAAAATAATGTATAAATTGACCATAAATTACATGTAATGCTAAAATGAGGACAGAATGCAACCTAGATGTTCAGCTAACTCATGTGAGAAAGAGATACTGGTACCCGGACGCGCCGGCCCAATTCGGCTACAAGCATGGCGCTACCTCTAATTAAGTTTATTTGTATCTACTTAAATTTATTTATATACGTAAACTACATACAAATGTACACTTAATTTTTGTTTTTTTTATAGGTTGAACCTCTTACATAACGAGTTTACTCTTAGTTGGGGAAACGAGATTATTTAGCATAACTAGGGCTTTATGATCAAACATCTAGAATCATTAAAATCATTTCACAGATAATGGTGATAGAGAACCGGTACTAATATATAAAGCTGAACAGTTTGTTTGTTTGTTTGTTTGAACGCGCTAATCTCAGGAACTACTGGTTTAGTCTGAAAAATTATTTCAGTTTCAGATAGCATGAATAAATATAATGTATAAACCTTTTAAAAGGGATATCTACTCGGTTTATTAGTCACTAGCCATTCTCGAAAAATGGGCTATTAAACCTTGGAATGATGTTTCAAGTCGGACCAGTAGTTCCTTATATTAGCGCGATCAAGCAACAAACAAACTCTTCAGCTTTATATATTAGTATAGAAGTATATATTGTTTTTTTTTTCAGAAGGTTGAGACCTGTGTTCCTAAAACTTTCCATAAATATATCCGCAAGTTTCATATTAAATTTAAAAAGTTTTCTCAAATAAATCACGACAAATGCTATTTATGACAAAAATGAAACTAAATTTTAGAGTTTAAAGCCGCCACATGGCCGTAGTTTATTTATAAAAACTCTGCTTACCGTGGAAAGGAAACGTCCTTATTATAAAAATACCTACTGCACTGCTTATGGCCGGAACCCTCACAATTTCACGACTAATACCACTCAGTGTGGCTTTAATAGTGACTCACTGTTTTACGTGTCTCCTGAAACACGGAGGAGGTCGAATAATTGTCAAGCCAGGGTTAGAATTGGTCGCCTAATTAACCGGTCGCGGTAAGAACTGCTAAATGATGTCTCATCTTTTACGTGGATATCCTAAGTGAAAATCTTGACTTGAGTCATACTGCCTCCATAGCCTTTTTAATGAAAAATAGAACGAAAGTTGGAAACCGATTACTCCATACTAACAGAACTTTCACAGACCAAATAGTTATACACGATTTGTTTTGTGAGGAAATAAAGCACTGTTAAGAGGGTTTGTAGGAAAGTTATTCTTAGTAAAATTAGGTATAAGGAACAAAAAGGAACGAGGAAGAAGAAAGAAGAGGTCGTGGTCTAATCAGTGGCCTGCATTTGAGTCGATCGCTAGGTTAAGTTTAACTTGCTGCGACCGGGTGATAGATGAGTAACCCATTCTAGCATTGGATGTATATTTGATATCCGACCTCTTCCGTGTTTCGGAAGGCACGGAAAACAGTGGGACCAGATTAATGTCACTTTGTGATATTAGTCGTAAGGTTGTAGAGATCGTAGGTGCACAGATGATGACGTCAGATGGCAACCGATATCTTACCTCGGGTCCCACTGTTTTACGTGCCTTCCGAAACACGGAGGAGGTCGGATATCAAATATAAACCAGTGCTAGAATGGGCCACCCATCTATCACCCGGTCGCAGCAAGAGCAACTTAACCTAGCGATCGCCTCAAATGCCGACCACTGATTAAGCCACGACCTCCTCCTATAGTTTTATACTATTATGTCTATGTAGTTATTTAAATCTATTAATAATATGACATTTTATATATTACTACTGACTTTGTTCCGACTGTAGTGCCATCTGCAGGACTAATTTGTGCATGTAACCCATCCAGAGCGCCAACCAAACGTTTAAGAGGAGTTAAGTGATATACACACGTACAGTAGAACTATCAATATAAATATAATATTATTTCTTCATTTATATATATACTTACTTCTCATCAAGAGAATTGAAACAACTTGCAAGTTTGTATTTTGTCAGGATTATCAGAACAATGAATATGCTTAGAAATATATGTCAAAAAAAAAACGATTGTTTCGATTTTTCTGATGAGAAGTATAATACTATTATTTCTTGGAGAATATAATCATTGTATTATAAAATGAACAAAACATCTGTTACCTGATAATAAATATATCCACAGACTATAATCTTAGTGTATAATTGTATTTTGAACTAAAACGTGCAAGCCAGGATATTAAAGCCACACTATTCGGTTGTAACGTTTGAATGGCACGTAAAACCGGGATATATGATACAGTTTATGAGCTATAAAGGCACATCCACACTCTGCGCTGAAATTTTGTAACAATTATTATTTAGACGTAATGGATGCCTCTTTTATTCATTATATCACCAATAACAATATGACAACAATTCAAGGTTGGTAGATGGTGTCTTAAGGCTACCTATATCATTTTTAAATAAAATATTGACACTGTCTTACCTTCAAAAGTTATTGCTGATGGATGTTAAAATATAAACATTATTTTTAATCTATTTTTTTTCGTATTCGAACACGTACTAGCCTGTTTACATTTGAAGATTCTACAAAAACCGTAAGAGTCATTTTCAGATTTTTTTTTAAATATGAATGTCATGTCTGTCATGTCTGTCATCCAACATGACATCCCACTGCTGGAAAAAGGCCTTCCTAATTAATATAGATTATTTATTTAAGTATACCTACTTATCTCTTTTATTTCTGTTATCAATCTTAAAAATATACACTGCTGGAGCAAAACCTCTATAAAAACCGTTTAGGCCTTGATAGTATTTAAAAAATGATTAAACATCTTTATTTCTAAGCGACTCCTTTTCTTGCCGATATGTTGTTGTTCGAGAGAAATCGCGAGGAAAGGCGATTATAATAAACGTACCCATATTTTTAAATGTCGATAATTTCATTTAGTTTTTCGTGTGAACACGCCCTAATTTCGTCACACCTAAACAGCCAAAGCCGTAAACCAAACTTGGACAGTTAAACTTTAACCGTCAGTTAAGTTACGGGCCGTAATACGTAATATAATATACGTGTAATCTTCAGAATTACCAATGAATTTACAGTAGTAGTGAATTGAATTACTTCGTGTAAAGTACAGTAAAGTACACACATTGCTATATTTTTCTTTAAAATTTAAGTTTTGTTCAATTAAACATCTTTAACTCGTCATTACAAAAAATAAAAAAGTTAAGTTAGTGAAATTATGTATATCAGATTTTAACCTTGAAATATAATGAATTTACAGGAGTATACACTGAAAATATCTTGACATATAATAGTGAAAACCACTACAAAGTTTAAATTATCTGTTAAGTAAAAGAATTCTTAAATAAAAATACCGTGAGGGTTCCGAGGATGACGTCAGATAGTAATCGGTCAGGTTAACTCGCCCCTACAGCCTCTGCAATCCAAGCGGACCCTGGTACTTGATCGGGATGATGCTAGTAAGAAGAATATATGTATAGAAGATAATATCCTTAAACAAAGGACTTCTGGTATCTTCCAATGGATGACTTAAAGAAAATATACAGTAGGATTTAATTGTGAGGAATTAACGGCCCTTTAAGGACATTTTTATTAATCTTGTTGGGTGCTAGAATAGGGCGATATATCAGGGTAGCAGTTAGTAGCGATTATCGAGACAGTTAAGACAGATTTATTTTGACAATAAAAGTAAACACCAGTGCTCTACCGCGCGCCATTAGTGAGAGGGATTCCCTACAACGAATGGTCTATTTCATAAGCTGATAGGGAGTTCTTTTTATGTTAGAAGGGGCAAACGAGCAGGCAATAAGTGACTACCAAAGCTGGACTTTTGCACCACCTCGGCTCGCAGATCGTTGCCAACCTTTAAATAAGGGTTTATGCAACGGGAACTCACACAAACCGAACAAAATGTGACAAGAATACCATCACCTGACGTGACAGCATTGCCACTACTCCACACCGATCTTATTCGAGAAAGAGGTACAGAATGGCAGCTTAACTTAATACTAGACAGCTAATCCAAGACAGCGATTTTCTAAAACTATTTATATAAGTAATTGCATTTACAAGCCAAAATCTCAACATACTGCTTTTTAATTTTTATGACGTCTAGACAGCTTCACTTTTATTCAAACTTTCATATTCTGTTTTATTGACTACACGAAAAGTGCATTAAGTTCTATTAATTAAAAATCATCGATCGATCAAATAAGTACAATTTAAATAGACAAATAATTTAAATGCCATCTAATAAATATTAAGCAAGAATTTTTTTCTGTTTCCTACTGTTATAGAAAGAAAGAAAACAGTGTTGATTCAAACAGTGACAGTTATGACAGTGACATTTCAGTTACTGATACTCTGTGAAATTCTTACGTTAAGATGGATGGATTATGTGCTGGGACATGGGGTGTGGTCAAATTTGGTTTTGGTTGTTCTTACTTAGTAAATGGTATGAAGTGGTATGAAAGAATATCAAGCAATAAATAGAATTCAACTTAAAACAGGATATTTTAATAAAACATGGTGAAAGGTGTGAGGTTTGGTATTTCTAGAATGATCAGATATGAGCCCTAAGGTTGAAGAAAAGTGGATGAAAGTTGTTTTTAATGATATATTTCTTGCCCCTCCTATTGTTTCTGCCGTTGTTTTTCGCTTAGAGCACAATCGTATTAGTTGATGGTAGGGTCAGAGGTTTGGGAGAAATGTTTTCAACTTACGGCTCGGCTCAAACGGTTTGATTGTCAGAAGAAAATGGAATGGACCGGAAACTCAAAAGAAAGGAAGAAATTTGGGCTGGCAGATAATTTCTTAAGGGTAAATCCCAGCGGTTAGATAAGTTATAATGGAATCCTGAGAAAACAAGGCAAGTCCTTTTGTGTTTTGCCGCAAATTGTCGAATAAAGTTAGACAGAAGTCAACTCGGAGAAAAATCCATTATCACTTTGGGTGATTGATTATGTTCTAGTCAACAATGGTCAAGGTACAAATGAGATTTATTTTTCTATTATAAGTGCTAATTTAGAGGTATTTAATGATAAAAGGAATCCTAAATGAATGTTTGGAAGAATACTGAGTTGATTGCAAGATAAGTATTTATAACATGATTTATTTGCACATTCTTTTTTAAAAGACCATAGAGCACTTTCCATACAGAGCATTTTTTGCACTTAAGATTAGTGTTGAATTTTTTTCAATCTATCTCTTCTTCACTATTCTTGTCGATCTTCAGGATCTACTATTTATGAAATAGTAATAAAGGCGTTTCGATGAGTTCTATAGTAAAATGGTCTACGAAAATATAGATGTAATACGAGTGAAACCGTCGGACGCAGTAAGTGAAATAATTTAACAATGGGTAGGAAAAAATCACAGTCTTACACAATCTCTTCCGCACTAAAAGCCGTCGTACATAAAGTGCTTGTAATAAAAATAAAAATCAAAAGCGTATAACAAAATGCCCGATATATTCTCTATTCGATGAATAACATTCACCGTTTTCATTGGTCGCTATAAATGAGAATGGGGAAGAATTCAGTGCTGAGCGGCAAAGGCTGCTCGTAAAACAGTGGGATTAGAGGGTGGACACACTTTTGTACCCTTGCGGCTGCGAAAATAGCGGATCTATTAAATTTTTATAGCCATAATGGGTTGGGTCACGAAGTTCATATTATAAAAAACTGTGAGATCTCATTTCTCTTCTTAGCGTTTCTTTGGCACCTTACTTATGTCTACCTGTGTTCGACGTACATATATTACGGTTCTTCCCAGTTAGCTAAGGCATATTACGCCCAGATGAGAGATTCTCAGGTATATTCGGTCAATTTTCTATTTTGATTTTATTATGTAATATATTATGAATCATATAATATATATTATTCATAATAGGAGTTTAATAATCTGGTGCATTTATCACTTAAGGTACATTTCACTATTAATGAGAAGGGGTCGTGGTGGCCTAATCAGTGGTCTACATTTGAGTCGTTCGCTAGGCTAAGTCTCTCATCCTGATTGACAGAGAGACAACAGTAATACGCAAATTGACAACTGCATCTGCTCTAACTAGAATAGATTATCACAAAAAATTATGTACCTGCTTCCCTGGACCGTAAATTTACGACTAAACAAAATTAAACATAAGATTACTTTGCACAAATCGGCGAAATATTTGATCTCAAATTTATGTACTTTTTTTTAAATTCTAATAGAATATTTTATACAGAATGAGTGTACGAAAACATATTTATAATTATACGTTCCGTGTATAAACGCTTGAAAAGCAAGGCGCCGGTGAGAAGATGAGGATACAATGTAATTACACTATACAAAGTAGGACAAATTATAGTACAATTTGATGGCTACAAAGAGCATTTATAGCTTTAGTTTTTGGATATATACTTTGACACAAATATACAGATTACGGATAAATTCGCCCTAGCAAAAATGTTTATACAAATTGAAGCCATCTCTCATTAAGTTTCTCAATATGTATCCAATTAAATTTGCAGTTCTGGGAATTATAGTCGATATGTTGATAAGGGGCCATCCATACATGCGTTTCACGAATTTTACGACTTTTTGACTCCCCCCGTTCTTGTTACAGGTTGTCACATTTTCAAACCACTTTGTGTGACATCACATAGTTTTTAATATTATGCATCTATGTATGTATTTATAATATTTAAAACAAAACATCAGTTGACATGTAACGTCACTAAGCTTTGGACCCCTTTGTTCTTCGTTCTCATAAATTCAGGCACATAGTATGCTAGGCTGACTATTCAAACACGGGGTTTATTTAAAATGTATGCAAACGTGTGCATGATGTTTGTAAAGATATCGTACGTTTTCATATCTCTAAAGGACTTAAAATATGGTATTGCTATATATACGTATAGCGTAAACAAGTGTTAAACTGCACTAACTACAAATATATCTTAACAAAAGCTTCAATTCTACTGTAAGCCCCTTTCTACCAAATACGACTTTCTCATTTAAAAATGTTGTATATTCTAGAAACACTTTTTTTGATATTTGTTTTTGTACCAATAAAATATATAAAAACACAAATACAAAAAAAAATGTACAAAAGTTTAAGTTATGTCTATAAGAGATATTTTCCAGTTATCCACGAGTGTAGAAGAAATATTAAAAAGAAAAAGGTAAGATGTGAAACAGAGAAGTGGAAAAAAAACAATAAATAAATAATAATAATGAAGATGATTAAATAATATACGACACAGTAATATAAGCGAATCATAAAACAATAAAGGATATCATACTTGTTATTAATGTATACTTTAGTATTTTGTTATCTGTGGATGTATTGACATCCAATCCAATAGGCAGTTCTACAATTTGTGATTGAATAAAAAAATAATAACGTGATTAAAATATAGGCGTGTAATAATTAATTGCACAATCTATATAAAACATAGCAATACTAAATACAGGATAGATAGAATTGTTTTAATCGAGATTTGAAAACTTAACTTCACAAATAAAGAAGTAATGTTTTATGCGATGACAACTAAAATACTACTTTATTTACATAACGTAACTAGTACAGAACTTTGCAACTACGTTTAAAAATATACTAAATCTTTCTTCCAACTAGGCAGTAATGTTATCATTTATCACTACATAACTGATTAAAAAGGACGCCTTTTCTGCTTAAAACCAAACCAGTGCGGTAATGTTGTATGAAATTTCATATGGATTTACCACAGAGGTTTAATGTTTGCAAATTAGTTTCATAAAAAATATATGCATTCAACCTAAACGATGCTGGCTGAAAATAAAAATAGACCGAATAAAAGAAAAAATAAAATGGCGCGCACTATATTCCATTTTAAAACTTTTGATACCACATATTTTAGTAGGAAAAGGTTAAAAAAATGAAAATAGAAAACTATTTGGTTGCAAGAAAAGTAGATTACGCACCTTGCTTAAACGAGTAATTACAGCACTCGTGGTAATTTAGTAATAAACCAACATCGAGCATTACTAACTCACTTTGTGCTCGGTGTCACAATCTATTATTAAACACCAAGTTAATAAGTAAGCCTTTTATTATTTAAAAAATATTATGTTTATCTTAAGAGACGAGCACCTATAAATAACTAATAAACATGTAAACTTTATTACGAATATATTACGTTAATGTAATTTAAGTAAACTTTCCACATTCATATATTGATTACCTTATAATTTTTTGGTTGAATATTAATTCTAATTAAAAATGAGTATATAATAAAATAAAGTATTCATAAATTTTCTCTAATTATTAAAGTTGAAATTATTAGACCGGGATTACACTAGGAAAATGAAGACCTCAGATTTCTACCAAACTTGTATACTATGGAATTAAAATATTTGCCACGTCCGTTTTCTTAGAGAGTCAAACTCGCATTTCCTTAATAGGTTTAGTAGGTAGGTAGGCGTTTAAGTTCTAACAACTAGGGCTTAAAAATGAAACACAGAAATATTGATCTATAAATTTATTAATGCATTATTATCCAAATTACACATTAGGAAATAAAACAAATTTTACGAATATCTTGTGTACACTCTTTGTCTTTCATTTTTCGAGAAGATATTTCGAGATTGTATTCAGATCTTCGCCAAATCCCACCACCTTTATTATTTTTTTTTAATTTGCTACGTATGTTTGTTCAGGTGGAATGTTATATATATACATATATATAATAATTTTGGAGCAGGTATATACATCAGCTTGAGCTGATTTTTTTTTATTTCTTTTGTTTGTGCGTTTCTTTTTTCCTGAAAATTAGTTTTGAGAAATAACTAATACTTATATATATTATACATTTCTATTTCAGTTAAGCTTTTTTTAAAGCTTGTGTTAAGAGGCCAGCTGGGTCAAGGTTTGAACCCATCAACTGACAAAGATAATTCTACACTTGTACCGTTGAGTTTTAGAGGCTTTAATGCACAACACGTTCAGAAGATTCAATATGCCTTCAAAACTGGCCGTCAGGAGCGCGCATAAAGTGTGGACTTTATGTAAGTTTGACAAGTAACTCGTAAAGTTTAATACGTGCTGCACAGTGACGATGTATACTGGCGTAGGTACGAGCAGCTTTAATGTTTCAAGCAGTTGTTCAGTTGTTACAAAGACTTTGCCCATTGTGAGACTTTCAAACTGGAACGACGTGTTAGAAGATTAATATGCCGCATGAACTCTAACTTCTTATTTGCAGACGTGTTAATGAACCTTATTTGAATGCCGTGTGTTATACATAAACTGTTCGAAATTCGAATTAGTTCGGCGAGTGTTAGCATAGTTTTAAGGTGGGTTTAGACCAAACGAACCTAGAGCTTGAACAAGAGCATTTTTTCCCGATCTTTTAGTTTGAACGCAAGCTCCTTTTTAGCCTTTAATAAGAATTAGAATCTTTGTGACCGCAGAAGGAATAACGAATCAATGCTTTACGTTTAAACTTAAATAATCTAATAGAGTAGGTATAGAATAGGCATTAGCTCGTGTGATGTAAATCGGCAAAAATATTGTGAAATACTCCAGCCTCCAAAACGGCTTGGCCTACTTTTATGAAATTTATGTGCTTATTCAGTAGGTCTGCGAATCGGCTACTATCTATTTTTCATACTCCTAAGTGATAAGGGTGGCCCACGTGGACGAAGTCGCGGGGTACAGCTAGTCTAATAATAAAACAATTAAAACTTTATATTTACGGAGGGCGAGGTGGGCGAGGTAGAGGGCGAGGCGGGCGCGGAGGGCGACGGCGGCGGCTGGCACCCGCAGCTCGCCCACCTGCCGCAGCTGCCGCCGCCTCTGCGACGCAAGCCGCAGGTACAAACGCTGTACAACGCCACCGCTGTACTGTTATAAATTACATCATACATTAAGGGCATCGCCAAAATTGTGACGCTTTGTGACGTCACATGTCAATATTAAAAATAAATCGAAGAAAAATTTGAATGCCTATAAAGTCGCTTAACGGATGTTAATTTTACGTGATGACGCCGAACGCTTAGGTTGATCTTACTTCTCTATTGCTTGTTCCGCGATCTCGTTTGCACGCTCGGCTTAGGCGGAACGTGACAATGAGTCATGCTTTTTCGTGCGTGCAGCTAGCGTTCATCTATTTATAAGACGTTTACATTTCAAATAATTTGAAAGTGCTGTTTTCTTTTAATTATTTTTAATACATACATAAATTTGAAAAATATATGTATTTCACACTGAGGGCCTACAGAATGTGACAACCTGTAACAATGGAGTTTAAAAAGTCGTAAAACTCGTCACATAATAGATGACCCCATAGTGGCCAAAAGCCTCAACATAAAGTAGTCACTGTAAATACAAGTTTATTTCAGAAAAAGCTCCCAACATCGACATCTAAAGGAATGGACCGAGTATCATGCGGTTTCATTTTTCTTGAAACTGACTTGATTAAGATGGTTCTTAACTATCCGTCATGTATTATTAAGAATAGAAAATATTTCGCGTTAATTGGTTTGTGATAGCCCCCGGTGTACCTAACCCTTCTCAAAAGCTGCCACCATATCTGCGAGCAATCTAAAAGCACTTATTCATGAGCGTTTGTGATTACTCGGGTGAACCGCCGATGTATGTTGTTATATTTATAAAAAATGATAATATCTACAAACAAATAAAATTCAATTACCAGAAGGTTGAATGCATTGACAGTAACGGGAGTCGTCTTTTGGGCGTTAATTGGAGGGACACGATTACAGCACCCCGAGTGTGTTAAATCTCAAGTGGCAAGAGGTTATGATCTTCCGATTTGTAAGCATTCCACTTCAACGTAATTATTGAGCTACTGAGGTGAAACTTTAATTAATATTTTAAAAATAAGCACAGCTTAACGTTTACTAAATAATAGTTTAGAATAAGTTCCAGTTTTGTATAGAAGAATCTGTAGTGCGCAGAAAAACCAAATATATGTAGTTTGAATTGTGTAAGTCACAGCTGTAGGACTTAAAATAAATAAATAATAAATAAATAAATATATACAGGACTATATGACATACGGACGTCTGTTCCTAAGGTAGACAACTTAATATGCCTGTGTATAGGTAACAGCCGCCTGTTATACACAAAAATTTTTTTTTTTAGAAATATATAATTACATACATATGGATAATACACCCAGACTCCAGGTGGGAATCGAACCCACGACCCTCGGAGCAGGTAAAATATCTACCTTAGTCAAATTAACACAACATACTAAAATTATTCGAGAAAAGGAAGCTTTATTGTAAATAAAATATCATAAAATATCATTGACTCACTGCACTGTTTTCATTATAAAGGTATAGTAGACAATCTAGACTTTGACAAATACTATAGAAAAACTAGACTACAGAAATATAGACTTCATTAATAACTTCCTGTATTTTTGATTTATAATGATAATAAATTATCTTAACGCAGAGTAATACCTATTTTAACAAACCAGGAAGCATATGTTTACCGTATCGATGTGTTTAAAATATAAATTCTTACGTATTATCTACTACAAGTAAAAATAATAAGGATATTTTTTTATTCCTTAAAAAAGTTTATCTAATTTCTAATAATGTTATGAATATTAATGTAAGTAAGAGACTGTCAACAAATGTTTCTATGTCATTTTGTCTCAATTTTGGCATAGGAGTCTTGACTAACTATCTATAATCTATGGTTGACATTACTGCAGAAGTAGGGATGGGACAATGAAAGATATACAAAGTAATAAATATCGACATTTAACGTCGACGTACATAACGACGACGTAAAATCGGCTATCTACCAGTGAAAGTCCGCTCCAAATCGGCTCCAAATGCCGGACCAATCGGAGGTTACCCGGAACAGATAGACAATAATTTTTTAAATTGTGATTTTTCTTGCGATTATGTGATAACTATATATTATAGCATAAATTATACCTAAATACCTATAACACAGGCATTAAGTTGTCTACCTTAGGAACAGATGTCCGTGTGTCATATAGTCCTGTATATATTTATTTTATTAAGTCCTGTATATATTAAGGTATGGACTTTTATCATTGGTGTACACACCCACCTGGAACATCGATTGTTACCTATTTTTGTAGAATGTTGTGTGAGTGCACTGTTGGTGTCCCTTGTCAATGTAATAAAATGTCATGTAGGTATTTTTGTTATGTTGATATTTGCGAAATGTGAGTATAACAACAAAATGTATTATAAACCCCGTCATCGGTAATGCGCCTGTATGGAATTGCGGTTAAGGTTTTTATTGTAGGTACTTGTGTGTGGTTATGCAAGCGCGTGCGCAGCGTGAATTTTAACAACCGACCCGTGGCTCTCTGACAACTCGCGATATAACATTCCTGCATAATTATTAATATCCTCTGCATATAAAAAGTGACGAGTGTTAAAATCAATTTTTATCTGCCGATTCAATGGGATCAATGGAGATGTAGTCAAAGTACAGTCGACGAAGAAAGTGATTTACCATTTTGGGTGACAACTCCTACTTAAAGCAAATTTTGCTAAGCGTTATTGTTAGAAATTAACGTAATGCATAACAATCAAAATGAGCTTTGCATAAAAACTAAATTACTTTGCTTTTTTCCGCGAATGATTACGAGGGAAAATCGGTGTAATGCTGCAACCCGAAAGCTACACCACCGAATCCGCCACCAAAGCACTCCGCTGGGTTGTTGTTTGTATTTTTACCATCCTTGAACCAATCAGGATGAGCCAAGGGGCTGGAAAATGGAAAATTTCAAGTCTAGTACTTTCAAAAACAGTAATGTTTAATATATCAAAAATAAGATATTTATGGTCTAATGCCGGAGCCAGACATAGCTCAAAGTGTTTGTAAATTTTTTTCATTGAATACTACAAAGTTCTACTAAACTTTGTGCAGCTAAACAAAGTCCCTTGCCACACTATATGATCATTGAAATGATCATTCAAATGAAGCTAAGTTTGGCTCCGGCATAAGATTCTATAGACAAATATACGTTATAGTCACTTTTCAATACGTAAATAAAGCAACTTAATCCCGTGTAAATCAGCAAACAAAATTGTACTGTGCTGCAAAAATCGCATTGTCCTTTATTTTACGAAAGTTTTTGAAGCGACATTTATCATTCAATGCTATTTTGCGGAAAAGGACATTCCTAGTTTTGAATATAATATGCTCACTTTAAGTCCTTTATATCTTGTCTATCACAAAGGAATAAAAAAAAAATACGACTATAACCACACTGTAGTCTGTTACTAAGGTGACTTATTTAATACCTGTGTTATAGGTAACAGCCGCTTGATGCACAAGTGTATGTTTTAAATATATAAGTACATACTTATATACATATAAACCCAGACACAATTCAGGAATCGAAACAACAAGCCCTTAGAGGAAGGCAGAATCATTGCCAATTGCGCCAAAATAGGCGGATGGTAAGAAATAATCATTTCACAGCCAAGGTCCTTTGCCTCTAAAGCCACATCTTCAGTTAAATCGTTAGTTAACAATATTTTCGCAATGTTTCTGCAATATTAAAGATGTATTAGTTTCATAATATAACAAAAAAACTGACTTCAAATTGTCAGAGCTGGACCAAATTGAAATGGGACCACAAAGGACGTGCCAGGTTTCAAAGAAAAAAGATTCATTAAAATTGGTCACATCGACAAAAGTTGTGAGGTAGAGTGCAGTCTAAAGATGCACGCCCCTGCAAAGTATGAATGTCTAAATGCAAAATACCGAGTGGACGCAACGACTCAATCTCGTCAGTATGATTGACTTACAGTGAGTGGTTGGTTTTGAATTTTTCAAATAAAACTCTGCACACATAGAAGCAAGCGTTACAATTTGTGGAGGGGCGTGCTTGTTTAGACTAAAACATCTATAACATATATTAAAAAATATAGTCAAATTGAAAACTTCCTCTGTTTTGAGGTTGACTGAAAAAAACTAATCAAAAATATAATTTTTTCTTCATTGAATAATTTTACCTGGGAGTATAAGGCTCTATTAACAATCCTGTGTTATCCCAGCTTTCAGAAAGATTCCTTGGAGCAAAATTTTCCAATGCCAAAATTACATCACTTAGCTTTACACCAGTCTTTTCCCCGGTAGCCATTTTAGAAGATATTGAAGTATGTTCTCTTATGTAATGACTTCTTTTAAAGAACTGTGTCACCAATCTTATAAACATCAGATACTGTAAAATAATCAAAATTTGGAAACAAAGTAAATGATTATAGACAAACAAATTTAAAAAAAACGAGTCTGCTTTAGACCAAACAACTGAAGTAAAACTTCTTTAGCTCCATGTATATCTATGTAGATATATGTATAATTAAATGTTAAAATTAATTTTATTCACTTCGTATTTTGAATATATACTAAAATAAATATATACTAAACAAAATATTAGTGTATAAAATTGTTCACAGAAATGAAATTACCTAGAGCAATAATGCTTTTTGTAACACTCTCGTTAAACATTCACCAGCTTACTCCCCAAGTCAAGGGTGCTTGAAGAAGTTTTACTTCGATTATAGGAATAAATATAGATATGTAAACAAAAGTATAAATTGTATTAAACATTTTATTTTATAATAATTATGCCATATATTTCACTAAAATTATGTACAAAATATTTGTTTCAAATATTGTTCTGTATAGCAAAGCATGTATGTTTTAAAAGTCTATTCATCAATAAATTTCCATATTTTTATTTCACCATTATCACTGCAAGAAAGCAATTCTTGGTTTCCTGTTGTGTTCCACTGAATGCAGTTAACATCTTGCGAATGGGCATTAAGTTTTGTGTGTATCAAATCAAAGGATGGTGCATTTGGATCAGAACCTTCAACTTCCTTAAACACTCTTATAATATCATCCCCACTAGCTGTAGCTAGTAGACCTGTTTCATGACACCAACTTATGTCATAAATGCATCTTGTGTGATAGCCGGATAGAGTGCAGACACATTTCCAAATATTGTCTCTATTTCCGAGGTCAACACCCTCCTGATTATCAGCACCATACTCCTGCCAAATTTTTACAGTTTTATCATCACTGCAAGTTGCTAATCGTTTACCAGATTTGTCAAAAGCTAGACTCCATACTGTTGATTCGTGAGACTGCAGTGTTGCAACACAAGTCCAGTCACTCTCTAGTTGGTCTTCCTTGTACATTTTTACAGAGTTATCATATGAAGCAGATGCTAAAATGTCTGATGATGTGTGCCAAACAACCTACAAACAAAATATTTTTTGAACAGTACTGATAAGAAATTGTAACATATATTTTCAAAGTTGAAATTAATCTACAAACTTTCTTCACGTCTTGGTTGTGTGCATTCAGTACTGCTTCACAGACATATTCATCATCTCCAGCCACTTCCCACACCCAAACTGACTTATCTCGACCGCAAGTTGCCAAAAGTTGGCCAGATGGTGACCAAGCTACACTCTTTACTTCATTCTCATGTCCTTCTAGAGTAGCATTACATTCAAATTGACCTGATGAATATAAATAAATTTTTAAGTAGAGTTTGAATTAACCGTCATTATATATGCAGTGCCAGTTATGTATACACACCACTTTTTTTATCCCATATAGCTGTAGTGCCGTCAAAACTTGCTGAAGCTAAAAAGTTTCCGCATGGAGACCAAGCAACTTGTCTTATAGTGCGCTGATGACCATCAACCAGTACAGTTTTTGTCACCCAATTATCACCTTCTTTACTCCATAGCTTGATTATTTTGTCTTCACCACAAGATGCAAATATTTGTCCAAGAGGGTGCCATGATACATTCCAAACGATACCTTTATGTCCATTCAACGATTGCAACAATTCTAGTTTTGCCATTATATACTAAAATTTTTGATTATAAAACATTACAAAAAAGATATTAGATAGGTTAAAATAAAATATAATAAATACATAGAGAATTAATATGAATTACAGACAATTTTGCATATGAATTACTTACAGTGACTGATTTCTGATATTTGTATTTAATCAATAGAAAACCACTATTTTAAGTTTCTTTGAAGATAATTTTATAAGGTTCCTTTAAAGTAAATTATAAATACCATAGTTGATAGTAAGTTACTTATCTGTCGGTATATAAACATAGACAAACAATGAAGTTGTCAGGGGTGACTTTGTGTAGCTGCGCAAAGATTTGTAGAACTTTGTAGTCTTCAAGGATAAAAATGTACAAATACTTTGAGCTATGTCTGGCTCCGGCATTAAAAACATTATAATATTAATTCTCATTATAAATAAGAAAAATAAAAGGTTTTTTATTGTTAATTAGATACATATGTAGAAAATTTTTAGCAATTTATTTCCAAAGGGTTTGTTCATTAAAATAGTTCATAATCGATTTTTGAATGAACTAAATAAATTTAATTTGTAAAAAAATTTCAAATTTATTGAAAAACATCTTCCTAACACCGTAGTTTAGTTTAAGAGCCTTACCGGGGCCAGACATAGCTCAAAGTATTTTTACATTTTTGACATTAAAGTCTACAAAAGTTTGTAAAGTTACACAAAGTCCCCTAGGCTAGGCTACACGACATGATTATTGAAACGACGAGATCATTCAAATGAAGCTATGTCTGGCTCCAGTATTAGTAGCAATAAGTATGCCCTATTAAAATTAGTTGATTTTTATTTCGTCACGTTTTAGGTAAGGGGTAATACACAATTACTTGTAAATTGATAACCACATTACGAGTACTTGCAAATATTCAGGGTTACCAGGATTAGAAGCGATAATAGCCCAGAACTATTATAGATTAAATTGGATAGACATTAAGTAATAAGTATCCAGTTCAAAAACTTCGACCTTTGGAGCTAATGTTTTAATTCGCGCGTTATTAAAAATTTTAATAATCCCAATCAAATGTCAAAATTATTTGCTGTGGAATACTGAAACATTGAAACATATAACACAAATATGGATAATTAAAATATATTTAATCTTCTTTATTATTTTTTTAACAATTACATGTAATTTTCACAATACCATACCATAATTACATGTAATATTCACCACCACTTAATTAGTTGTAACCCCAATTTCCCTAGTTTACAGAATAGAACTTTGCAGAAATACTGCAAACTTTTAATTTAATTGTCAAACATATTTCGTTGTACTAAAAATAACTTAAAATATAATTAAGTAAGCATATGGTACGCTAATCTAAAGATTTATGTCCGAGTTACGACCAGCAGAAGTTCATCTTTAGTTTACCTTAAAAAATAATGACGATTATATTTCAATTTACATGTTTGCAACTTCCTTCTGTGAAGTTGGTAAAGTGGGATTACAACAACTGACGTGGGAGACATCGGTTTAAGGATCTATTGTAACAGCATAAGTGACATATGCATGCGGATGCACCGCAGAGTTGGGCATCCTCTCACTATCAATTAAAATTATCAGTTCAGAACTAAAATCTATACATATAAATATAATTGAAGGGTCTGTTTGTAACGTCAAAATTGTTTTTTGTAGTAAAATTTCTTTACGCACGCTGGACTTGGGGAGTAACCTGGTTAATGCGCGCCGAAAGCTTTAAGGAAGTGTGATCGGGCGATGCGAATAGTTTATGAATGTTCGCTAGTGTCCAATGTATACTTAAGTCGAAGAGTCGGGGTTGGGGTCGAATTGGGAGTCAGGGACAGGAGTTGGTGTCGAAGTAGAGGTGGGATGGAAGTAGGAATCAGAGTTCGACTTCTATATACTGTTTTTTTGAACAGGCTAGACAAGTTTCAAGATTCAAGTCATTTGCCTAGTTGTTTGATCAAATGGCTGAATATTATTGAGGAAGCTGGTTAAACGGCGCCGTTTAGTAAATAGGCTAGGCTGGTCTAAGGAAAGTGTTCAGATATAGCTCTCACTTTTAAACAAAATTTCTATAATAGATGTTTTAATTCGAAGCCGAGATTATTTATTAATTTTTTTGACAAAATATCATTAATTATATCAGCACTGTGTCAATATGGTTGCACTAGTTTGATATTACGAGAGGTTTTACAGAGAGAGTCTTTATTAAATACATGAGTCTTTAAGATAGATAAATATTTTGATATATTTGGCAAAATATCATTAATTGCACCAGCACTGTGTTAAGATGATCACACTAATTTGACATTAAGAGAGATTTTAGATAGTCTTTATTAAATAGGTAAGCCATTAAGATAAATATGTCTGTTAATGTTATTGACAAAGTATCATTATTGTTCCAGCATTATGTCAAGATGGCCGCACTAGTTTGACATTACGAGAGTTTTTACAGATGTTTTTAAATAGGTGAGTCTTTAATATAGATATTTATTTTGATATTATTGGCAAAATATAATTATTGTACCAGCACTACGTCAAGATGACTACACTAGTTTGACATAACGAACATTGACAATCATCGGAACATAAAGTACGCTTTACGTCCGCGATGAGTTCCTAGAACTGTGAGCTTGAACATCTAATTTTACTGTCTAGTACTTGCCTCATGTAAATAAATAACTCTTACTTGTATTATCCGAGTACGTTTACACGAGAAGTGCACGATATTGTTAACTATTTATAATAGTTTAAAGATATTTTAAAATAAATTAATCTGAAACAATAGATAAGAATATATGAATAGACATTATCGTTTATTAGATCTAGAATTTAATATTATTTAACGATTCTTTTTATTTGAAAGCTGGTGCTGATGTTATTTGGTCCAGTTCTGATAATATAAAGTCGGTTTTCTTTTGTTTGAATTTTATCTTTATATATATATATTATAAATTGAGCTTGTGTAATTGTCGTCAATAAGAAAAAAAAATCTATCTTAGCCCATCTGGGTTGCGGGCGCATTAGTCTCCTATGTATCTGTGACAGTACTTTTATTTGGATAAAATACCATAATAAAAGAGATTGGCAGTTTTCGGCCTAAATATTTAAATATTTTTACTAAAATTTGCTACATTCTTGGCATTTCATGCAAAATCAAGAAACTTTACAAAGATATTTGATAATTCAACTTTACAAACCCAGAGCTTTTCGCGTAAACATTACCTTGACAACAAACATAATGACTACCTATTGCTCTCTGTCAAGTTTCTGATAAATAAGTAATCGTATATGGTTAGGAGGGTTCCGTAGTGCTACAAGGAACCTTTATAATTTCGCTTTGTCCGTCCGTCCGTCCGTCTGTCTGCCTGCCTGTGAGGCGGTCTCTCCCTAGCATTTCCAAACTATTAGGCTGCGTTCACACGGCGTCGTGTCTAGGTCGCTATCGGATCGGTTTTTTCCCGATCCGATTCAGTCGCACCAGTATTTCAATTCGCGCGATCACACGTGCAAATGATGAAGCTTCGCGACTTTGTAGGGAACAAAGAATTGCATTCAACTTATAAGACTAACACAACATATAGAGAAACTTAAGCATTTTTTCAATTCGCCATATTTAATTAGTAAAGTAAATCTTTGTGTACCTAGAATTAGTTCTCGTAAGCGTAAGACTTTTTTAATAACATTTTGTAACACCAATTATCGTCAAAATAGATTTTTAATGAGAACATGTAATGTATTCAATGTAAAATACAATGACGTAGACATTTTTGAACATAAATTTATCTCTGCAATCAGGCTTATTTAATCTTGTCATTAGACATCTATTCTCTCATGTATAAAACCTTTTTGATTATAATTTACTTAAATTCCCTTCCAATTGTTAATAACTGTAAGTGGAAACTTTGTTGGCGCATGTAAGGGTAATGTATAACGGCTAAAATTTAAGCATTTTTAATTGAACTTGTGAAAGGCATACATTACTAGAAAGAACAGACTAGCAATTATGGGAAAATAAAACAGTAGATTTTTATGGAAAGCCTAGTTGATCGGAAATGAGTTTGCATTAATAAAGGGAGTTATTAGTAAAAGTGCCAGAATTGTAATTATGAATTTATCGTTTTATCAAAATCGCAGAAGGTTGAAAGTATTACGAAAATATTTAAATCTAAGCGACAGAGACAGATGCTAGCAAACGACAAAAGAAAAGTGAAGGCAATAAGCAAATGCGTCTTTTCATAACGCAAAATAGGTTCATATCTAAATTGATATAAAGAAATACCTCTGGTAATATGGCAAAACGTCAGAATTCGGAATTCCACCCACACCTAGAAATTCACATTCGTGCGATTTGTAACGAATTGACATGAAGAAAATTTTTGAAAGATACGTTTATAATGTTCTCAAGTACCTACTACTAACAAAAAATTAATATTTCTGCAAAAATTAATGTATTTACAGCAAAAAAAACATTAATATAAGGATTAAAATTCACTCCACAACTCTCTAAGTTGTCATGACGTCACTTTATGTAAACAGTGCGGTAACAGTCGCAGTTTAGTGCGGTCCACTAAGCGTCACCTCGACGTTTTCGCCGCGATCGTCTCACGTCGAATATCTGAATGAGCACTTTAATACGTTGCGATCGCTTATTGGAACGCACTTATACGGTACTGTCATGATTTAGCTATTATGTCGAATTGTTATATTTTTTAGTTTCATTTTTTGTTAGTCCCTACTTATGTCGCTCGCAATATAAAAATAAGTACTTTTGTTAAGTTTTACGCATCTTATTTCAACAGATAAATACATAATTTAAATGATATCGGATTACTGTCGTCATGCCTATTCATTGCTTCGTATTTCTGTCAGTTTTCACGGGTAATCTACGTAACGGTTGTACCGATTTTGACGGGACTCTCACAGGCAGGTAGCCAATGTGATAAGAAAAAACGGATACTTTAAATTCTGCAAAAAAACTGAAAAAATTTAACCTTATTAATTTAGTTGTACAATCAGTAAATGTCATTATTATGTATGGCCATCGATGACTGCCGAAAACCAGGTAGGCCGAGAGAGAGGTTGCGCGACTTGGACGCCTTTGCGGGAAAGGAGTGGATTGGGATGGCTCAGGATAGAGGAGGGTGGTCTAGGAGGGGCAGGCCTTGGCCTAGCAATGGGATGCAACAAAAAAATAATCCTTACATATATTATAAACTTGAAAGTATCTCTGTCTGTAACGCTTTCACGCCTGAACCGTTTATCCGATTTAGATGAATGTCGGTACAGGGATAGATTGTATCTTTGAGAACGATATTGGCTACTATTGTCGCGATAATTTAATTGGAAAGGTATGAAAGTTACAGGAAACACCGCGGACGCAGTTGCGGATTAAATAAATCTAGTATAAAATCTTCTTCTTCCTAGCGTTATCCCAGTTAAGTACCAGGGTCTTAGATTGCAGAGGATACGGCTGCGAGGCGAGTTAAGATGACCGATTGCCATCTGACGTCATCCTCGGAACGCCCACGATCTCTACAAAACCTTACTACTAATATCACAAAATCACAAAGTGACATTTATCTGGTCCTTCCCTTCGAAATACAGACGAGGTTAAAATATACGTACATAAAAGTTTTTTTATTAGAAAGGACACCTGAAGCCGCACTAGTAGGACCATGCTTTTGGCTAGGCAGTGGAGGGAGCACTGGTACGGAATGCGATTATTCGCGTGCGCGACAATTAAGCCTCGGTTCAAATCCCAATGAGCTACCGTTGTGGCTACTCTTAACACAATCTTTAAAATATGCGGATAAAACCTGCAATTGACTTAATCGTTTTTTTATATATTACTAGCGGACCCGGCAGACGATGTCCTGCCCGAACGTTGGGCTACTTACTATTTACTTCTATTATCCTATACCATTCCCGTCCCCGTTCCTATTCCCGTACCCGTTTCCATTCCCTTTACCGTTCCCGTTCCCGTATTATGAGAAATAACGAATGATTACGAATAGTTTCTGTTTTGTGCAGCGGTAATAAAATTGCAAATTGACTCTTTGACTTTTGGAGCACACCTGAATTGCTTAGACAACAGGGAGTGCTTGTAATTTAATAGAAAATTTATGGTATAGAAATAAAGTTCAAATTGACTCTACATTTTAGTTAGAACGTTTGTATGGGAAAAAGAAAAGGGCTGTTTAAAGGGTTTTCCCGGCAATTATTTTAATTTTTCTCTCCGTAAAAACTATCCTTGGACTTCAACGAACATTTAAAAAAAAGAATTGGTAAAATTGGTCCAGGCGTTGTTGAGTTATGCGCTTGCCAACATATTTTGCGATTCATTTTTATATACATAGATAAGCAAACGGGTAGGAGGTTCAATTAAGTGACCACCCACGCCCATGTACATCTGCACCGACAAGAGGCTCATACACGCAATGCCACTCTCCGGCCTTAAGAAGGACTATGAGTCACCGGGAAGATCGCCGTTAATACTGACCCGGCTATAAAATGTATTAATGTTTGACCACGGATACGGCTTCCGGATAAAATATTTCTGCTTCTCAATTAACTTTAATACTAACCGTAACCCGCGCCTACGCCCGCGTGAATTCAGTGATTTTGTTCAATTATGAGGGTCTTAATATTTTTGTGAGGAACCCTAATTATTTTGCTAAAAGCAAAGTAGCCTATGTTATTCCTAGTAAAATCAGTTCTCCACCAGTAACAGTCCCGTCCAAATCGATACAGCCGTTTCAGAGATTCCAGAACAAACAAACCAACAGACACGCAGACGGACAGACAACAATGTTTTAACTTATACTTTTGCTATAGGTATCCTACTATCATTATAAACGTGAAAGTTGGATTGCACACGGATGTATGTTTAACGCTTTTTCACGGAGAAGTACTGAATGGATTGTCATAAAACTTTTCAATAATGTAGTTTAACATCAGAATAACAAATAGACTATAAAGATATTGTGTGAATTGTCCAAAATATAATATAGAAAGTAGAATAATAAATAGGTGAAAATTCTGCCATCTGCGAGCTATTCTAGCGTGCGCTTTAATTTAAAATTAAAAAAGAAAAGAATATTAGGAATACTTTTCTGGTATATCTAATATTCCCTTTTCCCCTTCCTACTAAGCTTAAAATAAAAGCTTGTATTAGGAGTGGGTGCGACAATACCCCCAAATTAGAGCTTGATAAAGTATTTCATTTAAACTTTATATTGCCTCTGCTAACTCATATATACTTGCAATAACTCCCCTTTTAAAGTTTATTCAATTGCTAACTGGTTCACCCCATATTGAAATAATACATTATTAGGCGGTTTTATTACCTTGCCTTGTTTACTTTTTTGAATCAAAGTTACTGACTGAAATTTTACTCCCTACCTTTTGACTGACTGATATTCACATCAAAGAACATATGTAGAGTTCATCAAAGAACATTTCTATGTGGTCCTATAACTGGCACCAAGACCTGGTACCTAATCAACCGTGTCCTAACTGAACGTGCAGCCACGCGAGGTAGCCTCGGACGTTTGCCGCGCAACGTTGTTCGTTTGGAGCACGTGAATTTTCCTCGGGCGAAGCACGTCCTGACAGACCGAGGATTTTGCCTCGCGAGGCTGCTCATTCAGTCAGGACACGGCCATTAGCTAATAGTATTCGTCAAAAATAATTTCACAATACCTGATTTTGAAAACACATGTCATTCCTATTTAATTTCTAATGAATAGATATACAGCGAAATCCCCAACTATTGATGGCCGCAAGCTGTCGAGACAACCTTCATTTTAATCGTTTCCTAGGCAACTATCGCAAAGGCTTTTTGGAATCAATCTGGTCTAGACAGTTGATATATTTCGGTTGTCCACTACGATTTATATCAGACTTATTTTGGAAGCGTTTTCGTACTGGAGACTCCGCGACCTTGGCAGTATCTATAGTCTGCACCCGTGGCCGTTGACGACCAGGTAGGCCGAGGAAGAGGTGGCGATATGACTTGGACACCTTTGCGGGAATGAAATGGATGCAAGTAGCCCAGGACTGGATGGTGTAGTTGGAAAAAGGAGAGGCCTTTGCCCAGCAATGGGTAAAATATAGGCCAATAAAAAAAAAGAGAAACTAATTCTTACCCACCATTTTACCAACCCCAATATGATGGTTGTTACGTCGGTAATGACATAGACGTCGGGGGATCCTATAAGAGGAATATGTTAAATTCATCCGGATTTATTCAATTATTATATTGAGACTGGTACAGACAAAGTGCAACTAAGTATTTTCATTATTTTATTACTAACAAAACGCAATTCGTTGATCCAAATGCTGGCTGACGCGGAAAATGAAACATTCAGCAGTCTTTAAAACGTCAACAACTCGACAATGCAATATAAATTCCTGCCGGCTCGAAACAGGTTTTTGTTTTGCTGAAATGCACAAAAATATTACAACACTGCAACAAATATATATCTCGTTATTGCTGTTTAATTCCCTTTTCAAAATAAATATAGGTGGCAACACACGGTACCTTAATTATCGTTAGCTCTTTTAAGTTTATTTAATTAATTTAGAGGAACAAACAGTAACACGGAGCCTATATTAAGTTACATAAGTTATTTTACAATAGATTACTATCCGTGTTATCCACAGCGTTAACCGCAGATTTAACACGAAATACTAAAATACTTCTTGATAATGTATTGTGGTATATTGTGCCGGGGACGTTGTGTAGCTGCGCAAAGTTTTGTAGAACTTTATAGTATTCAAGGACAAAAATGTACAAACATCTTTGTCTGGTTCGGGTATTAGCCGTATACGAGGATACGATGGGATAGTCATAATCATGGACTATCTTATAGATATTAAATTAGATCGGGCTTTTGCGGAACTTCTCCATTTCCTTCCATTAATACCGCATTTTATGAAATTGCCATGACGAGATTAGTTCCAGGCGCGGATCTAGCCTTCAAAAAAGGCAGGCAAAGCACTAATTTTTTAGTCAAATGCGAGTCGACATACGAACTTGCCATTGATCGATGTAGTTTTTAGGAATACAACGGACATGTCTATAAAATATATGACTATGAAATTTTGTTTTTTGTAAGAAGGATATTGAATATGACTGGCCGGTGGCGCAGTGAGCAATGATTCTGCCTTGAGTCTGGGCGTGTTATATATGTGTATGCATTTACATATTTCTACAAAAAAATATTTGTGTATAACAGGCGTGTGCTACCTATATAACACAGGCATTAAGTTGTCCACCTTAGGAACGGACGTCTGTGTGTCATATAGGTTTGTATATATGTATGTATATGGATATAATAATATCAGGTTTTCAATCTCACGAAAGAGTGACATCTCCAGTATAATAGGGTGGTGGGCACACCCATCGTGCCTATCACGGAGGATCCGCGCCTGATTTGTTAAGAACTCAATGAGATCTGTCGAAACAAAAAGCCACCCAAACTCACCAACGCAAATCAATACATGTCATACACGGAAATTAGCGCAAAATGTCGCTGCAGAGACAAGAGTATGCAATCTGCGTAATTCGGTAGCGCAAACAAATCTCACTGGGCCCGATAAAAGCATTAGTGCGGGCGGGGACTGACAAACATTTTGATGGATACGCCAAACAAGCTCCCATGGCTGACAACTAGACGATTTTGCATTAGAATGACCATTCGCATATACGCGAGTTTGCCTACATATTGCATTAGTCTGATTTTTTTCATATATGTATATATGTACATATAAATAGTATTGAAAATTAAATTTGTTTGTAACGTCGAAATAGAAAAGTCGTTAGAAATAAAAAAAATTCTAATTTCATCTAACTTATACTTAGAACAAAAACGTAGGTTAAAAAAATGTCTGTCTATCTGTTTGTCTCGAGTAATCTCTCACACGGCTGGACCAACTTCAATGAGACTTTATATAGGCTACATCATAGTTTTAGAAATATAATTAGAGTTCCGCACATAAACATAAAAATCCTCAAAATTTAACATAATCATGTGGATGAAATCGCGGGGTACAGTTAGTTTCGTGATACGACCTACTGTCGTTTAGTCGATCTTTAAGTGAAGCAGTTCTTACGGCGTCCGGGTTACAGGTGGGTCAACCATTCCAACACTGGTTTTTCAAAAATGAAGGCACGTAAAACAGAGGGTCCGGATGAATGTCACTGAGTGATTTAAGTCGTGATATTGAAGAGATTGTGGGGATCCCGGGGATGAGTTCAGACGGCAATCGGCCATCTTAACTTGACCCGCAGCCATATCCTCTACAATTTCAGAGAATTCTGCTACTGGGATAACGCTTAGTTAGAAGAAGACTTTGAAAGAGGAACTAGAAAAATAACGCACTAAGCCCTCATATACACGAGAGCTTTTTTACCGCGCGTTAAAAAAGCGTTCAAATATAACATATGAACTCCCAAATGTGTTCACACCACAGCCTTTTACAACGCGACGCTTTGTCATCGAGTAATGTTCTATTTCAACGATACATATAAATAAATAAATAATAAATAATACAGGACTATATGACGCACGGATGTCTCTTCCTAAGGTAGACAACTTCATGCCTGTGTTATAGTTAACTGATGGTTGTTATACACAAATATTTTTTTCTTGGAATGTATTAATACTTACGTATAAATAATACACCCAGACTCGAGGCGGGAATCGAAATCACGACCCCCCGGAGCAGAAGGCAGGGTAGTGACCATGGCTTCTACCCTCTACGCCAACGGGCCAGCCACATATACTATAGTTTGGTATGGACGACACTAAATACGCCCTAACGCTGATTTATCGCAACGTTTTTTTAACTCTCGTGCGCATGACGGCTTAGAGTAGTCCCAGAAGAGTTTTCCTTATTTAAATAGAAAAAAAATAACGTCCATTTAGTCAGCGGTATACCAGCAATGAAAATTTTAGTGTTAACCATCGCGTTTTAAAGTTTTAAAGCGTAAATACAATTTGTTCGTACAAACGACTTTAATCCGATTGTATTCGATACCCAGTTTCCAATCAAAACTTTTATTAACAACTCATTATTATTAATGGATACAATCGGCACTTACAATTATTGCCTGTTTCTGTGTACGAAGCCTGTCGTTTTGTTTTAATTATAATGCTTATTGTTATTGGTTTTTAAATTTAACTTGTTGTAGGCCGCGTTTTCGCCCGCTTTGGTTTTAATGATTGTTCAATTTCGATAGTATTCAAAAAAAGAATGTTCTCTGGGCTAGAATTGTTATTATTTTCTTCAAATTAAAGTAGCGTTTATTATTTCTTATAACATCAACTATCTACCAGTGAAAATTTCAGCAAAATCGGACAAACAAATGAATGTGTAGATAAAGAAACATTAAAATAATCTTTCTTTGGAAAAAAAATCGACTTCAAATTGTGAGAACTAAACCAAATTGAAACGATGGTCTCAGGGAAAGCACCAGCTTTCAAACAAAAATAATTATCATAATCAGTTCACTATAACAAACATAAACAAACAGTCAAATTGAAAACCTCCTCTTTTTTTTAAGTCGGTTGAACAATGGTATTAGTACTGGGATTTAATAGGATACCCAAAAATCTCACGATTCTAGTTCTTCACGGGTGCCTGTGTCTATTTACTATTAAGTAAACCTTAATTCTGCTTGCCCTTTGCCCCAATTTTCACTAAAACCTTACTCAGAACGTCACTATTTATAAAATTGTATCTACACGAAATAGCACCCACATTTTTAAGAGTTGATTATTTGAGTAAAAATACGAATTTTTGTACTCGTATTATATGTGTATGTGTATGTGTATGTGTATGTGTGTGTGCGTGTGTGCGCGCATACGTGCATGTAGGCGTGAGCGTGCGCGTGTGCATGTGCGTACGCGTGTGGGCGCGTTAGCACGTGTGTGAGCGTGTGTGTTTATTTATTTACATGTGTAGGAAATGAAGCTTTATATTCCCGTATGTGTATATTTACTCCTGCCTCCAAAATTCCTGTCAGGCCTGGAGTCGTCTGTAAGAGATAGCTTTAAGCAATAAGGCCGCCCATGCGCACTTTATACATCTGTTTTGTATTTGTATTTGTATTGTTTTGTCACTCTTCTATGTGTGTGCAATAAAGTATAAATAAAATAAAAATGAATTTGATACGTTCCATTGAAATATCACAATCGAACATAGCAACGTTGCATTTCCGATAGAGCTTCCACGAAAATAGCGTATCTGAAATTAAAACGACATCATAACGTATGAGCTAGGATTTTTCTTACAAAAGCGCTCGCGTCCAGCTTCCAGTAAACGAGAAAAAAGATGGTTGCTATTAGAACCACATTGCTCGTACATCAGACCAATAGCTGCGCTTCAGTGCACGAGCTATATTGCTGATGTACTTTTTTTAGCGCCAAGAGAACAATACATTCGTTACAGGAACGCTTTTAAAGGTCCAACATTGCAATCCGCTTGATTGAGTATCCGCTCAGATTGAGAGATTTGAAAGCGCCGGCTTAGATAGGGAAGCGGATAGTATGCTCAACTTGGCCATAGGTTTTGTCGGAATCTCTTTCACAGTTGTTTGGTTATGTGGTGATCTAATAACACTTTTGTGTTAGCTCACATTCGTTGTCAGATTAGTTAGGACATAAATTATTATCGATTTTGATGAGGATGGACAAAAATAATAGAGGATTGAAATTAATATACTTATATTAATTTGAGTTCAGTTACATTGTACAACAGTTGACATAAGAGTGAAAACAAACCTATCAAATAGGAATTACTATCATTATCGCATAGAAAGTAGCGCCGGCTTGTGAGTGAGCTATTTAGGCATCTTTGACAATTTACATTGTTTGGTTTATACTAGCTCTAACAGATTTAGGTGTTTTTGTACTTAACGAAGGCACGGTTAAGTAGTAGGTTCCATATATGATACGCATTATACGTATTTGTTAAATAACTTTAAAATTTGTTTTCCAATTTCGTTGAAAATAATTTTCCTAATGAGTTTTTACATGTTCTATCAACATGGAAAATTTTAAGTCCCTACGTCTAATAGTTTGGAAATCCTAAGGGGTAACCACGCTGGTAGAGAGACGGACGGACGGATGGACGGACGGACAGAGCGACACTATAAGGGCGGAAGGCACGTAAAACAGTGGGACCCGATTAATGTCAATTTGTGATATTAGTCCTAAGGTTGTAGAGATCGTGGGGGTTCCGAGGATGAGGTCAGATGGCAATCGGTCATCTTAACTCGCCCCACAGCCACACCATCTACAATCTAAACGGACCCTGGTACTTAACCGGGATAACGCTAGGAAGAAGAAGATATGTATCTTTAAGCAAACGTGCTTAAAGATACATCTTCTTCTACCAGATGGAGCGACGCCATATGAAAAGGGGCGGGTAGACATTGGCACACCGTGTGGTTTCCGTTTAAAGAGAAACTAAAAGTGAATAAAATCCAGCATAATTTCTACAAGCTTTTTTGGATGATGTTTCTCGCTCCGGCAGAGGTTTGGGTGATCGAAAAACTATTAGCTAAATGACTGCACGCGAGAGTTCCAATTAAAATACAAAATGGCCGATCCGTTAACGAATTCCGAATATAAATTCGGGCCATATACCGATACGACTCGATGCTGAAAAATTAAAATTCAGCAGATTTCTGCTCTGACATTGATATTTTTTTTTATGTTACAAGGGGCAAGCGAGCAGGCAGGTTCACAAAAGTGACTGCCAGGAGGCTAGCAGATGCTTTACCGGCCTTAAATGACGAGACTAGGCCACCAGGAAGTCTCACAAACCGAACGAAACGCGACAACGATGCCATCGCTTGATGTAACGGCATTGCCGCCACTTCACGCCGATCTTATGTGATAGCAAATACCAAATGTTTTTTTTTGTGGAGATATGTATGTATATAAAGAACAGTCTTACACTTAATAAAACAATGCATATATATTTATCCCGCAACAGGGCAAAGTAGGTACATATATAAAGTGATTGCGTAAAGAAAATATATATAATTTCCCTTTTATTCTCGGAGTCATACAAAATAATAATTTTTTTGTTGTTTGTCAAGAACCGCAAAGTAACGTCTGAAGAAATCAAGAGTTACAGAATTAGTCTATTAATAAACATTCATAGTACCTAATTGGATGCTTTATAATTTTAATCATTACATGACAGCTCAATATTTGATTCAGATAAAATCTGAATAAATCTGTCAATAAGACTATGGAAACAGTTTGACTTCATTTTTAGCAGCATTTACCCTTATGGTGAGAGAAGGTGCTGAATGAATGAAGGCGTCATTCAAAGATTTATAATCTGGAAGCTAATTACAATTCTAATTTTCTATAATTCCTTTGTTTTGAACTAAACATAACCTAATAATTGCATATTGTGATAATAGGTCTTACTCACCTTTACAATAACTATCAGTGTAAGTAATTATTATGCGCTCTAATTTAATTTTTTAAGTCGTAGGTTCTACGTGATACATTTATTATTATGGAATAAATCATAAAGTATATAACGGTGATCTCTGCTAAAGTATAAACTGTCTTATCTACCTCTGAATAAAAGCTAAAATCGGATGCTAGCATGCAGTACATCGGGAGTAATTCAAATTTAGAATAAAAATTTTTGAATTTGCCATCTGGATATGAACATTGGAGCATACGTGCTTGAAAAGTTCTTCATAAATATGACACTTACTGCATAGAAGTGCTTTTTCTAATTGAAGATAAGAACAATTCTTGGGACTTACTACCCAATTGTAGGTTTTAGGACTACTTTACTATGGGCATTATCTCTCACTTCTTCTGTTAGTGTATCTCCTTACTGTTCCCCGCGTCTTCGTCCACATATGCTTGCTAGAAACTTCCTTAAACTGGCCCTATCAAAATATCCGTTTTTAACGGAAGTCTACTAATAATAAATAACGTCCTTGCCAAGTATCATTGTCGTATGTCCCGCAGTTTTTGAGATTTCGTGATAGGTGACATTGCGCTTCTGAATGTGTACTATACTGATGTACTACATAATACTATTTACTGTACATACTAAGTACTGTAAAGAACTATAAATTTTGAAAGTAATTTTAATAAATAGTATTATTATAGTAATAGTATTATATAAAAATAAATAGTTTTTTACGCGCCAAAGTATTTTTTTTTCAACTACACAGCTTCCTATGCGCAAGCCAGTTCGAAATTTAAATTAAACCTTTGATAAGTAACCTCGTTGGGCGCCATGTTGCGGAGTAGCAGATCGTTCCATTTTTAAATTACACGACAAATATGATTTTACATAATAATTTATTTGGCCGCTAAACACGACAGATATGGATTTTCATACACAATATCGCGCTTTTTGAGCGATTCGTAGTAGGGCGATGACTGTGCGAGTTCGCGGCTATAAAAAAACATTAGGGTAGTTTCCACTTAAAGAAATCTTATCTTTTTTGTTCCGAATAGTTGACAGAGGTTTAAATACTACATAAATCAAGTGAAATTATTAAAATATATTTAATATTTTGAAAATATAAATCAATTAAATCAAAGACGTCACTGCCTGTCAAACAAATTATCGTTGCTCCGATCACTGAATGAAATTCACACTCAAGCACAGGTATTTGTTTAGAAAGACGTTACGTCATAGAAGACGCAATTATAGTCAGAGCTTTTTGGCGCTAAAATTTATGTGGATTTATAAAAACGCAAAATTAACTAGGTGAAAGTTTGTTTTTCGCTGAAATATTTATATTTTAGGTTCATTTAACTGCAAGGTACATATTATTAACTAGTTTCTGGAAAATCGTCAACTAGCCTATTGAAATTATTAAATAATTTATATGAAAAAAAAACCGAACAAAAATTATTTTTCAGTTTTTTTTTTTTCAAGTGAAAATTTCTTTAGCAGCTTGGACTTCTTTTGAGATGGGGGAGAAACCATTGAATTCGCATCAGCGTCACCGAACGTTTACCATGAGGTATACGTACTTAGATCCTCTATAATCTAAGCAGACCCTGGAAATTAACGGGGTTAACCCTAGGTAGAAGAAGTCAAGTAGCCTCTTTGATAGCCCATTGGGATTTGAACTGATGAGTTTTTAGCATGTTCTATCAACATGGAAAATTTTAAGTCTCTACGTCTAATGGTTTGGAAATGCTAGAGGAGGGACCACCTTACGGGCAGATAGGCGGTCGGAGCGAAAGTATAAAGGTTCCTTGTAGTACTACGGAACCCTAAAAAATATTTAAATACAGAGACTTGCCCACGTACGAAAGAATTATATATGTAAAAAAAGATGAAGGAAACTTTAAACGTTATTAATTAAATTTCTTAACAAAAACAGGCAAATATTATCACAAGTATACCATTATGGGTCGCACACAAAACGGCTTCAGTATCACATATAGGATTTAACCAAAGCATTCTACATCTCAGAGTACTTTGGAGTTTATGAGGGTTAATCCCTTAACACATTCCGGGGTTTATAATGAAGAACTGAGTCTTAGTGCGACATCGGTTACTTCGAAGCCTTCTTAATTCTGTAGTTTAGGAAATTTTTTCCGTCTCTGATAATATGTCTGATAATGGGCAAATAATATTGAAGTTAGATGTCTTATAAATTTTACCTAATAATTTATTTTCGATTTTTTTTTTAATTTAAAGGTTCCGAAGTTCATCACAAAAACAGTCGGTGGTCTACGGCAAGACCTAACTTACTGAAACTTTATAATGATGTTGGGAGGCCCTTGCTTGTATGGGATCTCCCATAAATTACGTAACACCTCTTTTACGATTTTTGAACCCCCTCCTCCGACCTTGTCACATTTTCTTTTCAATAATTTTTTTATATAATATATAAATATAAAATTAAAAATAAGCTAAATAAAGCTTTTGGCTGATACCCGAACGCGCCGGCCTACTTCAGTTGCAGACTAAAATAACTGCAAGGGTGGTGCTAAATCTAATTAGAAAGACAGGTGTAAAGGTAAGGGATGTAGTAAAAGGACGTAATACGTACGTAGATGGAGAGGGGAGAAAGGAGGCGGATATTATTGTTACGGACGATGTAGGGGGTGATAATAGCAGCTAGGGTAGTCCGCATCGCGTACCCGTAGCAGATCTGAGCAGTTCTCGGACAGATAAAAAGGAAGATCCACACCCTGGACTCAACAGTTTAGTTGGAAGTTATTGAATTACAAAAATATGAAAATTGTTCTCTAATAAAGATCTGGTGAGGTTCGCAGGGAGCCGCTGGACATCAGCGGCCCAAGATAGATCTTTGTGGAAATCCATGGAGGAGGCCTACGTCCAGCAATGGACTCCATAAGGATGAAGGATAGAATAGTATTTAGTGGTAAATTCAAAGCATGTCATACTCCTGTTTTAGTTCGTTAATTTACTATTTTATGGAGTTATATTACATAAGTTTGTCTGCTTTAATGAATATAGTTTAGTAAATGGGCTCATAACACATATGCAATTAAGATTTTGTACTGTACCAATTCAGTATATTTTAAGGTTATCGACATAATGTGTTTCTATATATACTACGATATATAACTAAATATATACTTCTTGCCATTTTTTTTATAAAACAAGGGGCAAACGAGCAGGCGGTACCCTTAAGTGACTACCGACGCCCATGGACAAGTGCAACACCAGGAGGATCGCAGATGCGTTATCGGCCTTTGAGAAATGCGTATGCTCTTTTTTTGAAGGTCCCTAAGTGGTATCCGTTCGGAAATACAGACGCTGGTAATTGATTCCACAGTGGAATTGTGCTAAGTATGAAGTTTCTTGAAAATCGCACGGTTGTGGATTTTAGGACATCAAGGTGGTTGCATTAACAATGTTTTACTAATATCTTTATTAAGATTAGATTGTTTAATTTTGAAGCGTCAATATACTCGTAGCAACAATTAAAAATAATAATAAAAACTCACTTTTTCGTAGCACTTTTACTTTCACATTCACTTCACACTCACTCACTCTGCGAAAATATATTATATATTATGACTTCTAATAACTGCTATACACGTTTCGATAAATTGTTGCGAAAAAACTGCACACTTTAACAGAGCAGTTTTATCGATACGCGTGTTTGTAAAATCGTTGTTTTTCTCCAAAGGATTTAACTGCACAGTTTTTTCGCAACATTTTATCGAAACGCGTGTAGCGGCTTTAAGATAATGATAATTAATCCATGTGAAAATATTAAAGAATAAGGTCCGATAAAACGCTAACGATAACACGGAACTGTATGAGCGTACAGTCAAATCACTTTCTTGATACAAGTTTATCTTACACATAACGCGACTCCCGTTCTGTCCCGTTTTCCTACAGGGACCCCTTTGGGCTCCCCCCGTCCCGCCCGCCCGCCTGTCCCCCCGTAGGGGGCCCCCCCCCCCCAATGTGATTTCCAAACTATTAGATGTAGACTTAAATTTTCTATGTTGATAGCACAAGCTAAAAGCTCAGGAATTTTTTTGAGCAAATTCGGACAATAACTTTTTCAAGTTAATTCTACGTATTCGTGTCTTGACCACTTTTATTTTAAAAGTACTGCACAAAGACGGTGAATTGAGAAATTCCGTCATTATAACACAATTAGGTGGTCTAAAGGGTCATTATAGCTCCCACACGCTGTTTATATTTGCAGATATATCAAATAGCACACACACACGCAGTTTATGACGCACCCGGGCGCTGTGGCACCTCATTTGGCAACTTTATGCCTTCACATAACGCGCCCTGTCAGCGATAAGCGAGCGTTGTTATCGATTTTCATAGAGATTTAATAAAGTCCTTGTTATTCAGAAATTATATTATAAGCGAGAGTTTACCTAACGCGAAATTTCGAAAACCGCTGAACGTATAGCGATAAAGCATTGCAAGGAAGGTTGTTTATAAACTTTTTCTTGAATTTATAAACTAAGTGCAAGTGGTCAAAGTATTAATTCGAGATTAATCGGGAACAGTGGAACTGTTTTACGTCCCTTCCGAAACACGGAGGAGGTCGGATATCAAATATAAACCAGTGCTAGAATGGGTCACCCATCTTCTGCTTTCACGAACTAAGATCATCGTATAACTAACTAATTATCTATACTAATATGTAAAGCTAAAAAGTTTATTTGTTTGTTTGTTTGAACGCACTAATCTCAGGAAGTACAGATCCGATTTGAAGAAATCTTTCAGTGTTAGATAGATCATTTATCGAGGAAGGTTATAGGCTATGTACCATCACGCTAAGTCCAATAAGACTGGAGCACCAATGAAGAATGTTTCGAAATCGGGGGTTCTTTTTCCCATTTGCGATCTTCCGCTGCGTGCGCTGCGTAAATGGTTAAAGTTTCGCCTAAGTCATGTATGACAAAATTGTTCCCATTTAAAAGTTCTTAATAAAAGTCCGCAACAGCATATATCTATCTCTTAAGATTGGCACAGTATAACCTTTTTTTATGCTAATAAAATTTCTTCTGAAATAATGCATTATTTGTGAAGGTCTATTTATAAACACAATATTAATCCTCATCCGAAAACTATTTTTAAATCTCTAAGTGATAAGAGTGGCACACGCGGACTAAGCCATGGGGAACAGCTAGTTCTTATATAATCGTCAATTAAAATCGTCTAATTCTAAAGTAACCGTCTAAATGACTGATTACTCTAGATAAACGAGGAAACACGGATATAGTGACAAAATTTTAAAAGTGTTGTTTAAACCATCTTATTTTTATACTCAGTAAATCATACTTCTTGATAGAGAACGGTTTCTTAAATTGGCACATCGAATACGCGAAGTTTGAGGAGATCTAGTACAAAGAGGAATAGATAAAATAATAGAAAAGAAGTCGCTCTAAAGGCGTCATTTTAATGGGTGACCACCAACGCCCATTGACAAATGCAACCCCTGAAGGATCGCGACGCTCGCTACGAAGTTCCCGCCGCGATACCGCTTCGTAGCGAGCTCATGAGGAAGGACCCCGGACGGGTTCGAAACTAGTCTTGAGTCTAAAAGGCGTTATTATATTGACTAAAAATTATTCAAGCCAACAAAGCTCCCGTTAATAGATACCTCAAGTAGACCAGGTTTAGATTATTCTGAGTTTTACGATAAATCATCTATGTAAGGGTGTTTTACGCAAAAGGGCATCAGTGAACGAACTCGCGCGACCCGAAATCGGTCGTACTCACCAATCAGGCTTACATTTTCAATATTCGTAACAAAATTGATGGGATAGATATTTCCAAATACGATGTGAACAAATATTTCATACAAATAAGCTACACAGACTTATTATTTACGATTAATATCGTATATGTTATTTATTACTTTATCTGCTAGTGAATACATCAAATAATGCAAAACGAGCAGTTTTGCATTATTAATCCGTCAAACTTGAAGGATTTTCAATTTATATAATATTTTGTGAAGCATTACACGTTGGCTTTTGGCTGGCCCGTTGTAGATATTGATACTCGAGCTTATTTTACCTCAGCTACTATAATTATTGCTGTACCTACAGGAATTAAAATTTTCAGATTATTGATTAATACACGCTCTTGGTGGTTCTTAAGAATCGTGGCAGTAATTCTCCGCTAATAATAAAAAAAAATTGGGGTCCATGCGAGCCATATGCCCAGCCCATTCCCTCTTCAGCTTTGCTGACTTATTCCCTACATCCTACTATTATAATGTAAAAGATTATTTGAATGATAATGCTTGGGAATAAATTGTTCTAACCAAACTTGAATTATTGTGAAAATGGTGGTAACAAAATAATTCGAGGACTGAGTTTGTTGTGGACTCGTCTCAGTGCAAGGCGCAAGGAACCCATTGTCTATACTAATACATAAAGCTGAAGAGTTTGTTTGTTTGCTTGAGCGCGCTAATCTCTGAAACTGCTGGCCCGATTTGAAAAAATCTTTCAGTGTTAGATAGCCCTTTTGTCGAGGAAGGCTATAGGCTATAAGTCATAACACTAAAACTGAATCTTTTTTACCAAATTTTACGCAAACGAAGTCACTGGCACAGCTAGTACCAAATAAAGTTCCTTACAAAAAAAAACCATAAAACTTTAAAATTGTACAAAATAATTGAATTCCTCGAACCCGGTACCCTAAGGAATTAGCCATTGAGGTACAGACGTTTGCAAGCTCTATGTAGAACGTAACACAATTTTGTACATGATATCATTTGTGACATACATACAGACAACCGCAACAAGTTCAGTATCATATTCACCCATTTACGAATATCCTTGTGAAGTACCAATCACTTACATCATTTGTTTTTATTAAAAAGAATATAATTAAAAATTTGGGTTATGCCTATCGTCTTTACTGTAAGTAATTAAGTCTGTTACGTTTAAAATAATAATAATACTATACAAATGACGTTCATAAGTGATTATAAAAAAGTCTTTATGAATAAGCGATTTTGACTTTGACTCTTTTCACGCCCAAACCGCAGAACCAATTTTGATAAACTTTGGTATAGTGATAGATTGGCCCTTGGAAAAGGACATGCTACTTATTGTCGCGAAAATGGAATTGAAAAGAGGGTGAAATAGGGGTTTAAAGTTTGTATGAAATCGAAGAAAACAACGTGGACAGCGTCGCAGGCTGAATCTAGTTTTTTTTTATATATAACAAGGGACAAACGGTCTGGCGGTACCAGAAAGCTTGAACGTACCGTTGCTGGCCTATTGAGAAATGGGCACGATCTTATCTTCTCATCACTTAAACAGAAAAAGAAAAATGTCACTCATTTATTAAAGGCCAGCGACGCATCTGCGTTCCTGGTTAGACATGATTACTTCCGTTTTTCACTTGTTATGTAAAAAAAATAATAGTGAATGTGATCCTTTTACATGAAGAATCCAACCTAGAACCTCCAAAGGTCAGTGTGTCGACGTACTGAGTCATAATTTATTATAAAATAAATAATACATAAATAAACGAGTAATTACACGTTTATTTGATATTTATGATTTATTATATTTACCGTTTTTACGAATTAATGGATGTTTAGTGCTAAGAGCGTAACAATAAATATTCATAGTAATAGATAAAATAAATATTAATAGATAAAGTTTAAAAAGAAAGTCTAATGCAATGATAACTTAAATATTATAAACATTTTAATAACTAAAGACTAGACTTATTCTAGAAGCTTTGTTTATTTGACATTTTTTCTCCATATTTCAAACTGGTCTAAATTTTAATTATTTGATACAACGACATTGTTATATATGTGTGTAAATCGTTTGGCATTGGTGTGCGTGAGATTGAATTTTAATAATTTCATATATTAATATTTGCATATTTTATAAAAATAATTATATATATAAAAGTATTTATACATCGTAATGTTATGGCTATTTATTTCTTTTTAATTTAAATGGAACGAATCTATATGAATATAGACTAAATGCTCGATTATATTATTGTGTTACTCTCTCTGTATAATACCGTATAAGTATTACATCAGGCACGTGGTAAAAGTACCACAATATAAATTGCAAATTCATGTATTCTATTTTTAAATACACTGGACGAGTACGTCGTATTAGTAGTGTTGCAATTGCGGGGAAAATTTACCACTTTTGTGGGAAACAATAAATATACACTTTGTTTATATGACTTTACTTATATATTTATATTTGATATCGATAGATTTCATAATGACAGAAAAATAGTTCAAAATTTTAGATTAAGTGACGGTTTACAATTAATTAAATGAATGTTTAATATAGAATGGTTCCACCCAATGCTCTGATTAATGTATCCATCGGTCTGTCCAAGCTGTGAACGATCTAAGAAAAATGCATTTTGTTTAGTTTAGTTTTTCATTAAACTTTAAGTATTTAGCATCAAAATATGTTAATTTATTATTAATTTTAAAATATAACTGACTATTTTAAATTCTTCACTTCTTTTGTATTCCGCTAATTCTGCCGGAGTGTGTATTATCTATACTAATATACAAAGCTGAAGAGTTTGTATGTTTGTTTACTTGTACGCGCTAATCTGAGGAAGCACTGGTCCGATTTGAAAAATTGTTTCAGTGTTAGATAGCCCATTTATCAAGGAAGGCTATATATTATCAGGCTAAATTATATTCTATTTTTTACCTAATTATACGCGGACGAAGTCGCGGGCACAGCGAGTTCGTCATAAAAGCCAAATTTACAAGGGTCCCTCACGCTCTCAAATATAGTTGACGCTAGTACAAATACCGCGTTAACGAGAGAGTTATGTCTAAAAATAGGGTAGTATATAAAAAGTAGTGGCAACACCGGTACAGTACACTGTCCCTTATTCACAAATACGTGTCCCCGATCATTCTCGGTTGCCCCAAATATAGTACGGTGTTCGGATATAAATACTTCACTAACGGGAATGAGAACGACCGATCTAGAGTTGTTTTGAACTCTGTTCGTATTTTAGCAAACTGCATTTACATTTATACATTGGTTTAACTGCGAAAACTATTAAGATATTATTATATTACTAGCTTCCTTGAACCCGCGACTTCGTTCGCATTGTCTGCATTATCTTCGACTTGCATGGAAACTTTCAACTCCTATTGCTATTTCATCCCCTTCAATCCCGATCTCTAACTTTCAATCTATCTCTATTCCGCATTTTCATCAAAATTGGTTCAGCGGTTTCGGCGTGACAACGTAACAGACAGAGTTACTTTCACCTTTATAATATTAGTGAGGATGCATCTTATAATTGACTATCGACGCTCATGAACATCTATACTATGAGAATGCTCGCAAATGCGTTGACGGTCTTTGAAAAAAAGTACGCACTCTTTTTTAATTCCGTGCATTGGTGTGTGAAGTGCATGGGTGCGATTATGAGAGGTCAAGTCAATATTTAATAGAATCTTAAACGACAACGTCGTAAAAACAAAAAAGGCAAAACCACTGGTATAAGTTTGTAGCAAGAGCCCTTAGGCATAACGCAAAACCGGTCGTATTTAACCGGATCCCTATAAAGGAGAAAGAACTTGTACCTTTTACAAGTGCCTGGACTTTTTTTGCAATGCCGCCTTCGGTACTATGAGAGTTGTGCACCACACAAAATTTAAAATCCGGCAAATTGATTTTTACGGACCGATTATTCTATTAAAAGTAAAATTTTACGTGATTATTCGCGGACTACGGTTGTTAAATGTGGAAAATATTTCTTTTATAATTAGTCAATTTAAAACCAAATACTTTTTTAAAGTTTCCTTCCTTACTAAGTAGTTTACCAAAAAATATTTATGTTATAACGTACATTAGTTCTATCCCTTTTATACATATCTGACATATAATATATGGCATATAATAGAGTGCATAATAACTATGACGGTGTTCTAATAATTGTTGTTCCACGTATTCCGTATTGGTGTGCCGTCATTGTAAAGAAATATATTGTAACCACACGAATACGATGTTTAATTTTTAATTAAGCTTGCCAATTTTCCTGCAAGCAACCGCCAATTGAACACAGACTATAAAATCAAAAACGGACGGTGAAATTCCGTGTAGTGCAAAAGAACTCAGTACTTCCCGAGAAGGCAATATATTTCATCTTTACGAACGAACGGACGAACTTGTGAAGTTTTTACATGAGTGACGAATGCATTCTGTGCTTCTGAAATTCTTTATGAATGTCGGTAGACCCTTCTACTTCAAACCATGTGACACCTTTGTCCTTTGTTATATTAAAAAAAAACACTACAAAAAACCTTATTTATGATAGTCTGCAGATTCTGTTAATATGCATATATATTTATTTTAATTCAATTTTTGTGCACTGTTACGTAATTTTTACTTAAATGATGAAAAATTGCGTGAACGGCGGAGTATGAATTTTGCTGATAGCTAATAGGAAATCGTGTGAATGCTAATGTTTTTATCAAATTTGCATTATAAATATATATTAAAATAAAACGACACGCACACCAATGCCAAGCCATTTACACAACATATATACGTCCCCGTCCAGTTATTAGAAGTTTCGTTTTTACGATGCCGCGCCGTGTGATTCAGTCAACGCATCATGCTACGGTCACGAGATCTCTTTCCTTCCTCTTTGCCCGTAATGACGACCTTCTCAAGGTTCTGTGTATATTGACAATACAAATAACTGCAATAAAAATCATATCATTTTGAAAGTATTGTTAATAATTAATTGCTACAAAGGGGTGTACAACAAAAAGGTAACTGATAACGATGTGCTGTAAATTCTAAGCTAAATTATAGGAATTTAAAATTTCTAGACAGAATTAATAAAGTTTATGTCTATTGTTCAACAATAGACAAGGTCTTCAGCAAGAGACAAGCAGATGGGATCGTGGGATGTGTATGCCCTCAAAGGACGTTCTCCTGTCCGGGCCAGTTGTATTCGCTCGGGATCAGCCGCGCCTCGGGGAGAGTTATTCGTCGCGAGGCTTATGCTACCGCGAATATTTTACGACTAACGCCATCTTGTGTAGAACTTCAAATTTCCTTCTAGTCAACATCGCCAGCTCGCATAATGTGTAGTTGCCAAATGTACCCAATCGGGTCTTTTTTGTACATATTGTAAAAACTCTTTGTGTACATATTTTTTAAATACTTAGAGCTTAAAGAGAAAGGTTATGATTTTCAAAATATGTCGGTCTTAATTTTGGTTAGTATTTCTCTATTTTCCTGTTTTAGCTTCCTCGCCCTTAATCCTGCACAACAATGTATTTTAATAAAAGGAAAATGAAAAACCTCAAGATTGAACAAAATCGCCGAATTCGCGTGAATGGAGTTATCGTTGGCGTCATCCACACATGCGTGAGTCAGTCTGATGAGCGATAACGAGATGTTTTACTGGCAATAAATGCGGGATTAAGGTCACAAGAACATTCCTAGACGATTCGATCGATTCTAATTTTATGAACGAACGACATTATTCTATCCGACACTTTTTCTTTTTTTAAAATTAGGAATACTTTTTAGGTTGTCTAACATTCCCTTTTTGTTAGCAGGTTATTGAAAGACTATGGAAACTTTACAGATTTATTGACATATTCCGGATTAGTGTAACAAAGTAAACTTCACATTACAAGATGAGAGAGAGCAAAGACAAAACAGTCTTTTATATAGCCACTGTACAGCGCCACACGCGGCTATTACGGAAACCGTTCGGAAAACTTTATGTTTAATATTCCAACACTTTTCCCCTCCTACTAAGCTTAAATTAAAAGTAGGAGTGGGTGTGACAACACCCCAACCGCGGTGGGGTATGAACAAGGCACCTTGCGGATTTCAATCCAAACCTTATACCGTCGAGCTATTGAGGACTTTATATCAGCCCTTGGGTTTCTGTGATTCGTTCGAAAAATTTTACTGCTTAACCACCGCCCTAATAAAACGCGAATGCGCGATGCGATCGAACTCACTGCCTACGAACGGGCGATCAAACATCTTATTGATGTCTATGAAGTGTCCGTCAGTCTCGCAAAAACTCGAAAATCGCTGGACCGTTTTAAATTCTGTTAATTTTGTTACATTCCCCTTATTTCAGGTTAAAAAAAAAAAGGAAAAGTCTGAAGATTATTTTAAAAACACTAAAAATGCAATTTTGTTTAACACTATTTGTCTAACAGTATTTGTCTTAATTTCATCATTAATGTTTTTTTAGAAATATTTAAATACATATATATACAAACTTCGTCAAGTTTTTAGACTCTGGGCGGAAAACGAACCCACAACCTACGTAACGGAACCCAGAGTCACTGGGTCAACGGGCCAGTCAATAAAAATCAGTTATGTATTTAGAAGTAGTTTATAAATTAGATTCTATATCTGTGTGTATATACAGACATCTTTGACAGTTCTTGTGGGCAGTAGCTACCTATAAGAGGAATTCTGCTCAATGATCATGTCCTGAATCACCGTGTAGGTGGGGACCCATACTAGCAAAATTAATCGTTTCTGTTTTGCATTTTGTTTACTAAAATAGTATACAGCTAAATAAATATACATTTGATTTTTTTTATTTACCATTTACATTAATAAATCAAAGAGGAATTCATAATAAAAGAGGAAGTCATGGTCTAATCAGTGGTCGGCATTTAAGTCGATCGCTAAGTTAAGTTGCTCGGGGCGCGACCGCGTGACCCATTCTAGCACTGGTTTATATTTGATATCCGACCTCCTCCGTGTTTCGGAAGGCACGTAAAACAGTGGGTATGAACATGGAAAATTTCAAAATTTCAAGACGAACAGAGCGAAACGGATTGAAACTATAAGGGATCCTATTATGAGTACGGAACCCTAAAAACGGATCGTATGAACGGAACAACGAGTGGACACTTATATACCGATTCCAGATCGACTCCATCTCACCCTGCTCATGTTCCACGTTATGGAACGTGGAACAGTTATGCATACAGTCATTATGCATACAAAAAAGTTTTTCTCTACAATTATGGAACCCTAAAACAGGTAACCTTAATATTATTGGGTATCAATTATTACTATATGACCTACTTGAAAGCTAATTTAAACATGTATTATAAACTCATTTTGCATATAAAATTTCTATAAAATCATATCCTACATACATACATACATACATATAAGTTAATGCGCATGATTTTAATTTCTTCAAAGGTCATCAACTTGAAAGTCATTGTAGGTAATCTATATATTTATACATAAAACGAAAATGTTGGGTACCAATATACAAAAATTGCTTTTGATTTTTGAATTTGAAGATTGAAGTTGCGATTTGCGTGATTTATACACACATGTATACCCTTTACTATAGGGTTGTGTCAAAGCGTAGACATGACGACGGTAAAAATATTATATTTTTACCGTCATTTTAGTATATGCCATACAGCTCAAATCTCAAGATTTGTGGCCGAATTTCTACTTTCTCTACGAATATTTAAATAAGGGGTTATGCATAATTTACGCTAATTTTACGATAAAAGCCGAGAATTTCAATGATTTGTAACGAGATGTCGTAAAAAAACGTATTTTTTGCGCTTATGTCGCGTGCGCTGGCTAAACCTTACGAGATAGAACAAAATAATGTACTACGGAATTGTACATCTTAAAAAAATCTATAATAAAGTCCGTGGTGGCATAAGTCTATCTCCTAAGTATAACCCACGGGAACCATTTTAATTTTTTACATATTACAAAAAAAAAGATGAACTATTTACGAAAGTATTTTAAAGAATACTGTATTAATTTTTATCCATTTAAATACGAGAAGATCCAAATTGCCCTTTACTGCATATCATTAAAAAAACTTATATTTGAAGATATAGGAGATTTCAAATACGATGGCAGAGCGGGCCAGCTGCGGGCGCTCGGTGTAGTATATGACCAACAGTGGCGTTATAATTTGATATAAAAAAAATAAACCAACGTTCGGGCAGAACAACGTCTGGCAGATCCGCTAGCCTGTTCATAAATTACCTCTGATTCTATCAATTATTTTAATTTATTACTAGAACAATCATAAAATATATGTACGCATAAATTTATTTTTTATGCATACATATATTTAAGTACCATGTTGTATTCAATGTTTTCGTTCACTCCTCATTCCCATGAAGTAAAATAAAACGTATCATACCTGGTATCACAGTCAGCACCCATATATACCAGTCCAACTTCTGGTGTGGGGTTTTCTTTAAATTTGTGATAAGAGTCAGCCGCTGGACAGGTGAGAGACGGCGCTCGTCAGCTGCTCCGTGGAAGCTTTCGCGATGTCTTCCACTCTCTTGTATCCCGCACGTACTAACTGCATTGCACGCGCCTAGTACAAGGAAAATAGTATTTAAGGTCCCCTCAATAGATAAACGTTAGGAGGATGGACCAAACACTGTGAGGTGATTAGATTAAGATAAGAAAAACATGAACTTCATCCAGTACAAGCTTTTAAATATAACGAATAGCGAAAATATTCATCATTATCAGCCTTCAATAGTCCGCTGTTCGGCATAGGCTTCCCCTTCACTTTAACCCCCCTTGCCAATCGCAGCCAGTAATTTCTTGCCAAACAAACAGCGGTGCTAGTGTGAGTGGAGTGTACGTTAGTAACTACAATTTGTTTGGTAAGATGTGACGTCATGCCTTCTGATTGCTGTTCGGTGTCGCGTGATTTACGTCTTTATATTTTAAAAATATTAAACAATCTGACATATTTTAGTAATTGCAGTTGATTTATATAATATTTAAATTCTTTATCAATTATCAACCTAGAACTAAAACATCTTAGGACTTATTTTAGTGGCAACTAGCCTATTCCGGCCCCGGCGGTCCATGCATTACATATATTGCATACAGTTCCACTAAAATCTATTACTTAAAAGGGGGAAAGGCAGTTATCTAAATGCTTGTTTACTCAACTGGTTCGGATTTATTTTTATGAGCAAGGTATCTAGCCAATTATGAGAGCTGTGCCTCAACGCACGTTTCGCTTCGACACCGAAGCATCATCAGGAGATACGACTCTACAAAGGTTATTCGTGAAGTCAAGTTTTTACGAAATCATTACAATTATACCGTTTTAATAGGATCCAATAGATAATTATAGGTATTTGTTAAGGACTTTTTCCCAAAATCCATTTATGATTGAATATTTTGTCACTTCGTTATATACAATTATAAATGGATTGAATAGAGACTCATTTACTTATACATAACTTGCAAAATTCTGTTATTCACTCCAAATGTGGAAAAAAATTAAAATGCTCTGATGCTCTTTTTTTTAAGTTTTTTTATTGGGTGTTTGTGACACCACATGTACTGCTGTGGGGCGAGTTAAGATGACCGAACGCCGTCTGACGTCATCCCCTGAGCCTCCATAATCTCACATCTAATGTCACTCAGTTTATATATTACAAAAACAGTATTAAACTTGGTCAGGCATCTGTCACCCGGCAGCAGTAAGGGCAACATATCCCAGAGATTAAGAACGACCTCCACAATTGGGCGAACTTATGATCTTACTCATATAAATAATAAATAAATTACGTTTTTTTTATATATTATTATGTTACAAGCGGGCAAACGAGTAGGCAGCAGGCACCTGAAAAACTTATTACATCCAATTTTCGGTTGTTTTTTATCTAATCATTTTTAATCTGTGACAAGCAAGTGCATTTGTCACGATAAGAATAACAAGTCAAACCAGCCAAGGGTCTACGGAACCCTAAAAATTAGATCCACTATTTTTGACGTTGCCTACATAACCTAACGTGGCCATACGTGTGCAAGTTGAACACCCTCAAAAGCTTACAATACAAGATTAATAGTGTTCTCCGAATACATTAATCAATCTACAAATTGTCGCGGTAAAATCATCCCCGAACACTGACAGCTAATTTGTCAGCGCTTCTATATTTTATCGAATAAAAATTCGGTTTTTCGCATCGACATCTTAATAGATACTTCATCATCTCACTGATACTTTAGGGAAGGGCATTTCATGGAAAATTATTATAATATTTTATAAAATAGAATGAACCTCCTTTTATTCTTTTTTGGCAAGGAACCTTCGTAAACTTAGCTTTTAAATCGTAAACTAGCAGACCTTGCAAATGTTGTCCTGCCCAGACGTTATGGCATCCTCAAAGGGAATAATTGCATTTTATGGCAACCTCGACATTTTTCATTCATAATAGGCTTCAAATTATCAATACACACACACATATCGCACGCTAAATGATAAACTGACCTAACGCAAAAAGCTTAATTTTGGGAAATCACAAAATGCGTTTTGTTATTTACGACTTATATATACTAATATATAATAATCTATTCCAATGGCACTATCGACATATGTCGGGCGTGCCATCTGCCTGAGGAATCCCTAAGGCATATTGTTTCCGGTTGTTCTCATCTTGCTAACGGAGAGTATTTGCACAGACACAATCAAGTAGAGTAAATAGTAGAAGTAAGAAATATTTTTCATTACGGCTTGCGTTCACCAAGTCACGTTTTGGAGTCGCAGTGGAACGCTTGGTAAATATTGTGCAAACTTTAATTGAGAATACCGGTTAGTGTCAATAGAATCTGGTATATTTTGAAATTTCTTTGCGAACACTTTTTATTGAGTTCATTGCATAAAATAAGTATTTGTATATTTTTGCTTGCATATGAAATTATGATGATTCCGATTGGTTAATAAACCGGGCAAGTGCAAGTCAGACTTGGGCACTAAGGGTTCCGTACCGTCACGAAATACTTTATTTTAAGGTTTACGCTTTATGCTCTCTTTCCTTTAATTTTTCAAGATCACCAGCATTTTTTTCTGATGTAACTACAAATTTACGGTTTTCGGAATTTTTCCTATACTTGTGCTTCAAGATATAGCTTCTCGTCAAATTTATATTTTTAGTACTATAGGAAATACCTTTTAATTGCCTTTTCGAATGTCATAGTATGAGAACGGCCATATCTTTTGATTACGTACACTTTGGGGGTTGCATGTTTCACAGCTTCAAGGTACCTCAGGCATCAGTTTTTGGTATTAATTTCAACTTTATAGTTGTACGCGTTCCTAAAAGAAAATGGTCTTGATAGCTAGACAGACAGACGGACGGACGGACAACGAATTGATCTTATAAGAGTTCATTTCTTAAAAACAAATAGGGATAACTTTATTTTTCAAAATTGAAGCGCTAAACTGGCCTAAATTTTCTTGGACTGTCTAATGTGTATATTTGAGGAGGTCGTGATCTAATCATTGGTCGTTATTTTATTTTTTTTTAAGAATATTAGGAATACTTTTTATGTATAAATTCAAATTCAGATTATATTTTATTCAAGTAGACCTTGACAAGCTGTTTTAAATCTTCAAATATTTTAAAAGCTACCACTGATTCGGAAGAATCGAGCCACGAGAAGAATCAGCAAGCGACTCGTTAGCCACTCTTTTTTATCAGACAAGATCATTATAAGTATTCATTTGTTAATAATAAATTGATGTCATCATATTAATATAAATAGCAATAATCACCCACGCAAGAAAATTTTCAGCACAAAGGGTTTTAATGTCGATAATTTCAATTCATAAATTGTTAAACGGAGATGAATGTTTTTTTTCTTTTGTGTTTATTCAATTCGGCGATTGAATAAACACAAAATTGAGCGTGCGAACGAGTGTCAATAATTCATCAATTGTTTCCTCGCTAACCGGGCGCGGGTGGTCGTTGTTAATTTTTTAGGGTTTATTCCTGCAAGGAACCCTTTATTTTTGCTCTGTCCATCCTTAATTAGACCTCTTTATAAGCACTTCTGTCTTTATGTATACATTTTTTAATGTACTGTATATAATACTTTCTTTTTTTAAAGAATACTTCTTAGGTATGTCTAATATTCCCTTTTACCCCTCCTACTAAGCTTAAATTAAAAGCTTGTTTTAGGTCTCTTAAAGGGTAGTTGATAATATATTGTGAAAAATTGTTTACTGTGGATTTTTCTAGGGGCAGATTACGTTTGCCCTCGAAATATTTCCTAGGAATGGTCGATAACGCAGTGCAGAATGGGACTATTCCGATGCAAAACACGAACGGGAGCTCGTTACAGTAGAGATCCGTTCGAAACCACCACGTTTTATAAAGAACCCGAGGGTAATTCTGAACGCTTGCTTTACGCGACCGCTAGTAATAATATATTCACCGATCGTAGGTTATAAATCAGGGCTTTAGGAGCAGATTTCTTCTTATAGTCGATCTTGCTTAAAGGGATTTTTCTTTATGAAAATTAAAAAAGGAATTGTATACATATAAATTTCATTACCTTATGCTTACATAGTAGGTTAATTATTTACTTAAAGGAATTTAACTTAATTAGATTAAATGTCCGGGTTTGTGTCACAGTCGTTTCTGATACATAGGGTTGATTTCGTAGTGGAATTAGGTACATTACAAAAAGCATTACAATTTTCTTTGATAAGAAATTAATAGCTACACACATGGACGGATGAAAAGAGTGTAGGGAGGCCTTTGCCCTGCAGTGGGACAGAATAGGCAAATTATAAAAACCAGGCAGGTGTGAGTCATGCTCACGCACAAAGGGTTCCGTACAATCACATAATACTTTACTAGGTTATTTTAAGATTTATAGATTCCTTAATATTTATTTTAATTTCCCGAAGTCAACGCATTTTTATGTCATATAACTACAAATTTATAGTTTTCAGAATTTTTCCTATACTTGCGTTAAAAGATGTAATTTGTTACCAAATTTCATGATTCTAGGTCAACGGGAAGTATCCTATTTTTTATTTATCCGGTTTTGGTTTCCTTTGCAAATGTATGAGAAATGTGACATAAACGGAGATATCTTTTGATTAGAGATCACTGTTGGAGAGTTTTTTTACAGTTTCAAGAGACCGCAGATCTCAATATTTAGTGTTAATTTCAAGTTTATACTTCATCGCGTTCCTGATAAAAAGGACTTTGACAGGCAGACGTAAAGACAGACAGACGGACATCAAAGTGACCACAAAGTTTATAAGGGTTCTTTTTTCCTTTGGAGGGACAGAACCCTAAAAAAATGTCATAAATTGATTATTGTAATGCACTTGCGAACAATACGCACTTAGATTTTGTTTAATCGGAGTTATGATTAGACTCTAAGCTTGTCTAACTTAAAAACTCATTAATATGCAAATCATTTTTTCTTCTGCTTAAAGGGTTTTGAAGAGGAAAAAAACTGTTATGTCCTTATATTAATACATATTTAAATGGCAGAAACCGGCTATTACCGAGGAGCGGTAAAGTTGAAGCAAAGTAGGTATAGAACTTTGGCCATTATGACGAGATTCGAATCTGGTTTCGGAGCTTCGGATATTGCGGATGATAGAGCTTCTTGTGATTCTCTTATCCGAATAACGAGTTGGCCTAACGAAAAACCGTGTACTTTATAGTCATTGTTTCTTTGCTAATTTATCTTATTGTCTTAGTAGAAAGTGACAGGTGACTTTTAAGTGTTTGGTTTTCGGCCCTCAGTTTTTTTTTTTTTTTGATAGATCACGCGTGATTCGTGTGAAGTATCAAAGTGAAAGTTTTTCAATTTGCAGTGCCGTATCATCATGTAGCGAACAAAGCTAACAAATTATTGAATTTTATTGTCAAGTGCTCTTTAAGAAACGCCTCTCAACGGTCATCGCTATTATGAAATGATTTTCAACTGCTAATTGTCACTTGGTGGCGGTTGACACGTGGTTTCGTAACAGATGTGATTTTGCAAACTGGTCTAGAGCTCTGAATTCTGTTGGCGTGAACAATTGCTTTGCTTCCAAACCTTTAATTCAATGATCTTCTTATTTGGTACTGGTGTTTTGTATTTCTTATACGCCCTGATGAGAAGATTCGTAACGTCCTACAAAGATATTTTTAACATTTAAGACATACTGCAATCCCGCCCATAACACGGCGCTCTTATAACGCATTAATGTTATTCTATAATAAATATAATATTATGCGCATTCGGAGACGTACAAGCGCGTTGTACGAGAGTATTCCTACAACGCGTTTACCTATAAAGCGGAATAAACCGAACGTGTTATAAGGGGGGTTTACAGTAGTTTTATTTTTATTTACATACATAGAAATATCCTTATGCCTCGGACCATTTGAATGTAATTTATTTCGTTGGAACAACTTCAGGATAGGCGATTTTTAACCCCAAGGCAGATATGGATCTCTCCATAATGGATAAAGTTGTGTACTTCGCTCAACTTTATGGGAGAGTAAATCGCTCTTGTAATTATTACAGGAATATATATGTATTATATGCTCTGCTTAGTGATTTTTTTTCTTCGAAATGTCTTGCAAAGATAGTACATCAATAATTTAGGTTTTACATTATTTATTGTTTAATGAGCTTTATCTGTATTAAATATTTTTCGACTTAATTCTGTGCGTATTTATATTACACTAGTTTTCACCCGTGGTTTAATCCGTGTAAAATGACAGATTAAATTTTAGTGTGATGTTTTATAGTCTTCCTCGATAAATGGGCTATCTAACACTGAAACAATTTTTCAAATCGGTCCAGTAGTTCCTGAGATTAGTGCGATCAAGCAAACTGACAAAAACACTTCAGCTTTATATATTAAAGTGTAAACTAGTGATATGGTCATAAATATACATATCTTCGCGAAAACTGCTGTCGCCTGTTACTCCCAATTTAAATCAGGATCCAATGCAACTATGAATTCATTATATCGATACGTCCCACGTAAATTGTTGTAATACTAAATTCACAACTTCACGCTAGAGCATTACAAACATGTGAATTGAAAGAAAAACCTCATTATATAACACATTTATGTACACAATTATATATTCAATAACGATGATTACATCATTGTATACAATAATATATTAAAAAGTGACTGTTATATTACAATTTAGTTGTTCGTAACGCTCTACTGTAAAGCTGGGAATTTGGGGTTACAACAACTTACGTTGGAGGTATGGAATTTGGACCAATCTCTAAAAGATCGGATCTTTTCCAGTATTCCCGGAGTGTAGGTGAAATTGCATGTTAAGAGATAAATAATATGTAAGTATAGTTGGAAATAGATGACAAAGTAAAGTGTGAAAAGGTAGATAAAGCAAAGAAATAGATAAAGCAAAGGTAGATAAGACAAAGCTAGACGTGATCACTTGGGAACGACTGTCACTAAAAGCCCTTCCTCACTCAGTCGTCATAGGGACGTCGCCAGATACGTATCCAAACATTTCATATTGCTAACTCACTCGGGTAATTAACTCACTTGGCGACAGTTTGGTAACATCGCCTAATTAGAAGCACCACCACAACTACTACGGGATACTCTAATGGCAACCGCAGGAATCCATTAGAGTATCATCCATAGCTACGTAGCTGGCGACGTCGCCATGGAGTCTCGGTGAGGTAGTGCACTTACTGATGAACGTAAAATACACTTAAGTCAGTAAATCATATCAGTAAGTCAGTAAAAATACACTGTGTCTGCACTGACTGAACGTAGAATATTAATTAGTGTGTGTAAGGAATATCTTAGAAAGAAAGAAAGAAAGAAGAAAGAAACTTTATTCAGACATAAATAAACAACAACACTATATCTAAAAACTTAATTCGTAGTTGTAATATAGCGGCCAAGTGTATTACAATACAGATATTCCTAACGGGTAGTAGTGATAAATGTATCAAATACTTTAGAATCAGGATTTGGCTGAATGCCGACAAACTTTTCCAATACACAACCGCGTGTTCTGTTAAGAAGTTTCTTTCGCACATCTCTGTAAAATCAGTTGCCAACTCCAGTATTTCCAAAGAGGCTCCAAAGAGTTCTTGGGCGTTAGACACTTAAAATGTAATAAATAAATAATAAAATAAAAAAGCCTATTATTTCTTACTAATAATATTACAAGAATTTAACATATAACTAACTTATTTATAAATTTTTATACTACTTATTTACTGTTCTTATTATTTATCTTAATTTTTCTAGTAAAAACCCCTCGCTAATCGAAGGTGAACGCCTCCTCTAGAGATTTCTATGTGTCTCTGTTTTTGCTGCTTCTGTCCAATTCTCGCCAGCGATACGAGTCATCTGGCCACCGGGCGGTTGGTCTGCCTCTCCTCCTAATTCCTAAGGGCCCTCTCCAAAATGATGGTATGTTAGTCCAACAATTTTCTTTCAGACAGGCTATATGACCAGCCCATCTCCACTTTTGTTTCTTGCTGTGACATAGGGATTGATATCGATAATATTTGTTCTTTTTTCTTATAAAATTATGTGGTATTTTTATATTTTTCTAACTTTTAACATACTTCTCTCTATACTCGTTTGACATGATTTTATTCTTATTTTGTGTGTGAGATCCTCTGGCGCCCTATTTCATGGATGATGAGGGCCCCGCTGGGTTTTAGTAGGTATTCTAGCAGAGCTAGCGAGTTCCACACTCCCATTGTGTTCCTGAATCATGGTATTATTTGCGAGCGTGGTAGTGCGCAAAAGCATTTCCCAGCGAAAGAAAAAAAAAAGGGTAATGGGCACGTCTATCGTGCCCACCACGAAGGATCTGCGCCTGATTGAATACTTGCTTTTGCGTCAGCTAACACAACAAATTATAGCCGCTGAAATAGTTAATCTTTAGTAAATTGTGGTTGATAAATATAAGAGAGCGCTGTTGAGCGCGATACAATTATTTAACCAGTCTTATTACACTAATTGTTATCCCACACTTTGTTTCCTCCGTTTTTACTGAAGCATTTGGTCTGTATTTATGTAATAGCACTGCAGCTGTACTAACTACGAGGATATAATTCACTTCGTAACTAGCTATCATATAGTCAAGGCGCTTCGTATATTTTATAAAAGCTTTTATTTAACTTACAACGTATATTTGTTAGGGTGGAATCTTACAATTCAATTTTGGAGCAGATATCTTCAATCGACTGAGCTGAAATTTTGCATACATACATATTATGTATATCGAGAGAGAGATTCCATGGATTCATCGTGCAGGTGCCGGGTCCATCGCCTTGCAGAGGAAGGAACCATAGCAGTGCCCGGGACTTGTGACCCAGGTGTAGGTTTAGGAGCGCGCTCTTTATAGTGAATCTGCTGGCCTTCTGGTCGTGCAGATGTCCATGGGCGCCGGTAGGCACTTCGGTTCCTGCTGCCTGCTCGTCTGCCACCTTGTAACTTAAATAAATAAATAATTTTCTTAGGTATTTAAAAGTGCTCATATAATACATATTATAATTAGAAGTATCAATGTTTGGGAAGGCTCTTGCCTCTAAGATACGGCCTTACCTTGTTTAAGGGCCAAGATACTATTGTATTATGTTACGTGGGTTTATAAAAAAAACAAGTGTATTTTAGACCACACGACTGAAGTAAGACTTCTTTAGCTCTATCTATATGGATGTATATATGTCGCAGCCATCTAGGCTTAATTAGCCGGTCAATTAACAGTCTAGTCACTTTACTGAATAGCGCCGTTTAACGAGCTTCCTGAATGATATTCAGCCATATGATCAAACAGCTAGGCAAATGACTTACTTTGGCGACGTATCATCACTTGCCTGGCGTATGCAAAATTTAATGAAAATTATTACAATAGAAGAATGTAGTTGTAACAGACACGTTGGTGTCTTCTCCGAGTTCTTATTGACGAGGGTATCAATAATGCACCAACTTGACATATACTTCTTAAAGACTATATATTTCGCAAGCACTTTTATTTACAGCGGATAATCACAGAGTTTTGGGAACGTGCCGACCAACAATTTGGCACCAGCTTATTTACTAAATGGGGGCCGACACTAGTACGCACCCTACACAAGTAACATCTGAGCGTTTTTTATTAATTTAATTTATTGTTTATCTCGATTCCGTATAGTTTACGATTATCTGTTAGTAATGTGAGGTGGTACCTCATCGGTGGTGTCGACAGGCGCCCCGGCTCGTATCAAGCTGGACACGCGGCCAGCGTCCCCGCGCGCCGCCGCTTCGAGCAGTGCGCCTCCGCCCATGCGCCTACACCATCACTGGAACAACAGAGAACATAAGTAAATAAGAGTCTCAAAAGAGTCAGAACATAAATAAATAGTCAAAATAAAAATAAATGAAATGGTCAAGAGTGTGTCAAGACACATTTTTATAGAAGGGCTTCGTGTCTCGTACGCGGTATTTGTTATATAACTTTTAAAATTGTCTGATTTCGGTCAATAATTTTCATATTGAATTTTTAGCATGTTTTATCAACACCGACGATTTCAAGTGTCTACATCTAATAGATTGAAAATCCTAGGGGGGAGATCACCTTGAAACACACCCATGGTATTCACAATAAAAGAACTACCTACCTATATATGGAGCTGTTTCGAGAATAAAAAACTAGTTCGGTAGTTACAACTTAGGATAAAATTGCGACTTTACGTACACAATAGGGGAAGTCACTTGGAGTAAGAATGTTATTTAGGCTAAATTACAAAATGTCTTAATTGTACCTCAGTTAATGAACTGTTACTGTTTTAAAATTTAAATTGTGTTTCTGTTTTATTTATATCTATCCTTATTATACCTATCTAATTATTTATAAACTAAGGGAAACGAAAAACGTCAATGCAAAATTGTGATGCTAAATATAAAATAAGAACTAGAAATTTGATATTAGTCTTGCTGTGCCCGCCACTTCGCCCGCGTAAAATTAGGTAAAATAACACAGTCAATTTTAGCGTGATGATATATATGCCTTCCTCGATAAATGGGCTATTTAACACTGAAAGAATTTTTCAAATCGGAACAGTAGTTCCTGAGTAAATTCAAGCAAATATGTGTGTGTGTGTGTGTGTGTGCGTGTGTGCGCGTGTGCGCGTGTGCGTGCGCGTGCGCGTGCGCTTGCGCTTGCGCGTGTGTGTGTGTGTATGCTTGCCTCTGGCATCATATCTCCCGAAGAGATGAGGCGATTTCAATTTATTTATTTTTTTATATTAAAGGTGGCTTATGTGCGAGTGTTCTTAGACATTTTTGATGAAAATCGGTTGAGCCGTTTAAAAGTTGTGAGGGGTGAAAGTGGAGAAATCAATTAAACGATAGGAAGCCAATATATACAAGTGGGGTATCAAATGAAAAGGTTTGACTTGTGTATTACAAAATCGGGTATTAGAAGAGGGGGGAGGGGTTAATGGCGTAGGAGATTAATTTACTGAATTCAACGAACATATCCGTGTGGAGTATCGGAGGTTTTTTTTAATTTCGAATTTAATACAGAAATTCATTTAAATGATTTACCGCTCTATTCTCATCTGATATCTTCGGTGTATCCGATCCAAAATTAACTACATTACTCACTTCAAAAAGGTGCGTAATCTGTCTTTCTCCGTCACTTGAGTCTCGTAACACGCTCTCCTATATCCGTGACATTCGTCTTCGAATCACCGTGTTACGAACTCGGTCTCAACTAGATTTCGATTTAGTTCGTACGAACGTGCGATCAAACATATTGATTTGTAAGAATTGTCCTAATTGAAGTTCACGCGATCGCATGGGCATCAATTTGGACGTTTCATACGTGTTTAAATGTGAACTAAGTTTGCTCGCATCGCGCATTGCGTTATCGGGACGACGCCTCAAACTGATGCCTAGCATGCCGCGATCGACCCCCAAGTAAACGAGAAAAGGGGAGGAGGATGAAGAAGAGTGGGACGTACCTTCCTCCTGGCGATGAGGGGGTGGGTTTGTGGGGGTCAAGCGCCGCGCTCGCGCAGCACGTGGCGGCCGTGCAGCAGCAGCACGGGCGGCGACAGCTCCGTCTCCGTCCGCAGCACGGCGCTGCACACGGCCGCCGACGCCGGGCCCCACTCCTCCGTGGGCCGCGCCAACACTCGGGCTTTCTGCCAACATTCACCCGAAATATTGCTGACTGCCACTCGAGTTAACTATTAAATAACGATACGACTTGGGGACCTTCAAGAAAAGAGCATACTCATTTCTCGAAGGCCGGCAACGCATCTGCGGTCCCTCTGGTGTTGCAGTTGTCCATGGGCGTCGTTAGTCACTTGGGTGAAAGCCGGCTGCTCGTTTCGTAAAATAGTGGGACCCGATTAATTTCACTTTGTGATATTAATCGTAATTAGAGGTAGCGCCATGCTTGTAGCCGAATTGGGATAATATAGGATTCTAATGGCGAAAGAATCTTTCAAATCGGTCCAGTAGTTACAAAAACCATTCATTGCTTCATTGCAAAAAATCAATCAATCAAATCTTTCATTTTTATTATATTAGTAATTCCAAATATTGTGAACATTCTTATTGATTCGATAAGAAGAAGAAGAAGAATATTAATATAGATATGATACTTATTCACTTAAGTACCAACACTTACTCATAGGGCGGTTAGAAAACAATTGCTACACACATACATATGCATTAGTCGACCAAGAAATTGCTTTGCCACGATAGGGTCGAATTCCATTTGCATGTCAATTAGTTAAAAGGCTTATTTTTGCTTGTTATGCATTATGTTAATTTCTGATAAGCAAAATTTTCTTTAACTAGGAGCTGTCATTTAAAATGGTAAACTACTACACTTTACCAGGATAAAGTATTTTTTAAAGTACAGGTTTTTTTTCTATTTTGTTCATTATTTATAGCTCAAAGTCTCAAAAGCTGTCAAGGTATGATGTTCCTATTAATAAATCGTCTGTACCGTTAGTAAGAAAGGAATGTACTACGGGCCGTGTACTATGCATATCGGACCGGCTGTCTGGACGTCGTCGAAAATAAAACTAAAAACGGGATTCATGGTTAAGATGAATGGCCAACAAGAAGAGCAAGTCATGCCGTGCTCCAATCATACACGTATGTCAATGAGCTATAGCTGTATTAGCTCCAATCAATACCAAATGAAGATTGCTTAGATTGGCCGTAATCCGGTTATGTTTTGTAGGTATTTGGGTTGATTAAAGTCAATTTACTTGGAAGCTAATATTTTATTATCTTTTCATTTGTTACGTCAGAATTATAATCTTTTCATCCTGGTAATATTCAAAGTGCATGCATGAAAATGGAAAATTCTTTAAGAGTTTACCCCACGATTCTTTAGAAGTTATTGGCATCAGATCAAGAGCTTTTTAACCGCGCGTTAAAAAAGCGTTCAAATAAAACATATGAACTCACAAGTTTGCGTTCACACGACAGCGCTTTTATAGCGCAACGCTTTTTTGTCAAGCAATGTTCTATTTTCAACGCAAGTTATATACATATATGGTATATTTTCGTATCGACGACACTGAAAAAGCGCCAACGCCGAGATTTAACGCAACGCTTTTTTAACTCATCTGCGAATGAGGTCATAGGAGAAAATAATGTATATTCTAGATTCCAATACATTCTCATTCAATATTCACTCATAACATTGACTCATCTCCCAGGAAAGAGGAAGATGGATCAAGAGGGGAGAGGCCTTTGCCCAGCAGTGGGGCACAATAGGCTAATTAAAACAAATCCAGTCTGCTTCTCTATATACATCTGAGATAATTCTATAAGTGGCTGATAAAATTTCAATAAGTTATTAGTGTCACAGAGTTCAGTGACAATAATGAAGGCCTACTATTTTGGGTGCCTTCCGAAACACAGTGTAAGAATAATTAAATAAGATTGTTCAAATAATTAGGTGATATAACCATTATTATGCCTTTCATTTAATTTACTTTAATGCCGGCGCCGGACATAGCTCAAAGTGTTTGTACATTTTTGTCCTTGAAGACTACAAAGTACTACAAACCTTAGTGCACCTACACAAAGTCCCCGGCCACACTACATGATCATTGAAATGATCATTCAAATGAAGCTATGTCTGGCGCCGGGTTAAAAATAATTCAGGCTTTGATTTTCTTAGTATCTATACAAATATAAAAAGCTGATTTATTGTTTGTTTACTTGAACGGGATAATCTCAGGAACTACTGGTCTGATTTGAAAAATTATTTAAGTGTTAGATAGCCCATTTATCGAGGAAGGCTATAGGCTATATATCGTCATGCTCAAATCAAATGCAATGTTTACTTAATTTTACACGGACGAAGTAGCGTATAAAACGTACAAATAAGTTTGAACCGTTCACCTGTATTTGTTAAACAACTATGTTTTAACAGTTCTTGCTGTAATTTTATTGAGTACCCTAAGACCTATCCTTCAAGAAAGGAGCATACTCATTTTTCAAAGGCCGGCAACGCATTTGCGGCCCCCGGGTATTGCAGTTGTCCATTGGCGTCGATAGTCACTCGAGTGACCTCACCGCTTGCTCGTTTGCTTGGGAGACTGTACAAGGGTTATTGACAAATACATATTGACCGGCTGTAAGTAATTTTAGGGTTCCGTAGTCCCACAAAGAACACTTATAGTATCGCTCAGACCATTCGTCTGTCCACCTGCAAAGTGGTCCCCCCACTAGGATTTCCAAACTATTAGATGCAAAGACTTGAAATTTTCTATGTTAATACAAAATGCAAAAAACCAATAAGGAAATTAATTTTAGCGAAATCTGTCAACAATTTTTGAAATTGTTGTAGAACAACTTTATCAACGCAACCCTTCTATATAAGCGTGTCTTAAGACGGTCTTTGTTACATTGTTTTTCTTAAAACTATTTCTTTTTAAAATATTAATAAAAACAATAACTTCTTTTACTTTTAAGTCGAATACGAGTAGGCCTTCCCATCCCGAATTTGGTTGGTAGTTTATCTGTTATCACAAGCGAATCGTTCATTCCAAACTGATAACACTGATAAAATCCCGCCCCCAATATCATTAAAGAAAATTCGCTAAGAAATCGCAAGATTCATATATCAACATAGTAAAATACAAAGTCGCTTCCCGATCTTGTACGCTTATATCTTTAAAACTACGCAATCTTAAAGCAGTTCTCGTCAAAAAGGGGTCGTTCAATGGACATCTTCACGACCAGGAGGCTAGCATGTGCGTTGCCGGGCCTTTAATGACGAGTTTCGGCCACCGGGAAGTCTCACAAACCGAAAGAAACGCGACAACAACCCCTATCTACATAATGACGATAAGCAAAAATTATACTTCTTTCTGTCCTTCCATGAGATTTTTAGTTGTACTATCTGTACCCCACTACTTCGTCCGCGTGGGCCACTCTTATCACTTAGGAGTTTAACAAATAGTTTTTGTTAAGGATTAATATCACGTTTATAAAACCTGTTTTAAAATAATGCATTATTTTAAATTTGGTTAGAATAAAAAAAGGTTCTAGTGAGCCAACGTTAAAAGAGAGACGTATGCTGTAGCGGAATTTAATTTAGATCTTTTAAAAGGGAACAAGTCTGTCCTACATGATTTTTGAAAACAAACAAATTCTTCAGCTTTATATACTAGTATATAAAGATATAGATTGCATTCGAATATCGAACGCCACTGTTATGTACAGTTACATACATACAATAGAACTGAAGGCTGGATACCAAAGCCAGTAAATCGTCTGTATCGTTATATAGACAAGACCTTATTTTCTTAATAACTAAATATAAATTGTATTTACTGCCTTATACATATAAAAGACAGTTAATAGAAGTTATATTTATTAAGCTGTATAGTGGCATGACACAAAGTCATTGCATATAAACGGTGAAAGAAAATTACCTACGTATCTGTCCGCCATTCTCTCAAAGAGATAGTGATGTATTATAGACAGTTATTACTTTATTTATTAAGTATTAACCAACCTGGTGGTAGTGCAACTGTCCATGGGGGTTGGTAGTCAATCAGGTAAACCATCTTTATTTATACTCCATTTTTATTATATTTCGAACCGTTCGAATTGGACGAGTCGACTTTACTTAGGATGAAAATGTTCGCGCTAGTTCCACAGGTGTCAAGTCTTTATCGTGTCACAGTTTTAATCAATGCCAATGCAACCCGCGTTGACACTAAGGAGGGTCAGCTGTGGGTCTAATACGAATATTTTCATCCTAAATATGGTCGATTCGTCGACGTCGAACGGTTCGAAACGTTCGTGCTAGGGATTCTGAAGATATAATCATTATGAAAATATCGTTCCGACCTACTTTATCTTAAGGAATCCTGGTATTCACTTAAGTATTTAATCGTATTTAGGCACGTATAAAATTGAAGAAACTCACACTGACACTCAGGGAGTTCCAACAAAAGTGAAAACGAATCCTCTGAGGTATCGGTAACGTTGACGTCAAAGTCAAAGTCAAACGTTCGGCGACGATGACGTGAATTCATCGGTTTTATCGATATCGCACATGTAAGTTTTTCGTTTATTAATATTGACACGTAAAAATTTAAATTATCACTCTATATCTTTAAATTACTTAAATTAAGATCATAATTGTTAATTTGCAAGCTAAAAAGTATTAGTACAATATCTTCTTCTTCTTCCTAGCGTTATCCCGGTTAAGTACCAGGGTCTGCTTAGTTTGCAGAGGATTTGGCTGTGGGGCGAGTTAAGATAACCGATTGCCATCTGACGTCATCCTCGGAACCCCCACGATCTTTCACGCCGATTTCATGTGAGGAAGAGGTACTGGTACCCGGGCGCGCCGGCCCAATTCGGCTACAAGCATGGCGCTACCTCTAATTAAATTACCTCTAATTAAAGTTCTTAATTTTTGAAGAAGTAATTCTTCAAAGATTAAGAATAAAATTATCGTAGTAAGAAGAAAATCTTACTGAGCGGTTAATGATTTCATTCCTTCTATTATCGTACGTATGGCTTTTTGTCCAAGCAAGCAGGTGATTTCACTACCACAAAACTGGTCGTGGAGGTGCATTCACATTATCATCATCACCACCTCCACCACCATAATCATCATCATCACCACCATCATAATCATCATCGCCATCGTCACCACCACCACCACCATCATAATCAGCATCATCGGGTATTCGAAAATAAGCATAAGCTGGAGAAAACTTCTACAGTCCTCAGCAATTGTCTACAATTGATAGTAGCCAGTTGTTGAGTTTATGGAAGGGGCGATCGCTATCTTAAGCAGTTCTTACCGCGGCCAGGTAATACATGGGTGACAAATATCCGACCTCCTCAGTGTTTCGGAAGGTTCGTAAAACAGTGGATCTCGATTAATGGCAGTGATTAATATTAATCATGAAGTTGTAGAGATGACCGGGGATGACGTCAGACTGGAGTCAGTCCACTTGACTCGCCCCACAGCCACACCACCACATCCTCTGCAATATAAGCGAACCATGATACTCGACCTAGGTAACGCTAGGAAGATTCGAAATGGTAACCAGAACCTATGTAGGGAACTTCCCGTTGACCTAGAATCATGAAATTTGGCAAGAAGCTATATCTAGAAGTACATGTATAGGAAAAATTATATCACAAAGAATGGGTACAAATATGGGCTTATAGCTTTAGAGAGTAATCGTTCCCCCTAAAAAGAAGTTGCAAAAAAAGCCTGTCATAGACAAACAAAATGTTTTTTTTTTTAAAATCAGTCTATAGTGTCCCACGGCTAGGCAAAAGCCTCCCACCTTTCAAACCATTCTTTCATATTCTGGGCTAATTGAAATCACATCTTTCCCGCATAAACGGGACAAAATAATTGGAGGATAATTATTAAAAACGTTATATCCCTCTACAGAATTACCTATCGGTACTATGGGGTAAGTTTGCCAGTGAGATTCTGGTGCAAAATTGGGACGGAGCCTTGGACGACCTGACCAAGTTGCGCGAGTTTATAGACAACGGGGGAGCGGGCGCGACGGCCAGCAATATGCAGGCACTGCAGCAGAGAACCTGGCTGGTGCACTGGTCGTTGTTCGTGTTCTTCAACCACGTCAAGGGCCGGGACCTTATCATCGAAATGTTCCTTTACAAACCACTGTGAGTTGTTTGAAATCTAAAAATCCCCAGTATTGCTGTTTTCTTATTAAAGCCACATCTAGTGTTTTATATAAATGACATAGCTTTTCGTAGAAAAAGAAAATAAGAGAATTATTATTAGTATATAGTTTCCCTTAGGTGAGAGGGGGGCGGTCAGCTCAAGACAATTTACTGAGCTAGAGTCGGATCGGTATTTATTTGAAGGCACGGCATTTTGCAATACTGCGTTGTGTTCACGTGACTATATACAAGAGGAAAGTAAAGTTGACTGTCTTGTTGTCGCCGGCTAGTACTCATTTAATTAACTTTTAATTACTATGTGATATTACGTAATGAAATATTTGAGAAGAGCCCACGACAAAACTTTGTTGGGTCTTTCTATATATTAAAACCATGTCACAATAAATCATACGCGAGTAGATAAATTTATGGAGCTTTTTCGTCGCTTACTTACTAATTAAATGTTTTTTTTTAAATTTGATAAGGATTTTTTAGCAACGCGTAAAGCCTACTATTAGGTAAGAAATTGCCAAGAAACGTCATATTGTATGAACCAAGGTACGATTCCCGAACGGTTCAAATTAGTAATAAATTTTAAAACTTTACACATTTATGGTATGGGTTTTCAAGACAAGGAGCACACTAATTTTTCAAATGCCGGAAACACATCTGCGAGCCCGTTTACTAACAGTTGCAATAGGTCATAGGCATCCCCATATTTCCTTCCATACAGTGAAGCGAATTTACTCTCGTTAAAATATTAAAAGTCACTCAAAGCTGACTGGTCAAACAGTCAAAGAAACGGCTGTATTAATGAAGGAGCTGCTTAAACAGTCAAACACGCGACGCAGCCCTGGCGAGTTAACATCATTAAAGGGAAAGGGAAAGGGAAAGGGAAAGGGAAAGGGAAAGGGAAAGGGAAAGGGAAAGGGAAAGGGAAAGGGAAATAATATTATAGAATGTACTAAATAGTAAGTAACACAACGTCTGTCGGGTCCGCTAATTCTTTATAAAAACTTATGATATATATAAAATATCTTTCGTTTGTATGTGGGAGAGTCTTAACAACAGCAGGGCTGGTACAGTTATTTGATTTTGTTGCATCCATCGTGAAGTCGATGAACGCATTAACACAATAAAAATGCATATATTAGGAAAAAGAGAAAACGTTAGATTGACTTCCAATTCTGAACCGATACGAGTTTCAATCAAAAATTATAAAGTATTTAGCTGTTTTCCGCGACTTCGTCCGCGCAAAATTGCAATAGTCCAAAGACCTGCTTAATCTGAACCTATAAAAAACTATAACCTCCTTGCCAAATTTCATCTTTGTACATCCCGCAGTTTTCGCGATTTAGTTTTAGGTGAGCTTTCGCTGTTATATACATAGATTTCTATATTGATTATATTGTAGAAAGAGAGAGACGAATTTCTTAGCATTCCATGGATTCACCGTGCGGGTGCCGGGTCCGTCGTGTTGCAGAGGAAGGAACCATAGCAGTACCCGGGACTTGTGACCCAGGTGTAGGTTTAAGAGCGCGCTCTTTATAGGGATCTACTAGTGCGGCTGTAGATGTCGTTTCGAGCCACCGGCTTTCACCCAAGTGACTACCGACGATGAAGATGGCAATACCTGTAACCGCTCATTTCCGATATGAATGATTATCGTAACCTTATTTAGGACATTAAATGTTGCCTTATCACGAAGTTTGCGTTACGATGTCAGATACACCCTGTATATCAATCCATTTTTTTTTTAAAGTAAAATTAATTTGACTTCGCATGTGGTTTTTCATTTCACTTTTGCAAATTAACTAAATCGCATCGAAATATCCATATAAACAGACTGTTACATACATATTATTAATAGGAATTCACTCTCTGACGGGCGACGAAAGACAGGAGTGAGTGACAAACGCCGCGGTAGGTAAGGTAGACCTTAATGACGACTTCCCGATCTGGGGATTTTTATTTTTTATCATCGAGTAAACGTCAGTCTGAAAAGAGCTTTTAAAATTATATATTAATGAAATACGATTCAGTTTATTTCCTTCATCAACAATTTTATTAGCATTGTTTTCGAAATATAATTCCTATAAAGATAACAAAATGTATATTACATTGAATAAATATGCATAATTAATACAATAAATAACGTTACTAAATATTATTAATGTCATTTATGGTTTTTTTTTTTATATAACAAGGTGCAAACGAGCAGGCGGCTCACCCAAGCTACTACCGACGCCCATGGACAACTGCAACACCAGAGGGCTCGCAGCCTCAGTATTTGGTATTAATTTTGTTTTTCAACTACTCGTTCCTCAGAAATCCTGCAATGGTTTCTTTTTTCCTTTTGAAAACATGCATACATATAATACATCCCAGACTCGATGCGGGAATCGAACCCATGACCTCGAGAGCGGAAGGCAGGGTGGAGGCGGTCGTATATTTGAAAATCAGCGTAAGTTTGGCTGGTCACCCATCTATCACTCGGCCGCGGTTAGAGCTACTTAACCTAGCGATCGACGTAAATACAGTCCTCTGATTAAGCTACTTAAATAAATATATACACGACATAAATGGCACACGGACGTCTGTTCCTAAGGTAGACTACTAATTTTCCTGTGTTATAGGTAACAGACGCCTGCTATACACAAATATATAATTTTTGTAGAAATATATAAAGACACACAAATACACCCAGACTAGAGGCGGGAATTGAACCTACGACTTCCGGAGCGGATGGCTAGGTCACTGTCCACTGCGGCAACGGGTCAGTCCGTTCACTTAATTTCGTACATTTTTGTTTGCAGGTATCTGAACGCCATTCAGACGATGTGCCCACACATCCTCCGGTATTTGGCGACCGCTGTCATCATCAACCGATCACGTCGGAACGCGCTCAAAGACCTCGTCAAGGTCATTCAGCAAGAAGCATACACTTACAGGTATGTTAGAAGACGGCACTATCCGAAAATAAACGCTGTAATTCCAAAGGCTAGATTAGTGGCCAGATTTCTTTACATCGTAGGAATATTTTTTTTTTCTGATGGGGCCCGCACAGCGGATGCACTTCGACCCGGCCGGATCTTTTGTACTACCGTGATCATCTCTGAAGAAGCAGTAGACGGCGCCCTCCGCAACGTTCTAGAATTGGTAATAAATGTTGTCTTTTACTAAATTAATGCCATGTTTCTTTTTAATTCTCTGTCAAAATCGTTCAATTCTATTTTTTTACTAAATTATTTTATTAGAGTTCCGTATCACCAAAAGAAAAAAGGAACCCTTATAAAAATGCTTCGACGTTTGTCCGTCCATCTGTCGGTTTGTCAAAATATTATTAATACAATTACTTAATACCGAATACTGAGATTTGCGGTCTTTTAAAGCTAAGAAAAATGAACCCTTATAAGCTTACGCAATCAAAAGGAATCGTCATTTATGTCGCATTTCCCATATTAGAACCTTCGTAAAGGGAATCAAATATAGATTTGATGGGATATGGATATGGGCTGCTTCCCGTTGATTTCGAATCATGAAATTTGGCAAAGCATACTGTTATGTGTTTTTGGAAAAAGCTATACTTTGAAGTATATAAGAAAACATCCGAATCCGTAAATTTGTACTTACATTACAAAAAAACTTGCGATGACTTCGTTCAATTAATAGGAATCTTATGAAAAGTATAAATCTTAAAATAACCTAGTAAAATATTACGTGATGGTACGCAAACCCTAGTGCGCGAGTACTTGCCCGGTTATTAACCATTGTTTGGGAATCATGCAGTTTGGTTACTTTTCCCAAAAATGCACGAATATTTTTCTTTTCTTCTCGAAATTCTTAAAGCAGATCTAAGCGTTCTTGTAAGTTCACGGGGATGACGTCGCGGGAAAAAGCGAGTATCTATTTTTTTTGTGAAGATAGAAATGGCCTAGTCTACACCAAAGATTGCTTTGACAGTTAGATTAAGCGTAATTTTAATGAAGACTCCAGGCGTCAGGTTTGGCAAGATCAGTACTTGATTATTATTATTTTAAACGATTTGATATGTCATACTACTGAGCAAAGATCCTTACCAAATCATTTCATTTGTGGTCCATACCCGTGTACAATTACTCTGCAAAGGTCTGCAGATGGCAAATCTATAGGTGGTCTATTCTTACACTAAAACTAACTTTTGCATCCTGGTACTACTAGAAGGCGACTCGGCAGACCACGATGACGACCTCGATAAATGCCTGATAAGAAAATCGAAACACCTTGCAAGTTTATGTTCAGAAGAATATGTACATTTAGGGATATACGTCAAAGGAAATGGAAATGTGAGAAGGCACACCAAGGTGGAAGGTGTGGGAACGAAGGTCGATATGCTCAACTACCGCAAAGGAAGATTTAGTTTCCGGGCTAGTTGAAGTTGCCCGGGGCGGCCGCGCCTCGCCGACCGTTGTTCGTCGGAAGGTCTATATATAGTAACCGTAAGTAAAAACTTTGCTAGCGTGAGTTAGTTGGTATGGAGATTTTCAGTGTTTGTACTGCGGTCGTCGTCATCCGTACAGCGCCATCTAGTTTGCTTTGGTGTAACCTTGATGGAGTTATCAGAAATTCATTTTCATTTTATTCCTTCTGAGGAATATCAAAGAGGGCAATCGGGACTTCTGTCGCTTTCTATAATTTAAATTAAACCGTAATTCATGTTTGAAACCGCTGAAAAATCCCCGTGATATAAGATTTTGCCTCATTCTCCTACTTTAATTATAAAATCCTCATTCTAAATTAAAATACTCGTAATTTATATATTAGTACGTGAAGCAAAACATTAGGTACAATTTTACGAAAATCGTAAGAGAAGTATGAAATTTGGCACAATATTTCATATTTATTTTTCATCAAAATCGGTCAAGCCGTTTCTGTGGAGTCTGGTAATTAACAATGTGACCCCAGAATTTTATATATGAGATTGTATATTATAAAAAATATCAGTATTCGCACACCTTCTTCTTTTTGACCTAAACTTTTCATTAAAGACAACGCATCTGCTTGCCTCGTGGTCGTGCAGATGTCCATGGGCGTCAACAGGGACTTAGCTTGCTGCATGCTCGTTTGCCCCTTATAACAGATACCATAAAGCTTTCAGTAAAAAAAAGCAGCATCCAAACCGGTCTATTTATTTAGAAGCTACAACGTCACAGACACACAGACGCGTCAAACTTAAAACACCCGTTTTGTGTCGAGGGTTAAACTATGCGAACTAAGCTGACGTTAAAGATTTCTATTAAGATGTTTAGAAAGTATAAAAAGAAGAAAAGCACTGCCCGGAGAGTATTCGTGCCAGAAAAAAGAAATCGCCCAAACACTTATTTAATTTTTTAATCGCTTACCGACGCCAACGTTCTGCGTGAGGGCCTATATAGTTTTTTTTAACCCGGAAAATGCGTAAAGTAGTATCATTGTTATCTATTTAATATTTATTTTAAAATTTCTGACATATTTTCAATTTAATTTTATGTTTATTACAAAAAGATGTAAAAAAATAACACATACTAATACTGTCGACAAGAATATCAGATACCTTCAATATAAATTAAATTATTTGTTTTTTTAAATAGCGTGCAATGTCTCACTGTTGGGCAAGAGCCAACCCTTTCCTTGATCATATACTTCTATTTCGAGCTCTCCGAATCCACTCCGTCATATGAAGGCAAAAATCATGGTCTCTTCACCCAAACCTTTGACATTTATCCTGCCATCTCCAAAACCGTACACACCCTATTCTCTACCACCATCAGAGACCTACCGATGTGCGCACGCGCAGCTCGCCTCTATAGAATCTGGATCTTCAAGCGACGCGCGAAGAAAAATAAATCTTTTAACTTTCTTAGGAAACTCTTTCGATAGACGTTTTGAGTGATATAGATATGAGAACAGTTCTGCTTTTCGTCGCTTTTGGACTATTGGTACGTGTTATTTTTTGGCTTTTTTTTGGTAGAGTGCTGAAAAAAAATATTTTTAATTATTTTCTGACTGAAAAACCTTTTTGAGCGGTAATAAATTCATACGTTTAAATTTTACGAGTATTAATAAACTTTACTAATTGATATGTGATATTTATTTTTTATTTTTTAGTGTTCTTCTAAACAAAAATATATATCTAATTTTATATGTATTCGTCTCCCTATAAACTAATTTCATTCGTTAATATTCCATTTATTCCGAATTATACCATACCAAGTTCAATAAACATAAATAAGACTTAGAATGTATGATTTTTTTTAAAACATATATGTCTCAAATTCCAAACTGGTCTTTAAACCACAAAGGCTAATAAATAACTTCTCATCATATTATAAAGATTAAATATTAATTTAGCACCAATAACTAAAGATTTTCTTGTCAAAATTTTCACGTTATATTTGCGTTGCGTCTAATATATTAATCATTAATAGATTTATTTCGTAAAAAAAGAAGCATGTCCTTCACTAATTCCTCTTGGTGGCTCAAAGTTTCCGAACCAATGGTAGATTTATTTTGACTTTTGACAGTTGAATTTGTATTTTTTTGAACACGCTCATGTACACGTTAAGCCGTTAACGGATTATTATCCCTTATTAATCATCTCTTTATAATAATTAAGTAGCTGTTAAACTTGCAAGATCCCTTGGACCAATTTGTCCTATAAATATAGTAATGTATTGATGTTTACTATGTGACTGTGTCTGTTAAGATGAAGTTAAGAAGTTAACATGACCGATTGCCATCTAACGTCATACTCCGAACCCCAACGATCTCTGCAACCTCAAGAGTAATATCACTCAGTGACATTAATCGGATCCCACTGTTTCACGTGCCTTCCGAAATACGGAGGAGGTTGGATATCAAATATAAACCAGTGTTTGAATGAGTCACCCACCTATCCCCATTTATATATATAATATACCAGATCCGGCAGATGTCCTGTCCGGACATTGGCTTTCTCTTACAATTAACTATAAAAACATAACGCCACCTATTGGTTGCTCGTACCGCCCGCCGGCCGCCCTTTACAGCTCCGTACTTGAAATCTCTCTTATCTTCTAAGATATTAATTTTAACGATATGCTGTAAAGGGCAATTTTTATCTGCATAAAATTTACAACGTATCTAGCGTATTCAAATAGATAAGGATTTACATGATAGTTTTTAAAATAGTTTCGTAAGTAGTTTATTATTTTTTTTTAATGTAAAAGTAAAAAATTGTTCTGTGGATTATACATAGGAGGTAGATATATGTCATTACTGACTTTCTTATAGATCTTTTTAAGATATACTATTCTGTAGTACATTATTTTGACCTATCTCGCAAGGTTTAGCCAGCGCACGCAATGTAAGCTCACAAAATTACGTCTTTCTACGACATCACATTACAAATCAACGAAATTCACGGCTTTTATGTCCTATACTATATAAGTATTATACATGTAAACCTTCCTCGTGAATTACTCCATCCATTGGTGAAAACCTCATGTTAATCAGTTTAGTAGTTTTTGAGTTTATCGCGAACATATATACAGACAAACGCGGCGGAGGACTTTGTTTTATAATACATAAGTCTATATTTATATATATAAGTTACATAATATACAAAGTCGTGTAGGTACAACACAAAAACTTACTTCAATAATATTATTGGTTGCAGAGCGATAAATCGGCGGTTATTGTTAGTTCTCGCGTGATTAACTCGGTCAATGGTGAAGTTTACTGCCCACTGAACAGTGCGAATTTCGATCATTTCGTTATTTTAATGAATATTTGATGATCACTGGAGTTACTGTGCAAAACCGTGCAAAAAATAAAGTCTCAATAGTCCAAAGGTTGATGGATATACTGAAATTTGTAAGGTGCTTGGTTCAAACCTCGATTCCGGTGGACTATCGCTTTGATCAGTATTAAAACAACCTTTAAAAAATGCTTTAAATAGTCTGATCGGTCAAGTTTTCGAGGCGGAAACCAAACCCACGACCCCTCGAACGGAAGACACGATCACTGCCCACTGCGCCAACGGGCCAGTCACTCAGATACGGTAGTCTATACTATTTATTATAATAAAACTTACCGTTTAGATGAAAGTCGCAAAAGAAAATTGTGAATTTTTTTCTTAATTTTGTTTTAAGCAATCCAACCTTTGAGCTGTATAGGAAATATTTTAATTTGCACTGGCAAAAAAAGTACCAGTCGGATCTTTTTATACTAATAAAAAGTTCCGACTGGTACTTTGAAAGGTCTAAAATACAAATGACCGCAGGTGACTTTCAGACCAAGAAGTGTCAGAGGTTCCCAAACATTTTTTACTCATAGACCACGTCCAAAATTTAGATAGCTCCTGATAACTGCAGGGGCCCAACCAACTTTTCAGACCAATTAATGCTCAATTGAGCATTAATTAATTGAGCATAAATAATTATTTAATTTAGAAAACTTCCCATTCGTAGTTGTAAAAATAGTATTTCTTCCTGTGTTATTGTCTCGACACGTTGAACGGTTATACGGAATATGCTAGTTTTTATAAGTGAGTGAGAGTAACAGTCGCTGAGCTATTTTAAATACATTCTGCCTACAATGATAGATAAAGTCAAGTCAGTATTTTATTTTTCACTATCGAAAGTAGAAAATTTTCCTTACGAATATTCTCGCTTACGAACTGTGCACCCCCATATTTTGTCTCGCTAACATAAACCCCGTGCAGTCACCAGTGGTCCCCTGGGGGTCCGCCTAGATCACTTTGGCAACCAATGTGTTAGGGTCCTTTTTATGTAACTTTCGGACGGAGGTTTATCGGGTTCGCCAATATTGATGCCTTTTTAACCAACGGAATTCCAAACAAGTTATCGGTTTAGTTCGATGACCCGGGGTTAGCTTAAGATAAACCGATATAACTGGAAATAAATAGTTAATGCGTGTATAAGATTCATTAAAAATTTGAGACAATAATTCTTATGTTATCTATACTACGCCTACATGTCTAATAGGTTTTTCCGGTTTTCAACCGACTTCAAAAAAGGCGAAGGTCCTCAATTCGTTTTGTATTATTTATTTATAACTAAACTTAAATCTATCTTAACAGGTTTAACCTAATTCGATAGTTAAGTTAACTTAAAAACTAACAATTAAACATAAATAAAAAATAACTTTAATTTTTAACAATTACGACGGAGTAACTTATTGGTATTGGATTGGATTATAGACGGAGTAACTTTTATGAACTCGCTCAAGTAACATTGGAATAAATCTAGTTGCTCAGCAACCGCGTTGAGCGTACGGATGGCTCGATTTAACATTTGTTACCTCGGAACTTTCGAGAGGGTTAACCGATTTTGAAGAATATTTTTTTATTTGAAAGCTGATACTTTTAAGGTCCAATTTCAATTTAGGCCGGTTCTGATACTACAAAAAAAAATCTATTCACCCAAAATATTCAGTCGAATTGAGAACATCCTCCCTTATTGACGGCAATTGAAATATTCATTTAAATACATATTCATTTATACCATGGTTTTTCTTAACCCATTGTGTGAGGTAAGAGTAGTGATGCATCTGAGTTGGTCGATTAACATTCGCCGGTCATCTCGATCCCAAATCAGAGGACGTGACGCCTTGATCCCTAACGTCAATGTCAAAACTGTGCAGTCAAATCACGTAGTCTTGATACTTGTGGTTGACAATGACACATTTAAGGTTTATTGTTCTACTATTATGTGTGTGTTATCTGTTATTGTTTCAGTAATGAATACTTGTGTGTGATTGATTATTAACGCCTTATCGATATACATATATACAATTTACAAAAGAAATGAATAAATATATATGTGTAAGGATAGATAAAAAGTAAAAGTGGCCAAGAGCGTTTCAAGACACGCTCATAAAAAGCATCTAATATGCGATAAGGTTAAATAACTTCAAAGGTTCAAATTTTCTTAATGAGTTTTTAGCAAGTCCTATCAACATAGAAAATTTCAAGTCTGTAAAGAAATCTTTAGAAATCCTAGAGCGGGGACTATCTTGCGGCAAACAGACAGACGGACGGATAGAGGGAAATCATTATCCATATAGTTGTCCGTAGTCCTACAAGGGACCCTTATGCATTGTATGCAGTGTTAGAATGGGTCACCCATCTGTCACCGGTAAGAACTGCTTAACCTAGCAATCGACTCTAATGCGGGCTACTGATGAAGCTACCGACTTTGGTACCAGTAACAATAACCTGTTTGGAAAAATAAATAATTTTTGTATTTTGTAAATTTTATTTCATATTATATTCAAATAACTTTCAGGTGTCACAGGATTGCTGGTCTCGAAGTCTGCCAGAAGATGAGAATTCTGTTGTCAGCGTTTACACGACACAAGCGAGCCATGGGGCCAGTGCCAACCTGGATGTATATCGCCAGATCGCCCACAATATAGCAGAAAGGATCACCATGCCCATATATAGGTAAACAAGCCTCCCGACCCGCCTTCACACGGGTGAAGTTGAAAATATATATGTACCAGAATAAAAAGTATAGCACTCAGAGATATATACCTTTCTAGTAGTGAAATAAAATTCAAGTTCGTTTCGATACCCCTACAACCTCACAACTCGGGTGACATCGCATATTTTTCAATTTTATTCATCCATTAAAAATAATAGAAAGAAAACAACAGTTTAATTTTTTTTTTCAATTATTCTGGACCGTTTTTAATTTTGACATGTGCCGTCACAAAGCTTTTGACCCCCTTGCCTATGGTCACACAATGTTGCGTTTTAGTGATGCCCTACCCTTTAACTCGTGACGTACTTATTTATGGATGTCCCCTAATTCGGCGCGTCAGATCCACTATTGGTTTGACGATGAGTCGCCAAGGCCACGTCATGTGGTAACAGTGTGTAACGCTTCGTTAGATATAAGTGACTCGATGACACAGTCGTCCATCTCTCTCATCGCTTTGAGCTCTATTTATATAGTGTATATATAAATCCAGCCGAACTTTCAAGACCAAGTTTGGTTATGCTAATCACATCCATGCTAATAGACGTTAAAGCTAGTGTCGCTGTTGTCGGACACGTCATGGAGGGTCATCATCTATATATGTGTAAAAAAAATTGTGTTAGTTACACAAATTATAGCTTAAGATAGGCTGAACCGAATTGGCTGAAAATCGATGGGGACTGGGGAGGTAGCTTAGAACTAGGAGAAAGAAGGAAATATCTGTCAAAACAACAGAAACGGACACGGGAACGGGAACGGGAAAGGGAAAGGGGAAGGGGAAGGGGAAGGGGAAGGGGAAGGGGAAGGGGAAGGGAAGGGAAGGGGAAGGGGAAGGGGAAGGAAAAGGAAAAGGAAAAGGAAAAGGAAAAGGAAAATGAAAAGGAAAAGGAAAAGGAAAAAAAAGGAAAAGGAAAAGGAAAAGGAAAAGGAAAAAGAAAAGGAAAAGGAAAAGGAAAAGGGAAAGGGAACAAAATGGGAACGGGAACGATAACGGCGACAATATTATAGGATAATAGAATGTAGTAAATAGTAACTTACTCAGCGTTCGGGCAGGACAGCATCTGCCAGTTTCGCTAGTAAAATATAAACATCAAAAACATATTACTGTATTTATTAAATTATTCTTATCTTATTGTACCAAGCGCCCAATTGACCTGCCATTTGGTACGCAATTCCTAATGTAAGAATGTAATAAAGTTATTTTTGCCCGGATTCCAACCCTGACATGGTTTGAGAGAAAAACAACTTTCATCATGTAGGTAGTATATTACGTATGATTAGTAATCTGAACAAAATAAAAACGAGCTTTATGTAAAGGGTTTACAGATTTGACAATCTCCTTATTAGATTATACGGACACATATTTATTTACTTCTTTTCTTTTTCTTCTTCTACAAATGCCTCTCCACTATTGCTAGTTGGCTTCTTAAATCCCTCTTTAATTGTGGCTAGGCAGAAGAGTTCATGGACAGTAATTATGCCAGTCAATTCCCGTATGTTACGCAGCCAAGAGTTCCTGCGCCTTCCCACTCCCCTTTTCCCCTCAATTTCTCTTCAATAAAATGAATTTACGCACCTCAATCAGACTGGAACTCTTGGGCTTTTAAAATTAAAGTACCGGAATACCCACTTAAAACCAGGCCCTCTCCACGATACACTGAAGAGTACACACGTGCCTACCATGACAACTTGGCGTGACTTTATTTATTTATTTTCAATTCATGTACCAAAATAACAAATATACAACAAGTTACAAGGAATTTTGTGGACACAGGATTACTTATAAGAAATTTCTTCCAAAAACACTTAAATGGCAGGAGATTATTGCGAAGAGAGGTGATGTATTTATTTAAGCACCACCAACGATTTAAGTCAGTATTATGGCGGGGTAAGAAGATGCAATTAGCAATTTCCTTTGTAGCCTGCCCATCCTAGGTGGACCGGATTCCTGAGCATTTGCCTGACGAATTTCAGACTGTTTCTCATAGATCGCTACCTCGCAGAATGACATCAGTAAGAAGGGTATCAACCTCCAGCTATCATCACTGTCAAATAAAATACCCATTACATTCGACAAACTTAACTACCGCCCACCATGTAAACATGCTCATTTTACCATATTCGGTTACTGACCTAATCATGATTTGTATTAAAACGCAATAATCACTTACTATTGTTGACAAAAATTCTTGTAACTTTATAATCAGGACTAAGTTAAGTTGTTTGTTAATAATACAAAATTGTAACGCAGTTGACGAAAATTTCGACAAACAACTTTATATATCCCGTAAACACATATCAATTTAATAATAAATGAAATGTACGTAGAATTGTATAGGACTAATTATACAGTCAATAATTAACTAATAAATATAAAAAAGAGTTTGTGTTTGTTTACTTGAACGCGCTAATCTCAGAAACTACCGGTCCGATTTGAAACATTCATTCAATGTTAGATAGCCCATTTATCGAGGAAGGCTATAATTCATCACGCTAAAAATTGTCACCTAATTTTACGCGAACAAAGTCGCTTGGCAGTTCGCATTGAACTTCTGTCGGGTCCGTTAGTAGAAATAACGTTCTACTATCATATAAACTTTTATATATAACATTCCCGTATTATATCCTTTAAAACAAACCTATTGTTAATGTATACTAAATGCGAATATAACGTATGTGTATACACGTGTATAAGATTTAGGTGAAATAAGGAACTATATACATTTTACGACGTGCACCTATTTTGATGATGATATATCCGGAAAGGTACAGTTAACTCAATGTGAGTAAAAGAGACTATCGATAAGATAAAACGTGTTATGAGATTAGTTCCGAGAGCGTCTGCAAGAAAATTAAGTTAAATAGTAGATGAATTATCTCAAAAAAGTATTTGACTACGTCTCAAACAATATTTGTACTACAAGCATATACAACTACAAGTATTTGTTCTAATGATAACATTGTATTTACACTCAACAATATTATCTAATGTATAAAATTTTAACAAAACGAAACCGACTTGAAATTGTCAAAACTGCATCAAATCGAAATCTGACCAGGGGAAGCTCCAGTTATCAAATAGAAAAGAATCATCAAAATAAGTTCACCCAGTCAAAAGCTCTGAGGTAATAAACATAAAAAAGTACAGTCGAATACCTCCTCATTTTGTGAAAAAAGTACAGTCTATTTGAGAACCTCCTCATTTTTTTGAAATCGGGCAAATAAGGGCATCCCGGGCAATTTGGATGCGGGAATCCATTCTCACTGGGCCTTGAAAGAATCTTCTAGTAAAAAATCCAACACAATCAGATTTACTATTATGTTAATTCCAAAAACAACCAATTAAAAACATTATTGTTGTGTACTGATAAGGAATAAAAACCAGAAGTTCATACTGGTTAAAACGGGCAAATATTTATAAATAACATACAAGTTTAAATTAAATAACACGTATAGAATTATCGACTTTCACCAATTAAAGAGACAAAGAGGAGGCAATGTAAATAAACAATTAGCTATAATATGCGATTAATACCTAATGACCTTTATATCTAGGCCATTATTGATTTGCGTCAATGCTCTATCATGCGAACCCCAATTAGGGCTAATCTTAATAGATAAAGCTTACTTTGATCTCAGTTGTTTTCACTAAGACCAGACAAATCCGGATGTTCACGTCATAAATGGTCTCTGTTACGTGTTTATATTCTAGAACAACGGTCGGTAAAAGGTGTCCCGCAGGACACAAGTTGCCCGTGTGCCTTCTTTTTGCGGCCCGTGCCTGTTTTGCAAATGGCTGTCTATTTCTTATAAATAAATAAAAGTTAGTTAATTACATTACAAGATAGTATAGATTTGTCGTATTGCACGAAAATTTTATAAGGGTGGATTCTAATTTCTTAACAATGTGGCCCTCCTGCATCTATTTTTTCAAGATGTGGCCCTTGCCTACCAATAGGTTCCCGATCCCTGGTCTAAAATCTGGATTTTCTTTACCTAAATACGTGAAGATAATTCAGTTAATGTTCCTCCTATGATCTTAATTGATTTCCTTTTTATTCCTTGTGCCGTAGCTATTGACGAACTTAAGTGTTATCAAAAATTACACTACCCTTCTTTCAAATAGATGGTATGGTATAAGGGATAGTATAAGGAAATAAAGAGGTGCAAATTTTTCAGTATGCAAATACAAGTATAAATCTATTTTATAAGGTCCAAATGTACTTTTTAGGGTTCCTGAGTTCTACAAAAACCCTTAGTTTCGCTCTGTATAAACGACCGTCTGCCCGTAGGGTGCCCCCATAGGATTTCCAAACAAAAATGCAGTCGATTTGAAAACCACCTCCCTTCCTTTTCTGAAGTGGGTTGAAATCAGTTGGATGATTGGTAACCTGGAATCTTGACATTCTGTGTTACCTAAACCCTGATAGCATTGAGTAAACAAACTCAATTTCAAGTTTATATTTTAGGTTAAGGGTTAAAAAATAAATTCCAACGTAAGCTCGAATAAATAATACATATAGCTTTGAAAGGAAATACCAAGAAAAGTGGGCAAATGTACAAAATGCTACAAAAACTTTTATTAAATTGTGCAATTTATAGATTAACTGTTTATAAATTCACATTAATTTGAATTTTTAAAGCTCATTCACACGCCTGACTCATCAAAGCAGAGCCTAAACTGACGCTACAAACTCGAGGGTCTTGGATGATTTTCATATTGTAAACACACAAAATCCAACACAACAGGTCACTATTAAATAGTAAAATACTGTACAAACGGGTACGGATGTCAGTAATTTTCTCTATCCTTTTTTTCTTCCGACTTCAGAAAAGAAGGAGGTTCTCAGTTTCGACTGTATTTTTTTTAATATTTGTTGGATAAACCGATTTTGATGATTCTTTAATTTGAAAGCTGTTGCTTCCCTTGTGGTTCTATTTCAATTTGGACTAACAAAGACAATTGGAAGTCGGTTTTTTTTAACAAGAAAGATCAAGTCCAGTCTTGCCAGCGTAGTCTGTAAGATATCGCTCTAACCGATAAAACCGCCCGTGCACACTTTGTTTTATGTATTTTTTTTAATGTTACAAGGGGCAAATGAGCGGACAGCAGGCACCCAAGTGCCTACCGACGCCCATGGACATCTGCACGACCAGAAGGCTAGCAGATGCGTTGCCGGCCTTTATTGTCGAGTTTAGGCCACCGGGAAGTCTCACTAGTCTAATATGTTGGGTTATTATTCATAGTTATTGTTTTGTATTGTGTGCAATAAGTATTATATAAATTATTATTCTAGATAGTATAGAAGGAATGAAACATTTCTTTCGATTGGATTGTTTTGACATATTACCTAGACTGACAGTACGGTAGTGTGAATGCGCTTTAATGCCTACGTGATCAAGAATGAATCAGTGGTAATATAATGTACAAGTGCAGTGTAAGCAATAAGCACAGACGTTTCCTGCTTGATCATGATTAGTATATATCAGGGGTTACCAACTAGTGGTCCGTAAAGTTAAGCTATCTTTTATCAAATTCAATTCAAATTCAAATGATATTTTATTTAAGTAGATTTTTACAAGCTCTTTTGAATCGTCAAATATTTTAAAAGCTACCACTGATTCGGAAGAGTCGGGCCATGAGAAGAATCAGCAAGAAACTCGTTGGGCACTCTTTAAAAAATAGTTCATACAAAGCTGAGTTCAAATTACATTTTTGCATGTTAACTATTAAGTACAAAACTGGAACATGTAATTCCAAGCAGTTTTATCTTTAATACAGTCTTCGACTGTATAATACGCCTTACGAATAAGCGTATTTTTAACATGCTGTTTAAATTTAACAAGAGACAGATGTAATAGGGCATATGAAATTTTAATAAAGAATGGTATAGTCGTGCCCACAAACATTTCTGTACCTTACCCAGGCGCAGGAACGGCGTCACAAGTTTATTCCTGCTTCTAGTTTGCCTGTCAAACATATCACAATTTTTTTTATAGAGGTGAATATTTTTCCTAACAAACATACTATAATAATCTATACATATTTATAAAATTGAAGTTTCTGTTTGTAACGGCGAAGTTATTATTTTTTTTACTTCATGACTAGCAGAAACGCAAGGTAAGACATTTTTATCTGTCTGTCTGTTTGTTTGTTCAGGGTAATGTCCGAAACGATTGGATCGACTTGGACTGGACCTTCACTGGTAGATGGCTGATTTTACAAGGCAGAACATGGTGTACTTCTTTTTTAATTAAATAATTAAGATTCCGCACAAAAATGAAAACACTCAAAATTTAACAAAATTAGGGAATTCACGCGGGCGAAGTCGCGCAATGCAGATAGTTAATAATAAAGTAAAAATCTAACAGAAACATTATAGTTATCAAATATGTACGACCAGTGAAAAGTTCTAGAAAGGGGTATTGACATATCACAAGGGCATGCATCGCATCTGCAAGCGCTCTAAACTGCTAGTCCACGGACGTGGATAGTCGTCTACCTTTTTGAGATTCCTAACAAAATGAACAAAATCTTTTGAGAAAACCCCTTAAACTCTCTTCCTCCTTCCAAAACCCCTTGAGGTTCCTACTAAAATTAACAAATCAAAGTGGTCCGTTTTCAAAAAGGTTGTCAACTACTGGCATATATACATAGATTAACAACTTTATATCAATAAAAATAACGCGCCATTTTCAGCTTGACCTACATATATGGGAGTAAAAAATTGAACTACATACATATATACCGACTAGCAGACCCGACAGACGTTGTCCTGCCCGAACGTTGAGTTATTTACCATTTACTAAATTCTATTATCCTATAACATTATTCCCTGTTCCCGTTCCCAGTACGTTTCCGTTCCATTTCCTTTTTGCTTTCGCTTTGCCATTCCTTTTTTTATTATACAAACCTTGCCCTAACAATAACAAACACAACAGAAAAGAAATTATCCAATTTGGTGCAGTCGTCCGGAAGTTACGCACGTGCATACATTTCAGCGACTCATTTTTATTTGCGACTGTAAATTCAGATGTGAGCTATACTATCTTTCAAGTTGGATCAAACTGTACACGATGTGCAAATTTTATTAAAATCGGTTAAGTAGTTTAGGAGTCCATCGTGGACAAACAACATGACGCTTAATTTGTACATATTAGAATAAATATATAAAAATTACTCTTACATCTCTCTCAATTTTTAATCATCGATTAAACGAGTCGATCGCTACGTTAAGCAGCTCTTGCCGCGGCCGGGTGATAGATGGAGGACCCAACTATACATATCGACTATACATTTAGACAAAATGACGTGTTGCTCATAAAAACAAGAATAAAACAAATTACTTACTATTCAAAGAAATACAATTTCAAATGGACAATATTTGATAAGCAACTTACCTCAACCCAAGTCCAGTTTTCTCTTTGAACAGCAACGGAGTGGTGAAGCCGTTCTTCTGGAGGTAGGCGACTGAGAGGTCAGTGCCGTGCATCTCCAGCACAGAGCCGGTGTGCTCGAAGCGGGAGCTCTCCAGCTTATCCGCGAGGGAAAACCCCCTGCCGCCTTCCGCCTCATCATCGCCGAGCGCCCACTCGTCTGAATAAAGCTTCCGTTGTTTGCGCTCCCGCTAGAGTTTAAAAAAAAATCAAAGTCAAATTAGAAAACAAACCAATGATGTTCTTCTAATCTATACTAATATATAAAACATGATGATTGATGAGGATCATGATTTTTAAAAACATGATATTATGTATACTTAATTAGTATAGTTAAGTTTTAAGTTTCATGTGACTTAACAAGACTGGACGTGGAGACATGTTAATGGGTAACACTGTCTTTTACTGTTATGTAAATTTGTTGTACCGATTGTTTATGTAATAAAATAATAAAGCTGAAGAGTTTGTTTGTTTGAACGCACTAATCTTAGGAACTACTGGTCCGATTTGAAAAATTCTTTCAGCGTTAGATAGTCCATTTGTCGAGCAAGGTTATAGGCGATAGGTATATGTATATTATCACGCTGTTATTGAATCTATTTTTTCACCTAATTTTACGCGGACGTAGTCGCAAGTAACGGCTAGTATCAAGATATTTATATAGGAGCCTATCCATGTTTATAAAATCTCTATAACCGACAGCGCCTTTACATATATTACGAGCAATTGCATATACTTGGGATATTACAACGTGGCTTTGATAATTCACAAATATACACTCGTAGAGAGCCTTCTTTTGGAAAAAGTTTTTATATTTTTTTCTATTTAAAAAAAAATCTATAATATAAAGATAATTCACGGGATAGGTATTGAAATGGCCTTTATTAACACATTAAAAAATAATGCAGTACAAAAGAATGCTCTCATAAACGATTTCCTTGCACCCCAGTGTATATTACCTATTGCTTCAATTGAATAACCAATGTATTGAACATCATACATGTAAAACTTACGGGATTACGGGACAATCCCTAATTGTAAGTAACAGTTCATATGATATTTTCAGAGCTAAATAATAAATAGTGATATAGAAGATACATATATGTTGACCACATATTATGTGACACATACATATATGAATACGGTTATTACGATAAATCGTCTAAAACTGTGTAATATAATAGTAGAGTGAATGGGTTCATTCTAGGCAAGCGATTTCCACCTTAAACCGCATCTACACTTTATCAAGTGTGACTGCGGTCAAGCGCATGCCTATCTCCAATAAATAAAAAAAACTGTAATCCCCCCTATAACACGGTAATTTTTTTCCTCATACTGTTAATGTAGGTCAGTTCTGAGGTACATTTATTTATATCACATGTAAAGAGATTGCGGTTTAAAGCAATATCTTTTTGTTTATATGTAAAGAAATTAGCTGTGCAATCGACTTCATCCGCGTAAAATTAGGTAAAAAAAACTATTGCGTAAAAATACATTTTATTTTAGCGTGATGATATATAGCCTATGGCCTTCCTCGATAAAGGGGCTATCAAAGACTGAAATATTTTTTCAGATCAGACCAGTATTTCCTGAGATTAGCGCGTTGAAACAAAGAAACAAACAAACTCTTTAGCTTTATATATTAGTATAGAAAATGTGTATAGTGAAGCTTAAAGATGAACGTCAAGTTTGATATGTTTGGGTTTGCTTGACATTCATTCTACTAACTAACCAGTGAAAAAGAAACACAACTGTACTTAAAATATGTAATACTAGCTGTTTCCAGCGACTTCGTCTGCGTTAAACTTACAAGAGTCCGTAGATCTCTATAATCTAGCCTTATCAAAACATCCGTTCTTTATGGAAGTCAAATAACTATAAAGCAGCTACTTACCAAATTTGATCTTTGCCCATCCTGCGGTTTTCGAGATAACGTAATAGGTGACCTTTGGCTTTTACATGTAAAGGTATTATATTAAAAGATCATTTTGGCTGGTCATTAATGGCTGGCCCGTTGGCGCAGTGGGCAGTGACCCTGCCTTCTGCTCCGGGGGTCGTGGGTTCGATTCCCACCTCGCGATATTCTTGAAAAAAAAAACTATTTCGTTTGTAGTTACAAAGAATAAATAACTAATATTGAATAACAGAAATGAAGTGTAAGAATGGGTCGTCTATCACCTGGACGCAGTAACAACTACTTAAGCTAGCAATCGACTCACTGTTTGTACTATGATCTTCTTCTTGTAAGAAAGTGTATGTAAATAAAGGTATTTTTGACTTGTATTATAAATTTACTTGAATAGCTCTTTTTTTTGCCGACCGTACTCTTATCTTTCACCGGTAGTCGTTAGTTTACGTGAGGCCGCGCGCAGGAAATGTGTTTGTGTCAATGACACTTTGGCTGCTGACATTACTCTATTTGCTTTGTGGTTTAATGCGATTGTTTCTGCACTTAAGTCGTTCATGTAGGATTAGTTGCTATATTAGCATAAGTTTGGGGTTCCGTAGGTAATTTTTTAGAATATTTTATTCGATATTTATGTACAACACTCTCGAATCAAGCTAGGCACTCGATGACATACGATATATCATGATATATAAGTATTTTAACTTTTATTAGAGGTAGCGCCACGCTTGTAGTCCTTTTGGGCTGCAGCCGAATTGGGCCAGCGCGTCCGGTCGGGTACCAGTACCTCTTTCTCACACCGTCCGTGACAGTAGTATCCGCATCCTTTCTCTTCTCCTCATCTACCTTTATATCCTTTTTCTCCATCCCTTTTTCTTACTCCCGTCTTTCTAATTAGACGTAGCGCCATGCTTGGTTGCAGCATTACACCGATTTTCCCTCGTATTCATTCGCGGATTAAAGCAAAGTAGTTTAGCTTCTCATGCAAACCTTTTAACACCTTTGTGCGTCCGCAAAATTGAATTTGATCCCACTCGTTTCATGTTTCGTGCAAATTTCGACAAACCCTCATTATTTGCCAACCATATGATGGAAAGCATAAAAAAGTATTTGTTCCGTCTCTTTTGGGCAATCCGCCAAATTGCATTTTAAGTGACGTTACTTCCCCAACCTAAAAGTGTTTACGAAACTCACATGATATTGGCCTTGTGTACGGCGGTGACCTTCTTCCTCTTGTTCTCCCTCGCGAATTGGAAGGCGAATTCGGCGACCCGCTTGCTGGCCTCTTCAGTGATCAGTTTGATGGACTGCACCACTCCGTCTACGATCTCATGCTCGATGCCAGAGTACTCGCCCTCGGTGTTCTCTCGGATCGTCACCACGTCAACATTGTCATATAGAGTTTTAATTCTGTAAAGACGCATACACAAATACGAGTTAGCACCTAAAGTAGAGGTATATAGTATACTAGGCATTAACCGCGACTTCGCCCGCGTCATGTTAGATGAAATTTTAATACGTTTAATTATTTTGTCCCTAAAAAAAAAAGTACTTTGACCTAACCAATGAACTCACTAAAATCGGTTATAAAACCAGCTTATACGCGGTAGAGGTAGGAGCAAGGGGTATACCAGCAAAATCCCTATACAACCTACTACTATTTACGCAGTTGAGCTTCAAGGATGATGATCCATCTGACATACAGGTAGTATGAAGGAATTATAGCCCGTAATATATTTGAGTATTACGCCACGTCGCGGCTTTATACATACGCAAATCAAAATCAGAAGTAAAGTTTTTGTTAGCTCATGGGTACCGAAGCGGAAAGCTGGGTTACTGCCTACTGCGCCAACGGGCCAGTCAAATTTAAGTCAGGATTATTCTCGTACAACGCGTTTGTAATCCCAGAATCCGCTTAATATAATATACTTCTCATCAGAAAAATTTAGGTTTTCTATCATAAAAATGTGTATATTTAGCAATACATATCAAAACAACGGAAGTATTTCGATTTTTCCGATGAGAAGTATATTATATATTATAGAATAATATAAATGCGTTATAAGAGTACCGCTTTATAGGGGGTTTACTGAATATTAATCTATACTTATAAATAAAATTGAAGTGTCTGCTTGTAAAGTTAAAATTATTAGTTTTTACTAACTGCAATTTGACTTGAGGATGTCGTTGCCTATGCAATGTTCGGCATTTGAGTCGTTCGCTAAATCAAGCGGTTCTTTTTTTTCTGATTCTGTATGCTGTTGGTCAGAGTGACCTTCACAGTGTCAACGGGCGGGATGTTTGGGGCGAGCCGAAGCTCAGCCGTTCGCGAAGCCCCGGGTGGGTTTATTTGTTTAGTCGGTACAAAACCTGACGTGTATGCCCATTCAGTCTAAGGTATTTTGAGTGTCACAGTTTACGAATTCAAAATTACGATCATAGCCATATTTATCTGCTATTTAAATATTGTAACCTACATTTGATAACGTCCAGTTACCGCCCACCATACTCCCAAGTGTCCTGCAGGTTTTGACTCCCTTTTTGAATGTACTCGTATGTGGCATGGCCATATATTTTGATTGCATAGTCTTAGAGGGTTATTTTTTTCACAGCTTCAGCATCAAAGGGACCGCAGATCTCAGTAATTAGTATTTATTTCAACTTTATACCTTTACGCGTTTCTGAGAAAAATAATCTCTTAACAGACAGGCAAACGCACGACGAAGTGATACTATAGGGGTTCCTTTTCCCCGTTGGAGGTACGGAACCTTAAAATAAATAAATGATCCCTTATATGTGCGAAATCCGATAAAGACAACGCAAACAACAGACCAACCACTTACCTACCTACCAAGAAATTTTAATTTCAATACAAGTGTGTCAATCACTTATTATTTATAAGTACTGATTATTAAAACGCAAATCTTATCAATATAACGGCTGAACAGTAAAAAAATTCTTTATTTCAAATTGCCGCTTACAAAGCGCGCTGTCATTCAAAAGGCCACGCCCCATCTTAAGATAGTAATTACTCTGTATTCTTCGTATCGGCGCGTAATGACAGGGTGTATTTGATGTTTCGACCAGGTACCTGAATTGTTTATAGAGTAACTTGTGCCAGAGGTTTTAAACAGAGCTCATATTGCGGTAAAAGATGCAGAGTGAAGCCACATCTCTCCGCAATGCCAGAGGATCGAGCCGATCGGAAAGAGCTTGGTTGCCGACGATTCTCGCGTTTCGTTTTTCCTCGACAACAATCTTCTTCTTCCTCGTACTCTTTTCCCAACTTTATTTGGGTTCGGGCCTTCTTATGCGCTTGCGCCAAGATTTTTATCTTGGGTTTGGCATTTGGGGTGTCTTTTTTCTTCAAGTCCCTTTCGATATTGGACCACCAAGAGGCTGGTGGTCTGCCTCGTATCTTTTTCTTGGTGCTGATGGATAGCACTTACGGAGTAGCTTTCGTCCCTTCTCATTATGTGCCCGTACCATCTGAGTCTGCCCTCCGTAAGTTTTTCCGTTATTGGAGCCACTTTGAAGGATCCTCTCACGTACTCGTTTCGCACTCTGTCAAAACGTGTGATGCCTAACGAAGGTGGGCAGGTGGCACTTTCATTTTCATAGCATTTTTCCTCGACAACAATAAATTTCGAAAATGACAATCTACATTATCTACATGAATATGTGAGGGAAACAAAGGAAAGTGCAGTGACATTCATATCTCTAAGTTGTTAACTTAACAAAGTTCTTAAGACATTATATGAGCTAAAGTCTAGTCCGACGAAGTTGCCACATCCGTTAAACAAACATTTTAAGAAAATGCAGAAACTGTTAAACGTATAAGGCCATATTGTACTGCACGCGATGCTATGCGATGTACATGATAAAATCGTTTACACGTGAATTGCTTATAAAGCTCATTTTTGCTTGTTATGCGTTATGTTAATTTCTAACAATGACCCTATGTCGTATCATGCAGTTCTCTCAATTATTGGGAAAATAACTTAAAATAAAAAATGGCCAAAAGCGTGTCAAGACACGCTTATATAGAAGGCTTCCGTATCTGATTCGCTATAAACGCATTTGTTAAATAGCTTCAAAATTTGTCGTCCGATTTCGATCTGACTAATTTTCCTAGTGAGTTTTTAGCATGTTCTATCAATTCGGAAAATTTCAAGTTTCTCCGTCTAATAGTTTGGAAATGCTAGGGGGACCATCTTACGGGCAGACAGACGGACGGACAGAGCGAAATTATAAGGGTTCTTTATAGTACTACGGAACGCTAAAAAGGTCATTTCAGACATTATAAAAAATCGTAGATCGTAACTCAAGAGGAAATTAATTTTAAGTGAAAATATATTTTTTTAATAGTTTTTATTTTAGAATTTTGTCATTTTGAGAGCCTTTGAAGCTGTGAAAAAATCAACCCTTTAAGTGTTGATTTTTTCACAGCTTCATAGGCTGTCAAAATAATATGGCCGTTTATGTCACATTTCCCATACTAGTATATTCGAAACGGGAATGAAAACCTTTGTGGTAATTTCAACTAATCTAGAAACATGAAATGTGGCTAGAAGCTATGTCTTGAAGTACCAACTATAGGAAAAATACCGAAAACCGTAAATTTATAGTGAATGGGTCAGCCATCTATCAACCCCTAAAGAACTGCTAAACCTAGCGATCGACTCAAATGCCAGCCACCGATTAAGCTACGGAACCTCAAAAGAGGAGTGGTATAAGTCTGTTAAGATATGTATATGAGTTGTGAATATCCCTTGACTGGCCCGTTGGCGCAGTGGGCAGTGACCATGCTTTCCGCTCCAGGGCTCGTGGCTTCGATTCCTACCTCGGGTCTGGGTGTATTATCTATATGTATGTATTTATATATTTTTGCAAAAAAAATTGTGTATAAGAGGCGTCTGTTACCTACAACACAGGCATTAGTCTTCGACCTTAGCAACAAGCGTCCGTGTGTCATACAGTCTTGTATATATATTTATTTATCTGTGGCCTCGTACCATCTAATTGAATGGACTGAGTTTGAGGCGGTTTTTTATTTTAAAGCTGACGTAATTCATTATATCGAGGGCGTCCTAAAATTGTTATTTTATGTCTTTATCCATCTTTTACTACTATTTTATTGATTCCCCTAGTTTATCTTTTATCTCCCGTTTAACAAAATAGATTCATTCCACATTATAGGAAAACGCGTAGTAGGATCGCTCTTGTATAACGCACTTGTACGGCCCCAAATATGCATAATATAAATATTATAGCACATCTTATATATAAAATTCTCGTGTCACAATGTTAGTTACCGTACACCCGAGTGTTTTACCATTTTGGATGACAGTTCCTACTTAAAGAGAATTTTGTCCACAAGGGCTGTTCCTACTGTCATCAGCTCTGAGTACCTCAACACTCTCGGAACAAAACTCTCACAAGAGATTGACATTATGTGGACAGGTAAGAACTGTACTGCAATACTATTTCGTAATGTTAATAAAGCTTAAAAATAAGTTAAATAATCTCAGACGGACATCTTTTGTATTTATTCTTTTATGTTTATTGACAGCTGTACTGAATATAATGGTAAAAGGAAATCTGTAACTTTACAGAAAAAATAAAAATGTTATTTTCTTAATACTACAAAGAAACCGTAGTATTATGTTATATATGAGGAGGATTAATCACTGGTCGGCATTTAATAGATGGTGACCCATGGGTGAGCCATTCTAACACTGGTCTATATTTGATATGCGATTTCCTCCGTGTTTCGGAAGGCACGTAAAACAGTGAGACCCGATTAATGTGATATTAGTCGTGAGGTGGTAGAGATTTCGGGGATGACGTCAGACGGCAATCGGTAACCTTATCTCGCCCCACAGCCACATCCTCTGCATTCTAAGAGGACCCTAGTACAAGGATAACGCTTGGAAGAAGAATGAGTTGAGTTTAAGTATATGTTAAATTAGAAGAAATTATAAACTCGTGTACAAAAATTGCATATGCCAAAGAAAAATTTAAAAAAAAAATCTTTTTTAAAATTTACAGTAAAGTGACTTTACCACATTATTCGTTGGGGGCGTCTATATGAGATTTGTTTGCTAATAAATGATTTCCAATTTTAAATTTTGTTTATTTTATGTTACTATATGTTGTTTTATAGTAGCTGAAGCCCGCGGCTTCGTTGGCAACCAAAAAAAATCATCCAATTCACTACAGCCAAGGTAAATTTTAGGATGGAGCGAGATCCAATTATGACGCCCCCTTACTTGCCTTGTTTATATATTTTAATATAAAATATATTTAAAATAATCGCATATTAAGAGTCGTCTCTATCAGAGGCGCTCTCTGGAACTTGGCGCTTGGAGCGGCCGCTCCGTTCGCCCTATATTAAAAGCCGGCGCTGGCCAAGAGCACACACCTGTTTGAAGACTGCAGTACGGAGAGCGTATCCACGGGGTCACATATCGCTTACTTTAAAGGAAGTAGGTTTAAGGTCAATATGGCAAAGATGTCGGTGGTGTAAAGCAGGTCCTTGCGGCCCAACCGGTTTAAAAGTTCAACCGTAATGTGCAAAAATTACAATCGACTTTCAATAAGCAAAACGTGTTCCGCGGCCCCACTCCTCCAATGCAAATCGAGTGAATATGCCAAAATTATACTTTATTTGCGATCTTTTAAGACATCTAAATGCCGTATATGGTTTTTAAAATAATATGCATATTTTTTAAAATAACCGACTTTTATAACATACGCTGAATTTCGCACTAACCAATCTGTTTTACAAGACCTTAATATAAAACAGCGTCTATCCTCTTTAGTCAAGTCTCGAATTCTCACCTTTTTCGGACATGTACGAATTGTTACATTTGGTACAACTGAGTTAAATCCATTCCATCCAACCATCCGTCCATCCATTCTTGTGCTGATTAGAAAACTGTGATACAGGAAAAAGTGCATTCCACTAGATTAATATACAAAATGTAAGTACATATTACTAACAAAGTTGCAGTTTTTGTTAATAAGGTAGAAAGTTTTTTTACATTTCAGTTTTTCAAATGTCAAACACGCTATTCGTCACGTTAGATTCTCGTGTGACGTCATTTTGATATTAACCATGAAGTTTTGTCCAAGTAGTTTATCTTTTTACAGTGCATAAACTTAATTGAAACACTAATAATACAATAAAAGAAATACTAATTACAGGCAATCAAAGTTTTATTAAGGAACACGGTTTTGTAATATCATTATTTTAGCAAAATACTTAAAATTCGTATATCGTAGATGTGTCATATGCTAACTCAGTGACGTCTCGAGCAGAAACAGAATGACAGCCAGCGTTTTCGCGCCAAACTTGAAAATCATAAATAAAAATTAGATTTTATGACATTTATTGATCTCATAAAATTGAAACAAAAATTCTACTGGTTTATTACGCTCTCAGGATTGATTTAAAATAGTTTTCAAAAAGTGATGTATTACCCAATTGCAGCGTAAGGGGGAGAAGACCTATACCCAACAGTGAGTCAACATGTATGCATTTCATAGCTTAAAACAGATAATGTGCCACTCTTTTAATTTTCTCGTTTACCTGGTATTCATACAAAGTGGGAAGCTTTCGTCACTTCCGTCAGGACAGTCCATCGTCCCATCGCATGTGCTGTCGGAATTCACGCAGGCACCATCAGCGCAGCGGAACTTATATGGTGAACTGAAAAAATCATTATATCAGCAATTAGATCTCTGTCTCTTTTCTTGGTTATTTATCCCACACGGTGGTGGGGTCAACCTTATCTGTTTACTTCGTCCTATCTTTAAAAGCAGTTTCTGTTAGCTGGAATTTCCCAACATCATTTAACATATGACCAATCAGATCAATTTTTTTTAACCAATCTCTCGCACCTTTACAATTAAAGTGACTTAATCTGAAGTAAAAAATTCATGTTTTTTTTAGTAAAACCACAAAATTTAATCCAATCATTGATTGCTTAGTCATTCTGTAAAATTTCAATTAATAGTATAATAAAATAAATTTAGGCGCGAATGCTGCCTTCATAAAGGGCTTTGGGTATGTCGCTACACCGTTACATAACGAGAAGGCAATGATGTCGAGTGGAAAAGGTTACACCAAAGCAAACTAGATGGCGCTGTCCGGATGACCACGACCGCAATACAAGCGCCGAAAATCTCCATACAAACCAACTGACGCTAGCGAAGTTCCTGCTTACGATTACCATATATAGACCTTCCGACGAACAACTGTCGGCGAGGCATGGCCGCCCCGGGCGACTCCAACTAGCCCGGACACGAAGATCTTTCGATGGTCGAGCATATCGACCTTCGCTTACCACCTTTCATTCCTCGCTGAAACCTTCCACCGTGGTGTGCCTTCCCACAGGCTTAACCTCCTAAAAATCGCCTAAATGCGAGTCGACGACTCGAACTTTTTTATGCAGTGCAGGGAGGTTTATAACATATTGATTTTGTGCAGTTTTTTTAAAGTTATTGTATATAATATTATCACGATACCGAACTCAATAGGCAGTAAAGGTGTGACGTCACAAGTCTAATAGGTTGTGGCTAAATGCCAAAACGGTAGATCCGCACCTGTTTAAGTTCATTATTTTCAACTGTGTTTCTTGGATATTTTTACTTTTCTTGTTATGGGTAAAATATATAAAGTAATAACCAAGGCTCGGATTTCATTGTGTGGACCACCAAAAATAGAAATATTGTATTGGTCCACTTCAAACCTCAAGGTACACTCTGGCTCTCCCAACGCTAACAGCTATTTGCTATACTAAAGTCTGGTAGATGCGTTGTGATACTTTGAAATGTTTCTTACCAGAAAGTCTCCAAGATACTAACTTGCAACGTTTTGCGTCAGTCTCTCGCCTTAATCTAGGGTTAGAACCGAGATGGTTACTCGTCTGGTGCCTGTAAAGAGATAAATCGTATTAAGCATTTCTTTAGTCTATGCACTTAAAGAAGACCGTGTCTTTTCCGAATACTTTAATTTTTTTAATGAACCTGGAGTGTCCTACTGGGTGCTGGGTGCTGGGTAAAGCATATCCATTTCATTAAGTCGCTTTGCTTACAGATGCTATGGCTGTTCAAGTAATGCAGGTGTCTGTGAGCGATACTGCTCAGTTTTATCATGTAAAATTAGCAACACTTCAAGATACAAAGCAATCTTCTTCTTCCTAGCGTTATTCCGGTTTAGTACCAGGGTCCACTTAGTTTGGGGAGGATGTGGTTGTGGGGCGAGTTTAGTTGACCGATTGCCATCTGACACCATCATCAGAATCCCGACGACCTCTAAAATATCTCTCAGCGACATTAATTGAGTCCCACTGTTTTACGTGCCTTCCAAAACTCGGAGGAGGTCGGATATCAAATATAAACCACTATTCTGTACCTGATAGGATCAGGCGTTCCTTTGCGGAAATCCCGGACATGCATAAAATATTTTGCTTTAATCCGCGAATGAATACGAGGGAAAATCGATGCAATGCTGCAACTCGAAAGCTACACGACCGAATCTGCCACCAAAGCACAGCACTACACTGACTTTCCGATGTGCCTCAACGCACGTTTCGCTTCGACACCGATGCATCATCAGGAGATAGACTCTACAAAGGAATTTACGAATAACTTTTATAGAGTCTATCTCCTGATGATTGCACCGACTTTCCCTCGCATTGATTCGCGGATTTAAGCAAAGTAGTTTAGTATTTCATGCAATTCTGTATCTATTTGAAAGGAAGATAGCACTGGCTTATGGACAGCTTCTTTATTGTATGAATTGCTTTTATTACTACATGACACTTGTTCTATTTTATTACCTAATTGTATTGTCTTCTATGGCAAATGCAGACAGCACGGGCAGAATAGCTGAAATAAAAAACAAACATTATTTTTATACGATTTCAATTCATCTTTGATAAGTCTATATAGTGATCAGTAAATAGTATGTGGTGTCCCGAATACGATATTGAAGTAGGAGTCTATCAGGGTTCTATCTTGGAACCATATCTGTTGCTTATTTTTTTATTGCTTTCAATGATTTTGTTTATTTAAATTAGAACATTCACTTTTGATCCACTTTATCTACTACTCAGGTAATAGGTATTAACTGCTGGGTATAGGTGTACCCAAAAGACATAAACAAACATGATTTTCATGAGTGTTAATATCTATATAGGATATTCAGTCATCTATATTTAGTACCAGCAGTTTCCGAATCTGTCCGCCTAAAATAATAAAGCCCCTCAAACTGGCCCTATCGAAATACCCATTCTTAGTCCATCTGTGTACGATCCTTGCGATCTCGTGTTAAGTTAAGTTAAGACCTTTCTAGAAACATCAATCAAGTATCTGATAGATTTCCTTGGAACTTCTTTATCTCTTCCGATTCAAGAAGTTCATTATCTGTTATATATGGTAATTTGATAATTTCGAAGTAATTAACATTATCGGAGACTTTATATCAATTACAACTTTTCCAAATTTCTTAGTGAAATACCCAGTTACGAAATAACTGGGAATTTGCGTCAAAGGTCAGGTCAGATAATTGAAGTTAAGCACGATTTAGAAATATTGTTTTATGTTCCCTAAATGTGGAACATTTTTGGAATTCTTAAGCAGCACCGAGTTGTAATACTCCGTAGTGTCTGTACAGTACTGTCAACCGCAACGTTACAAAAGACACTTGCATGTCTTACAATGTAATTTTTATGTTTTTATTTTTTATTCAAAGTGGGATCCCTTCTAACATTGCTTTTTAAAACCTCTGAACTCGACCGTGTTTTGGATGGCAAGTAAAACAGTGCATCCCGATTAATGTCACTGAGAAATATTAGGCGTGAGATTGTAAAGATTTCGGGGTTCGGTAATGACGTCAGATGGCGGTCTGAGGGCAACCTGAGAACAGTTAGTCTGAAGGCAGTCTGAGGAAGTCAGTAATTCGCCACACAGCCGCATCCTCTGCCATTTAAGCGGACCCTGGTATTAATTAGACCGGGATAATTAAGAAATTTATATTCAAATTCTTTGATACTAATATACTGCAAATAAAATCTCTATCTATGATTAAATTTTATGGTATTAAGAATGTAAATTAAAGAATAAATAAATAAAGACTATTGAGTTCGTATTCGATTATAAAATAATTGTCTGTGTCCTGTGTATCTTTCTAGAAATGTTTAAACACTTTAGGTCTTTTTTTTTTTTTTTTTTTCTTGCTTGGGAATGCGTTTACCACCCCCGGTCCTGGGACCAGGGGGGGGGGCCTCGGTGGCTAAATGCCCACTTGATAGTGTATGATGATAGGAATTCATATGATGAATGAAGGTGTACGTCACAAGGAAATAAGGGGATACAGCGTGCATTTGTTACATCCAGATCTATCAGTTTCTTATAAAGAGTTCTTATTGCTGACGGTAGCGACGTATAAGGTGATTCAGAGACTTCTGTAGAAGGGACAGTTGTACCTACTTGTGATTAATTGACCTATTATTTAACTTATAAATTATAATTACTCTCTCTAGAGATACCCTATTAAGTGTTGCCTTCAAATAATTATATAACAGAAACTACGTTATTCCTAGTCGTCATAGACTTGATTAACCTAGCAGTAAACATCTAAGGATAAATTATAAGAACTCTTTATTCAAAACAATTTTATTGTATGTAAATTTTAAAATACATTATTGTTATGAAAGCAAAGCGTAAGATAACATATTTTTATTTCAGTGCGTAAATTTCATTAGACTACATTACATTGTAGCTACACTGTAACAGGCGCGGGTCCTCAGTGGTGGGCATACCCATCATGCATTGTGACGTCACACTTTCACAGTCTATTGAGATCAATATTATATTCAATACCTTATTTATAAAAACAATGTTTCAAAATTATATATTTAATAGTCATATCCTTCGTACACCTTGACATCTTGGTCAATTAAGTGTCTTCACCGGTCCCTGTTTTCCGCGAGCTACTGCCAATTGCCATGCTCAACATTAAAGAAAGACAGGTCACGCTTGATGCATTTTAGTAGAAAGCACATATATTTTGTATATATGTGATATGGGTACGCCAACTCGCTTGTAAATGCATAACGATTAAATAATTGTGCAGTATTCTCAGTAGACCATCTCATGTTTACTTTATTTATTTTAATAAGTGAATGTTTATCATTTTTGATTACGTACCGCGGTTGAATTGTATAAATCGAAAGCGTGTTCATGTTTGAATCATTCAATGTAAAATAAAATGTTAATTTTTAATATTATAAATAAAGAAAAGAAAAAATAACTATACGCCGTGCTTCGAAGAAAGATTACCTTTCGGAATCAACGAGAACATCATCGATGTACATGTATATAAATTTTTAGAATTTTCTTAATTTATCAAAAATCGCTTAACCGATTTTGATAAAATTTTTATGGAACCAAATCTGAAGTGGGGTCACCCAACTAAAATAGAATCATCAAAATCGGTTCATAAATGGCGGAGTATACATACATACAAAACACACAGTATACATACAAAACACACTGGAATTGAGAACCTCCTTTTTTAAAGTCGGTTAAAAATTTAAAATCTACTGCTTATTTGAGAAGGTTCGGCCTCCGAGAAGAACCAGATAATTGGAAAATGTTTGAAAATAGGATATTGCATTAAAATACATACATTGTTTTTCGTTTATAATGTTTAAACCACGTGTAGAAATACGTGCGCCTCTCCGTTCGTTGACCGAAATGAAGGAATATTAAAAAAAATATTAACATCTATGGACTGAAATCCGCAAGGTACCCGGTTCAAACTCCACCGCCGTTGGGGTATTGTCGCACCCACTCCTAATACAATCTTTAATTTAAGCTTAGTACGAGGGGAAAAGGAAATATTAGAAATATCAAAAAAGGATGTCTAATATTCTTTTTTTTTATAAAACACATTTATTTGTTTCCAGTTCACAGGTGCAGAAACTACCTGGACCGATTTAAAAAAAAAATTACTCCGTCAGAATTCCACATTATCCCTGATTAACATAATCATATTCAATATTTAAAAAAAAATAGGGATCCGTATGAAAACTCATATTTTATTACCCGTGCGAAACTGGGGCGGGCCGCCATGTCTATAAATAAATAAAATAACTATAACAATGATTTTTATAATAATTAATTTCGTTCAAACAAAAAACGACTCGTATTTTTCTGCTGACCTTCCTAACCCAGTAAGTGGGTGGCCTTTCTCTACGCATCCGGCTGGAGGCAGCCGGGTTCTGATTCATAATTCGCCACTTGACCGGACCGGGCAGGGCGTTGACCGGAGAAAGTGAAGTGTTAAACGTTTGATACATATCTATTACGTATATCCAAGAGATGTGTGACGTAGAAAGATCTGTATCTTTTTTTATATAAGTAACGAGACGGAAATTAAGAGAAATTCTTTTCTTGTTTGGCTTTGCCTTTGCCTTTGCGATTGTGTCAAATCATTCTGGAATTTTTACCGCTAGCATCATCAGATGAATCTCAGGAACTACTGGTCCGATTTGAAAAGTTCTTTCAGTGTTAGATAGCCCATTTATCGAGGAAGGCTATAGGCTATATATCATTATGCTAAAATTTTATCTATTTTTTTCCTAATTTTACGCGGACAAAGTCACAGGCACAGCTAGTGTAATTTATATTTATATTTATTCATCAAAATATCCGAAAATACATTACAGTTCCCCAATTTGTCTTGTCGGTACCAAATAAATATATATCAATTACTTAAAACTAATATATAACTAATAACAAGCTATTTAATACAATGACTCAAGGATACTTTTAATTAATCTTATTATCTGAGCTGGCGGAATATGGAAAAAATCTAATTAATATATAGATAATACTATGGTATACAGCTATTTTTAATTCACACTGTTCTTGGACCAGGTATTAGCAAGACTTTCTTTAACACTAACGATTGTTCTTGCAAATTACAAAATAATATTGAATCTTAAATCATATTACACCCACCCCACCGTCTCTGGGTATATTTCGTGAATTTAACCCGGAAAAGTGCCAATACATTTGTAATATACTTTACTTTAAAGATCTGGCCTGTTAGCGCAGTGGGCAGTGACCCTGCCTTCTGCTCCGGGGGTCGCGGGTTCGATTACCACCTCGAGTCTGGGTGTATTATCCATATGTATGTATTTATATATTTCTAAAAAAATATATATTTCTGTATAACAGGCGGCTGTTATCTATAACACAAGTATTAATCGACCACCTAGAACAAAGAAATGAACATTGAATTAAAATCTTTACGTATATGTGTACACATAAAAGCGGAAGGTCATCTAACACGGAATCTGGAAAGCAGCGAGACGTAAAAAGATGAAATTTGGCAAGGGGTTTAATTTGTATACATCAGTTAAGAACGAGTTTTTCGATAGGACCAGATCAAGGAGGCTTATGAGTTCTCGCAAGTTTGACTTCATCAGAAGTGACAGCTTCTATAGGTAGGTTTGTTTTGTTTGTTTATAGTCTTGAGTGTTCACTTCTGTCGGCAGTTCTCATGACTGCTTTGTGCACTAACAGAAGGTATGCAGATGCGTTACCGGCTTTTGAGGAATTAATATTATAAAGGTTGTTAATTATATTAAGGTTCCCAGCTTTAGGAAGGATGGCTGTCAAACTGAAGGGATTATTCTATAAGACCGTGAGAGCCCTATCTCACCGAGAGGCCATAGCGACGTCGCCCTACCGTCGCCAAGTGAGTTAGCTGTCCTAAACTTTAATATGAATTGTTTGGAAACGTAGCCGGCCATGGTGTCTCGGTAGAGTAGGGCTCTTGTACTACCAGTCTTTATGTATGGCAGTGAAACAAGGGCAGACGCCGCTGGGGTATTGTCGCAACAACTCGTAACACAAGCTAAAAATTTATACTAAGTAGGAAAGGAAACGGGAGTTATAGACATATCCAAAATGTTTGTAATATTAAAAAAAGAGTTAGTTACTGCTTTGGGAGATCGTTCGCGGTCGTCGCTGAAAAACCACTACTTTCATTGTTTCATTACTTACTCGGTTGGGCGGAAGCGGAAACGGGGATGATATAGGATAATAGAAGTAAATAGTAAGTAGCCCAACGTTCGGGCAGAACATTGTCTGCCGGGTCCGCTAGTAATGAATAATGTATATGACGTTAATATCTGGTTTCGACTTCGGTACCGATAGACCAAATATAAAAATTTCGGTTCCGATATACTGCTCCCGTTATAGCCTTAATTACTACCATTATCATTATCAGCACCAATATACTTATTTACTGTTTGGTGAAACTGGTGTATCGATAGAAAATATAACAATATATTTTTCCTCGCTTTCTTCGCCGATTTATGCTAATTAGATTCATTTTTCTTGCATACCTTCTTATAAAATAAACGGCTTGTTAGTTAATGAAAGGATTTCCGAAAAAAAAAATGACTGACTGACCTTATTATATAAAAAAGGATTAATTTAAAAATCACAGACACCTTTTTCTCACTATTACCTCTATGTATAAGTGTCCTGGCACTAACAGTCGGCTACACCAATTGTGTCAAAATGTGTTTTATTGCCTTTTTAAACATAATTTATCATACACAGGATATCCAGTTTCGCTTCTCACAGTTTCGCTAATGTGAAATCCCCCATTTATCGAGGAAGACTATATGCCACGTATCACGCTAAAATTGAATATATTTTTTACATTACTGTACGCGGACAGGCTGGCCCTACCATAGGGCGAACGGAGCGGAACAAAGCGGCAGCTCCAGGCGCCGAGCCCTAGGAGGCGCCTCAACTAGGGGCGACTCTTAATACGCGATTTTTTAAATATATTTTATATTAAAACATATAAAGAAGACAAGTAAAGGGGGCGTACTAATTTGATCTCGTTCCATCCTAAAATTTAATTCGGTACTTCGGGCCGGCACTGCACATGACCTCTATTATGGTCGTCTAGGGTCTTCATTGACGTTATATTATATTGGGCAAATAGAGACGCAAATAAAAGGGAAATAGGACGTGCTTTGTGTTCCTGCACGCCGCCCCGTGAAGTTAGGATGAAGCCCTAGGAGGTGAGTCCGTACAGGACATCACTGGCGGAAATGTGGTAGTTTGCATGACTATTCCCATGTTTCCACCGCGTAGTGGCAAAGAACTACCGTGTGGTTTTAGTCGGTTGGAGCTTGACATAACGCACCGTCAGCCCTTTTGGCGGTTGGGTACCGAGACCTGATTTCCCCACGTAAACAATAGCCATGCAATACTTATTACACTTAAAGTCCGAACCTTAAGAATCAACTTTACAATTCTTCTCCATCTTCTATATCCGGGTTAAGTCAGACAGCACGTAAAATAATACTTGCGAAATATCCGTTCTTAGCGGATGTCTACTAACTAAAAACTACATCCTTGTTCATTTTAATCTGGCTCTTAGCACAAATTTGCACTAAGGCACGAAAAGGCGGACATTCTAGGATCAAGTGCCATACGGACTCGCTGATGGTTGAGTCACACTCATATCCCGGGCTGTCCTTCAGTGTGAAGCGATGCAGATATTCGGCTATCCCTCCGTGTTGGACGCCACGCTTACGTTAGGAACACATATTTTTAATTCCTGAAGGATGGCCGGTTTATGCACCTTGCCCCTTAATACTTCAAATAAGTACTTTATTAAGGACAACTCTCTACGAACCTCCAGTTTATTATATTCCACCATACCCATGACGAATTGAGAGGGATAAAGTAGAGGGTAACCCGGATATACTTTTTACTACCGGATTTACTTTCATATTTCCAACTGTATTTTTCACTTTTTTTAATCTTTTATTCTCTTTCTCAGGTCTGAATCCCTCGTCAACATGTTCTACGAGTTTACGGGATTTGATCAGGTATGTTTTTAATTACTTGTTTCTTAAATCTACTAACCGTATTATTTTCATGCAATACTCGATAAAATCTTGTTTATTTTCTTTTTGTATTATTAACTTTCTTAGTGCAGTGATCTCTAATTTTGTTTCCAATTTTGTTTCTATGTCATGTCTATCCCTACAGTGCACTGGGCACTCTATTATAAGGTGTGCTATTGTTTCCTGTATGTCGGGGTCGCAAATACACGACGGGCTCTCTTTGCACCCTATAACACAGGTTATTTATATTACATACCTTAGTAACAGACGAACGTATGCTTATAGAATATTTATTTATTAAAAACTTTATTTCATTATAGATCCGCAGCCGAATTGGGCCAGCGCGTCCGGTTACTAGTACTTCTTTCTCACATGAGATCGGCGTGAAGTGGCGGCAATGCTGTCACGTCTAGTGATGGTATTGGTTGTTTCCCAATGGCCTAATCTCGTCAATAAAGGCCAGCAATGCATCTGCTAGCCTCCCGGTGGTGCAGATGACTATGGTAGTCGCTTATGTGAATCGCTTACTCGTTTGCCCCTTGTAACAAAAAAAAAGTCAGAAAACAATACCCTTTGTATACTTTACATTTATTAGGGGTAGGGATAACGTATAATACATAAGGGATTTTTAGTATTCCCAAAAAAAAAACCAGATTTATCTCAGCCAAATCGGATTTTCCTTCATCTGAGTGTGTCGTCACGCAATGCTTATCGTAAGCGAGCCAAGATGGTCGTAAAAATTAATGTACCGACGTTTGGCATTGTGAGCTATAAAATAACGATGAATTTTAATTAGGATAAGATTAGACACGCATCGATTGGGAACGTTTATTGGGCTGCTACTAGATTCACTGGAAATTTCCCAAAAATTAAATTGACCTGAAGTCGTTGCTGTTCGTAACGCTCCCTATGGTTAATGCGTAAAAGTATGTGTCAGTGTGCGGTATACATAGATTTGCGTCAAAATAAAAATTCCTAGGTTAAGACCTTTCATGCACACATACACACGCATGCACGCACACACACTTTACCCTCTTCTGAAAATAGGAAGGAAGCTGTACCTTTGAGAGAGTGGAGAAGTTTGTTTACCTTGGATCTCAAGTCACTGCAACAAATAATATTTCTATAGAAATAAAACGAAGGATCACAGCGGCTAACCGATGCTATTTTGGTCTATTGAAACAGCTACGGAGCAAGTTCATAAGCAGGAAGACAAAGGTCCATCTATATAAAACACTGATCAGGCCTGTCCTAACCTACGCCTCTCAGACATGGACACTATCAACACGGGATAGAAGCAATCTTCTGATCTTCGAGAGGAAGATCCTGCGGAAAATCTATGGGCCGGTAAGGGACGAGGAAGGCTGGAGAAGAAGGAAAAATAGAGAACTCTACGAGCTGCTAAAAGATATAGATCTTGTGACCTTCATTAAGCTGGGACGCCTTGGATGGGCAGGGCATGTTGCGCGGATGAGCCCTGATGAAATGCCTAGAAAAGTCGTCGAAGAGCAAATTCATCGCCCAAGAAGAGTCGGACGGCCCAAGCTCCGGTGGACGGATGGAGTGACACAGGATGCACGAGACCTGCTCGGAGTCCGAAATTGGAAGGCAGCAGCCCAAAACCGAGCCGAATGGCAGAGGCTCTTGGAGGAGGCCAGGACCCATCGCAGGGTTGTAGCGCCATCTGACTGACTGACTGACTGATATTTTAGGAAGTAAATATAACAAAACTAAATTTAAAAAATAAATTACCTGACTATGTGATAGTCTGAGTGTGGTATACTTCCAATCCGGAGCCGGCACCGTTTGGAAACTCCTTGGGTGCTCGCGCTATAATGTGTATTTATATTTATCAATAAGTGCCATACCAAAGAAATAGAGTGATTTTGATTTAGTGAGAGTAGAGCACACCTCGTGGGGCCTGCAATAAAGTCTAATTGGGATTTTAAAATGATTTTTCTTTTTTTAAAGTCAATTGTATTATTGTATGTTAAATATGTAATGATAAAAGAAAAGCACAGTTCAGTATAAGGTACCACCAAATGCATATTTAGGTACATTTCCGTATGTTATGTTTTTCAGACTGGCAACATGGAAGTGAAGAACCCACTGTTTGAAGAAACGACTCCCGCTACTCCCGGTAAATGCGACGAGGCAAAGCCTCAGCCCCAAGAATAATCGCTACCCCTTCGCCAATCTGGCGAACCCCGACTTTCGACAGTAAACATTCTGTCTCCAATCTTTTTGATCAGAAATTTTGGCACTCCCAATTTCTTTATTCATCTTATGTCACGAAATCAACTACTTTAAATGATCAAGATGAAAGAACTTTATACGATGTCGAAAAAGTGGGTGTATAGGGATATAATCTGTTTAATAGTTATAACATAAAAAGCATCTTTGGAGTATCATCACTGCATTATCATCATAAATAAAGGAATACCATGTACTCGACAAAGGCAATGACAAAGGTAATGTCGACAACTATTACCGACTGTGTATATCACGGCATGTATAGCTTAAAACAATACATATTTGATTCTGTATTCTATTACGGCTACTGATGTTAATAGTAAAATATAGGTACGTGGTCACTGATCAGTCGGTAGCTAGTGGTACGTGCGCTTCTTGATGTAATTTTTAATTGACAATGTAACTTATGTCAAAATATTTATCGTAAGCCATTTAGCTATTCCCTGAGTAACATTCTCCATACTGAAAACGTACGCAGCATATTCATAAAGTTAGACGTTTGGATTAAATCATTGGTCTCAACAGGAATTTTGAAGAGTTCGCTAACCTCTAAAACAATGGAATTGTTTAAGCGGTTGCTATCTTCTCGCTGCTTCTGCTATCAAAGAAGCTTAGTAATAAAATAAATAAACATTAAACGGCCTATGAAGTTTGAGGGCATCGAGGACGTCATAACGGATTACGAATGTAAGCTACGTACGATTCTTTATGTATTTGAAATATATAATGAAGTTCTATGTGCCATGTTTATATTGGATAATACAGGTATATATTGTATAAAAATATACGAAAAGTAGTTTAAACACTTCATCCATATTTAAGTGTCATCGTCAATTGCTTCAATGAATATTTGAAAGGAAAAAAAATCATTATTCTTACTAAGGATTATTTATTTATGTATATAACATATAAGATTTAAAAAAAAATTATGTGCATATATTCCAAAATATATGAAAATCGAATATATGTACACTAACGCCCAAGGGCACAAAACTTTGGAAATATTTTACTTACATCATTTCTTTATTTCGAATATATTGTACCATTTCAGAACATATTCCAAAAAAAAAAAACAATTGCTCCCTATCATTAATAAAAAATCACAAAACAAATTTATTTACACAATAAATAGTATTTACAAAATAAACATATCTTCTACAAACTTTCGCACAATTTTAATATATATTTGAGAAAGGGTGCGATTCAAAAATTTTAAATATATTGACTGCGTTTTATATCTATAGATAAATAAAATACCTAATTCCTGTAGTAGATAAAAGTTACCACTATTTCTGTCATTATTAAATATACACGAAACTTTAAGTATTTCGTAGATAGGTAATACAATGAATTATCTAATTATTATAATGTAAAAGAGAATTTAAAAATTTCGCGCAGCAAATACGAAAAATCAAATTAAAAAAAAAAACAAAAATATAAGTAGAATAAATTAATGTCTATCGATCAGTAGAATGAGCCACTGCATCCTATTTACATTTATTGTAGTAAGTATCATCGTAGATATGTGTTTGAAAAATAAATGTTATATTATATAAAATATTATATAGGTATAGGTAATATAAAACGTTCATGTACTTATTGAAATATGTGACCCCCGGTATTTTCGTCGATATCCGCATCCAAGTGTTACAAATCTATCCGTGTTATTATTGATTCTTAAGCATTTTCTCAAAACATGGCAATTGGAGCGAGCTATTTATGCAATCTGTTTTATTGGACCACAGCTATACTTAGTCGTAGCTATAATATTTACAGCTTAAAGCTTATATATGTACGAATACATTTTCCTTTTATTTCAGCATTAACTAATATATTTCAGTTTAATTACAAGCTATGCACTAAATTATATATCATTTTTTTAGTAAAATTTTTAAAAGACATCTAGAGAAATAAAATATAAGTTTAACTTAAAACAAATCTTCCATAACTTTAAGATCTCTTGTCTAGATTATTTTTCCTACGTTATTCCACCGATACAAAATATTATGCTGATAATGATTATGTAGTGAAAAATCTTGTCTATCTTTATAGAATATTAAGGTAACGTATACACGTGCATGTCGTGAAAAATTAGTAATATTTTAAAGAAAGCAAAAATTTCTGCACAAATTACTTTTAATTCTGTCGTGCTTGTCTTTAACAGAAAAACTTACCAATGAATGTAAACTTTACACTACTTCGTGAACTGTGGTTACACCAAATTTTGGCCAAAACCATACTCGAAATTGTAAGTAATGTACAATTTGAAAATACGGAATTATTTTTTTGATCTACGACGGAATTTTTTTAAAAGATTTTTTTGATACTTCATGCGCTTTACGAATCAATACCGTATATTTGTATAACCTTTGTCATTCGAAAGAGCTTGTAAAAGTCAAATTTAATAGCATATTTTTGACATAGTATTATAATTAAAAATAATTACAAAACTTGAAATTCAATTATTTATATTTAGAACTTAAAAAGTATATTTCAAAACTGTATTTTAATGAGGGTCAATCAAAATTAATCGTCATTTAAATTTTTTTTACTTATTACCATTTGCTTTGTTTTTGGTGTGTGTTTTTTTAGATTTACTTTTCTTTAGATTAAAATTTGTTTGGTGACGGGTATATTAAACGGGATTGTATTTTTTAAATGAAGATTTGTATGTTATTTAAATTAATACTTAACACTGTTGAATATTTATACTTTTTAATTATTTTATCTTATAATGTCTTCTCATGGGTACGGGATATAAACGTAATATATCTATATATAGATATTTACTTATGTAAATGTCTTCGATTCGAAAACAAACTACGTCTATATAGTATTTGATCAAATCAATAAATGTTAAATGTATTATTCAGAAGCAAGGGTTGGTAGTTTCTTTTCTCTCCTCCCATTTTCCTTAAGTAATAAAGGTAGATTCCAGGTCACAATTTAGGTTCAGGAACCTTTATGTGTAATTTTTGTTATTTTTTAGCATATTCTCTGGAAGATCATCTTATAAATTTTGAACGGAAAGAACATTGAACCAGTAAAAGTGAATGTATTCAAAAACATTAAAAGGGTTTTGCTATTGTTCTCAAATGTAAATAACCAGATTTATTACAGTAATTTAGATGTTTAGTACTGTTCTTTTAAGCAAGATGTTTTCCAGATTAAATAAAATAACCAAGAGCGGGTTAAGACACGCTTATATAGAAGGGTTCCGTATCAAATACGCGAAAAAGGAGTTTTAAATAACTTCAATAGAAGACAATAAACTTATTAAAAAAACAGAAGCAGAAAATCTCTCATTTGAAGACACATGACTATATTTGTCACTGTTCTTAAAGTTACTGTAGCATAGTTGAGAGCATTCTACTTTGAGGCACCGGCTTAAATTTAACGTTGACAATTATATTTTTGCTATATTTCTTTTCATTTATTTACTTGTATATAATGAGATCAATTTTTTAATGCCTACGAGCTACATTGTCGTACATCTTGACCTCAAATATATGGCACGCGATAAAGGTATTTGTTATATAATATAATGAATTATTGTCTGATGTCGCTCAAAACAATTTTCGCCAGAGGGAGCTCCTCGCAAAACACTTCGAAGGCTAATTACTTAAATTCTCTCTCTTTCCCCTACTGCAATATAAGATATGTAACACTCTTGTCTTCCATTTTCACTAACTTATATCTATCTCCCTTTAAACCTGTACTCGCTTCGCCCGATCACACAACACACACAACGCTCTCGTCACGCATTTACGAGCTTACTCCTGAAATTAAGCGTGCGTAAACAAGTTTTACTTCAGAATCCTACCCCATTACTATCTAGTCCTGTTTCCCAAAGAAAAAATCACAAGGTGTTAAATCTACCGAGCCCGCTTCTTTATTCCTGCAATTCACATACCCACTAGGGATGAATGGAAAGAGGGGCTACCAATGCAACGGGACAACAGCCTTACATGGTACACGGATGGCTCATCCGTTCTCGGTAAGATAGTAGAAAAACTTCTAGTAGGCAGGCTGCAATGGCACTTCCATCCAACACTACACAAAAACCAGTACGGGTTCATGCCGCAGCGCGGTACCGAGGACGCCCTCTACGATCTAATGCAGCACATACGTGCCGAAATCAAAGCCAAAAAGATCGTGCTTTTGGTATCATTGGACATAGAGGGGGCCTTCGATAACGCGTGGTGGCCTGCACTAAAGAAACAGATGGTGGCAAAGCACTGCCCCAAAAATCTGTACTCTCTCGTCGCCTCATACCTGGAAGACCGACAAGTCAAGGTCAACTACGCCAGAGCGTCTAGCGAAAAGGGAACCAGCAAAGGATGCGTACAAGGCTCAATAGCCGGTCCTACATTCTGGAACCTTATCCTAGACTCACTCCTCTACAAAATGGCTAGAATGGGAGTATACTGCCAAGCCTTTGCAGACGACGTCGTTCTGATATTCTCGGACCACAAGACCGGTCCCCTGCAGCAGACAGCCAATGACACGCTCGACATAGTGTCGCAATGGGGCGCTCAAAATAAGCTACGTTTCGCCGCGCATAAGACCAACGCGATGGTGATAACGAAAAAGCTTAAATACGACGACCCAGTGCTACACATGTCTGGCACGAGGCTGAACCTAGTCCAAGAGGTGAAGCTGCTAGGACTCACGATAGACGCCAAACTGACCTTCAACGCACACGTTTCTGCGACCTGTAAAAAGGCCAGATATGACCATTTATGTCGCATTCCCTATACCAGTACATTCGAAACGGAAATCAAAACCTATAAGGTACTTCCCGATGTCCCAGAACCATGAAATTTGGTAAGAAGTTAAATATTGTAACACAAATATAGGAAAAACTCCGAAAACAGTAAATTTATTCTTGCATAAATGTTTGTTTGTTTATCTGTCTGTTTGTACGTCAAGGCCCTTTTTCTGAGGAACACGTTGAAATATAAAGTTAAAATTTGTAGTAAATATTGAGATCTACGGCCTCTTAAGGCTGTGAACAAATCTATCCTCTAAGTATTCGCAATGAAAAGATATGGCTCTTAATATCATATTTCCCACACATAAGCAAAGACACTTGATAAAGAATACCGTATTAATCCTTATCCATATGAATACGTTAAATACGTTGTACATTTTATGTAGATCAATATTGTCCTTTACAGCATATTATTAAAATTAATATCTTTAAAGTTATTTCACACTTAAAACGTGCAGACAAAGTAGCCGGCGGGCGTTGACTACACCGCCATCTATGAGTCGCTTACCAAAGCGATATGTAATTAAAAATGTCAAGTTTTCCGTTATTCATCATAGATGGCGGTACGACGAAAATGTACGAGCTATCGTTGTGTTTTATAAATTGTATATATAGACTAACGAATGAAATCATGTTCCCTTCGGTAACTGTTCTTCTGGTTGGAGAAAAATCATGAAATTTAGTAATAAGATATTAATAGATACTAAATAGTTGAATACTGAGTACTAAAGTCATTACTTACATTTAAAAAAAAACGACTTTACTAGCTCCTTTAAAATCTACAACTTTTAAACACTACTTATGTATATACTCCTTTATTTACATTTATAAAAAAACTCATTACAATGACAATTGTTCATATGATTCATGTAAATATCGGATCTTATATTGGTAAGAATATATTCAGCAAATCTTGTTATAAGGAAAATTCTTATAATCAGATTTTTTTCGGATTTACAGTTAACCGCAAGGTTCCTCGTGTTGGTATTGAATTTATAAGTAGATGAGGTGTGCGAGATTTAAAAGCATCTTTGTATGGAAGGAAAAATGTTCATTTGCAAGGCCATGTCATAAGCGCATATTACTCTAAACCCAACAGTGTTGTCATACACCAATAAGGAAATAGGAAAATAACACAATTTCTTAGTATGATGAATTTCATAGTTTATTGTGTTTACATACATTATAATTTCAAGGTTATCCTTATTTAGTTAATTCTATATAGTATTCAAGATTATTCGAGTGAGGGAGATAACAGATCATTTCTTCCCACTCTATTATAGAATTATATTTTATTATATATTATAACCATAACTATTATAGAGTTTTTCACAGACACTATTAAATAATATTGTAAATTTAAAGGTTGGATAGTTTGTTACTGTTTCCCACCTAAATTTATCGCACGCTTACTCATAAACTGACCTAACACAAAAAATAACAAGTCACTTACATGGAAACTAAGTAATACATATTGTTTTATATAAATGTCGATCATACATCACTAAAATACATATATATTTTTTAATTAAAAGTAGTCTAATCTAATGTACTCGTTTAATGCATTTATGGTGGGTAGTTTTGAGTAATATGTTGCGAAAGTTTAGACTTAAATACATTAGAGGAGTTTACATTTTTTAAACATGACGATAATTTATTATATAACTGTGCACCTGTGTATTTATTAATGTACACCTTTATATTTAATTTTTTAGTACATGTCTGTGTCATTGAAGTCTTTATACCAGAGCTCTAAACTTTTTGTTAAATAGTACGTATTTATAATAATAATAATAATAATAAATTCTTTATTGCACACAAATAGAAACAGTTTACAGTTAATAACAAAAAGTACAATTATGCGCGCAAACGGCTAAAGCAATCTATAAACAGAAAGATATTTATGTGGATCTCTATAAGGTTTCGATATCAAATTCAAACTTTTTATTTGCCAGATTGTTACAATGTTCTTATTATTATATAACATATACAATGTGCCATAAGATGGCGTACAAAATTATAAAATGAAAATTTCAATTAAAAGTTACAATTCTCATGAGATTGTTTCACCAATGTCAAATTTATAAAATTGTACTTTAATGTCAAAGGATGTGACAATGTCAAAAGGTACTGCAATGTCTAAAGGCAATTACAATGTCAAAATTATTACGATGCCAAAATGATAGTTGAAAAAGTTTTAATAATTTACGGTTTTTAATTTGGTTGACAACGGTTTTAATTGTGTCATTTTTAAGGATATCTGGAGATGAACTTGAATAAAATTGTAGTTATTCTTTGGTAATATTCGTATTCTCTAGTCCAGTTTTAAATATAGATGGTCATTGAAAAAGTTTTAAAATAAAAAGAAGTGGTAGTTATTGATTTATATAAGTTAATTTAAAAACTTTAATGCAACTTGTACACATATATAGCCATTAGATTTTTTTCAGGCTAATTTTCAATAAATTTAAATATGAAACAATCTTATAAAACTCATACAAAAGATATTTAATTCAAACTTGACGATGGAATTTGGTATAATTATTTTTTCAATACATTTTTTTAACTCAGTCCAATAATTGTAAAGGCTTAAAAATATTTAAATAATAATAAATCAGTTTTACTTGTGAAGTTGTACTTTCAAGGAAACTACTGGAAAACTTTACAATAGTTACTTGTAGTTGGAAATAGTCGGGCGGATAAAGTGCATAAAACAGTGAGTTAACTCCAGCCATAAAGCTTCCGAACCACTAAACGAAACTGCTTCAAAGTTGTATAATTATTTATTCATATAAGGGTTAGGTTTATTCTCCGCATTTCCTAGTGATCATCGAAAAGTTTTTACAGCGCTTTCCCATCTAATGAAATTCAAGTAAGCTCATTCCATCGTTAAGAAAACTATAAAAGCTCAGTATTGTCACACTTCTGTGCCACCTTCTCCCAACGGTTGGAAGGGTATGTCTGTTTATTTGCACTTGGAAAATTCTGTATAAGAGGTTTTCATGAAGACGTATGTAATTTTTATGAAGTTTGCGTGAAAGCATATTGCACGTTGTATTGCTTTTAAAGTCAGATATCTGATTCAGGTTTCATGAAATGACGTCATACTGATATTTTGCCGTTGGAGCTTACCTATATGAAAAGGAAGACGCCTCACTGCATTTACTGAACTGGCTTTTTAAAAGTAGAATTCCGCGTAAAGGTCTTCACCCATTTTATCTTTCTGTTTATTTTTTCGCCTTTTTTAATTATATTATACCTTGCTTTCTTTATTTCATACTTTACTTCTTCCTTCTTCTTTACTTCTTCTACGATGGCTTTATTATTTGCTCCAACTAAAATATCTATGTGCCCGCGATTTCGTCCGCGTAAAATTAGGTGAAAACATTTAGCGTGATGATATATATCCTAACCTTCCTCGATAAATGGGCTATCTAACACTGAAAATTTTTTTAAAATCGAACCAGTAGTTCCTGAAAATAGCGTGTTCAAACAAACAAATAAACTCTTCAGCTTCATATATTAGTATATATAAATAACTTTTTGCTGTGGGATGTTTTTTTTTTATGTTACAAGGGGGCAGACGAGCAGGCAGCCGGCACCGAAGTGCCTACCGGCGCCCATGGACATCTGCACGACCAGAAGGCCAGCAGATGCGCTGCCGAGAATAGTCAAGTAAACAAACATCATAAGTCGCGGAAGGGTATGTCAGACTGTCCTTATAAATAGACAAAACCACGAGTGATATCTAGTTGTATCACATTAGTACGATATATTATTACTCGACGAATACAATCTTTTTGATTCTTTTTATCGGCTTAATCAAGAACAAGATTTTAAAGCATAAGGAAATCTTGGATAAACCAGGGCCGCTTCTCTTTTTGTATTGCACAAGCCGTGTATTCCATTTATTTCTTAATAAGCGAGGCAAGTGTCCTTTGGCTTCGTGGCTTAATTGAACCAGCCTCTGCATTTGTATCCCGGACTATCTGCATAGGTATTTGTATTTTAATCACCAATATTTATAGAAACGATTTTATTTTGTCAGGCAATTTAACGGTGATTAATTTGTTACTTAAAATGATATATAGGGCTATTGGCGAACCATTAAACATTTCGTTCTGTGCTTCGAATCATTTGGTTTTCGAGATTGTTGTATGTATTCTCTGCTTCTATCTTTTTGTTGATACCATAAAAGATGACTACGTAATTTGCACTCAATGGAAAGCTGAACGATTCAGAACGATTTCGCACTTATAATAATATCTAATGTTATTGGCTAAATATAAAATAATTATTGTACAACGTACTTTGCCTTCGATTTTTATAGTTTATTCACTGTATGATAAAGGAGGTGTTTAGGATTCCACGTAATGTTCATTATCTCCATAATAAAAGGAATATATGATAGATTTTGTGATTGAAGAAGCAGTAAATGAGAACCTTAAAGATGTTTTTAATTCATTTAAAAACCAGGGCACTCTCCTAAAGCCAGAGACTACTGCCAATAAGTGCATGAAGGTTTTACTTGGTGGTAAATTTTCACCTGGCGAACATGTCGATTATTTTGATGACGAATAAGCTATAACTTTGTTTATATGAATTTCTTATTGAATCTTGCTCATTCATGGTTGATAAATCACCTAATATCAGAGTAATATGAGCTCTCTATATTACTAATGCTGCATTGACAGTAATTTTAAAGATATAATAACTCAGGATAGCTGAAAAAGCTGTTCCTACTGTTAGGTATCTTTATATGGCACAAAATTTTTTACTCATATGAAAGGTTGAATTTTCAATGCTTCTGCTATTTGTACGTGTTAATGGCTATCTTTAAAAATATTAATAACCGTATTTATTGTCTGATAATAAATAAGTCTAGAAATGTTAAAGATTACTTACTATTTATATGAAAGTAAAAGTATTGATACAAATTTTACATCAAACGTATATCATATTTCGAACTTCAGAGGCAGAAATCTCAACATGTGTTTATTATAAAAAATCTGAAATAATGCTTTAAATACTCAGTACGAAATCTCACTTTGTACATGTTTGTTATATTATGGAACAATCAATACTCATATTTTGTTATGAATTAAACGGAAATTTATACCCTATTCATTTTCTCTTAAGACAAAAGGTATTATGTTTATAAAAAGACCTTCACAAATAATGCATTATTTTAGAACAAATTTGAATAGCACAAAAAAGGCTATACTGAGCCAGCCTTAAAATATAGACATATGCTGTCGCGAACTTTTATTTAGAACTTTTAAACGGGAACAATTTTGTCATACATGACTTTTGCGAATCTTTAACCATTTACGCAGCGCACGCAGCAAAAGCTCTCAAATGGGAAACAGAACCCCCGATTTTGAAACATTTTTCATTGGTGCTCCGCTCCTATTGATCTTAGTGTCATGATATATAGCCTATAACCTTCCTCGATAAATGACCTATCTAACACTAAAATATTTTTTCAAATCGGATCTGTATTTCCTGAGATTAACGCGTTTAAACAAACAAATAAACTCTTAAGATTTATATATTAGTATAGATTTGTTTTACAATATATAAGACCAAAATGACAACACGTTTTATTCCATTTCTTCAATATTATCTACGCCTTTCTAACGTTTACCCCTTAAAAAGAAGATACGAAAATAAGTTCAGTATAATAGCCGGTACACAGGTATCCATAAATAGTTGCGAATTTTTTTCGCAACTATTTATGGATACGTGCATACGTGCATGTGGATATGTGCAGTTAAATCATGGCGAAAAATCTGTGCAGATTAATCGAAAAGGATGTTTCATACACACGTATCAATAAAGCATTTCACCTAACTTTACGCGGACTAAGTTGCGAATAACAACTAGTATACATAAACATGTGATTATTTCTTTTTCGCTTGGCTCTCGTAATATATAAAAAAATAAACTATAGAACGATTGCACCTAATTGGATAATTCGTTAATAGTTGTGTTCATTATTGTCAGGACAAGGTTTGTACAACTAAACATTTTAATCTGTCTGATTGTTACGGGTAATATCCGAAACGGCTGGATCGACTTTGACGGGACTTTTACCGGTAGGTTTTACAAGGATTAATATAGCTTGCAGCAAATATATATAGCAAAATAATTAGGGTTCCATATAAAAAAATGAAAACCATGAACAAATAACTGAATCAATAAATTGACACGGTGGCGATTAAAGTAACGCACGCACACCAATGCCAAATGCCACACACACATGTATATGTATTTAACTATAAAATGGCCATTGAGACTCTATTATGGAAAGTGGCTCAATAAATAAAACCATGATTATTGTAAAAAAAATTAAATGGGAACGCGAAATTATGTATCATTTAAGAAGGAAGATTAGTGGGTGAGAAATGGTTTGTTTGTTGCGAAACGAGCGGGCCGCAACCGCCGCGGCGAATTAAGGCTTTCGGTGTTTAATATTTCGGTTAAATTAATTTGTTACCCGCCAATAGATTGCTAATATAACAATTACAGCAAAAAAGTTATAACTAAACAGAATCATGTGATGAAATCATTCTTAAACCTGTGACCTTCTAATAATTGGATCATATCGTGAGTCAAGAATATTGTTTATTATTAATTTCTATTTTGTAACATTTTATACATTAATATTTTGGTCAATAGATTAAACATTCTATGTTTAAAATGAATAAATATATGGACCTAAAGCTGAAGAAGTTTTACTTCGTCTGTGTGGTCACTCAAACTTTTTTTAATAAAAACTTTTTATATTATAAACATATATCTCGTTGGCCCTCATACACACGAGAGCTTTTTTTGTTCAAATAGCAAATAAACTGCCAAGTATTCACACGACAGTGCTTTTATAACGCGTCGCTTTTATATCGGACAATGTTCTATCTTCAACGTTATGTATATACATATATGCTATATTTTGGTATCGACAACGCTAAAAAAAACGCCAACGCTTTTTTAAATCTCGTGAGAATCAGTGCTTACTACTTAAGCAACAAGTTAACTTAATATTGAAAATTAGTCACCATGTAATAGATTCAGATATGGAACAGAAAAACCAAATGTATACTACAACATAGGCTATGTTGTAATATATATGGGGGTATTTGACAAAAGTAATCTTTTTTCATTGCAAAATCTTTAACACATTAATTATAAGTACTTTATCCTATTAGTTTGAGGAGGTTGTACTTTAATCAGTGGTCAGCATTTAAGCCAATCTCTAGGTTAAGCTGTTGTTACTTCATAAAGGTTATTAGTGACCCATTCTATCATTGGTTTTCTAATATTCAAGTAGACTACTCTTAATTAAAAAAATATCCATCTTTTATTGATGTAAGATTAACATTTACATAAAACTCATATGTACAAATTTGTTTCCGTGTAAGTGACTTGTTAGACTTTAATGGAAAATAAAGATCTTAAAAACTACTACACCACCTTCGTGTTTTGAAAGGGATGTAAAACAGTGGTTTTGATTAATGTTACCGAGTGATATGAGGTGTGGGATTGTAGAGGTATTAGGAGAATCCGGGGATAACGTCAGAAGGCTATTGGTCAGTCAGGCGGCCATCTTAACTCGCTCCAATGCCACATTCTCTGCAATTTAAGCGTACTTTAGTACTAGATCCGGACAAAGCTAGGAAGATGAATATCCTATTAGTAATAATGATACATGTAAATACTTACCACCATTATGGCAATTCTGCCACCAACATCTCCAACTACATTTATGGGTGGTTTTTCTTTGGCAGGATGTACAGGAACACCAACTGAAACATCCATGGTGCGCGATCTGTCCACACTGAAACATTTTTTCGCTCAGTATTAACATCCCTTCTATCCTCTGCATTTGCACCTTTATATCCTTTACTCCATCCCTGTCCTTTATTACTGTCTTTACAATTAGATTTTTACCACGCTTGTAGTCCAGTTTAGGTCTGCAGTCAAAATGGACAGGTACGTCCAGGTACCAGTACCTCTTTCTCACATAACATTTGCGTGAAGTGGCGGCAATATATTATAAACTGAAGAGGCTTAATCAGGGGCTGGCATTTGATAAATGAGTGCCCAATTTTAATGCTGGTTTTCAAATATCTGACCTCAAGGCAAGGCACGTAAAACAGTGGGTCTAGATTACTGTCACTAGGTGATATTAGTCATGAAAATGTGGGGATTCCGGGGATGGCATCAGACGGTAGTCGGCCATCTAAACTCGCCCCACAACAACATTATTTGCAATCTAAAATGTCCCTGGTATTAAGACCGGGATGACACTATGAAGAGAAGAATTAATCATTAGAAACTGCAAACAAGTTAAATGCATTTTACCTGGGAATGCATGGTGGGGAGTACCGGCCATCCACTTCATCACTTTCCGCCTCCTTCTGTTCACCATGTATGACTGCAATAGCTAATCTTAGACGTTCAGCATATGATGTTGCTTTCTTAGCTGATCCAGGATTTCTCGCTACTATTACAGAGTTACGGTAGTCAGGAATCTGATAAATAAATGTTCAATTATTATTATTTCATGAAATATGGTATTGAATGTGTTCACATTTTGTTTTATGTCACAAAGGAGCAGGCGGTTCATCTGAGTGACTACTCACGCCTATGGGCATCATGGCACGACCAGGAGGCTAGCAGATGCGTTACCGGCCTTTAATGACGAGTTTAGGCCACCGGGAAGTCTCCTAAACCGTAAGAAACGCGACTACAATACCATCACTTGATGTGACAGCTTTTCCGTCACTTCATGCCGAACTCATGTGAGAAAGAGTTACTGATAACCGGACGCGCCGGCCTATTTCGGCTGTAGACCAAAAGGACTGCAAGCGTGGCGCTACCTATAATTAAGATGCTCAAAGAATTCCGCCAATATCACGTTTTGAATATATAACATATAAAAGATGACAATAAAAGAAAAATAACAGCGCAAGGGATGAATGTTCAATAAGTCACAATTAATTAATATCAAATAAAGACAGTTTGTAGTTTGGTTTGTATAGTTATTTAGTTTGTAATGTGTTATAGTATTTAGTTTGTAATGTGTTTTGGCATAGACAAAAATTAATTTTTAATTTGATTGTTTTTGTATCAAAAAGAGATGCTTCATTTTGGTAATTAAATTCTTTTACTAATTGCATCACACTCATAATAACACACTTAAAAAAAATTGTCTGTCTGTTTGTTCTTGGTAATCTCTGAAATAACTGGACCAGATACACAAAATTTGACACAATCACTGAAATCATATGAACAAAGTCTCAGAGTAAAGCCAGTAATAAATATATTGAATACACAATATTGAATACACTTACACTCTCTTGAATATATTGAAGCAAGAAGGGCGAAGCTCTCAAATTATCAACAGGACAATCGAAAAAACCTTGTATTTCTTTTTGATGCAAATCCATTGTTATTATATGAGTGAGACCAGACTTGCACATCATTTTAGCCAAAAGTTTGGTAACTATGCATCCTCGTTTCCTCATTTTGCATTGCTTGCTGTATGGTAAATATGGAATTACTCCAACTATTGAGCGAGCCGATGAAGTCTTACACGCATAAGCCATAATCAAGAGTTCCATTATATTATTGTTAACATCCCTGTAAAACAAATTGAAAAATGTTGCTCACTAATTACTATGAACACATGGGTTTTTTTTACAACTACATCCACAAACTGATGCATCTGTGCCTTTTTTACTTTGTCTTTCTTGTTTACTTAGTTTTATTTTATTTCTCAGCTCCGAGCTCTCATCTTATATGCTAGTTGTATACACTATACTACACGTGGGTTCTACATCTATTGGTTGTCTGTAAAGATGGTTAACCAACGACAATTTACGTGATCACGCTGAACGCTTAGGCTGATGCCTCTCTATCGCTTGTTCCACACTCTTGCTTACAAGCTTGACTCAGACAGAATGTGACAATGAGCCTTGCTCTTTTGTGCATGCACTTAGTCATAAACTGACCAATTACGTATTAGGTCTAAAGTGAGTTAATGATACAGGCAGCTTTGTTTCAACATTGTCTATCAACCAACCTAAGAATTATTATGATATCTTCATTTAGGACTGAGATACAGCTATTTTTGTCTTTTTAAGTTTTTAGTTAAAAAGAAAAACAAATAATAAAATATCATTAAAATAACATTTTCATATCAATCACTTCATTAACTATTACTGAAATACAAAATTTGTTATTATAATGCAGTTTCTATCGAATTATAAGCAGAGTAAGTCGTAAATGGCAAAACGTTTCCTGTGATTTCCTAAAAATTAGCTTTTTTAAGTTAGGTCAGTTTATGACTACTAAGCATGCAATATGGCAATTACTATTTGATAATTACAGTCTACTGTGAAGTATAAAAACTCAATGTTAAGAACTGCATATGATATGTTTATTTTCTGTTTAATATACACTTATATATAATATAAATGGACTAACTCTCTATATATTAACACAAAAAGCAAAAACTTTCAATACAATTTTGCGGACGGAGGAGTGTGAAATTTGTCACAATTATAGTTTATATAGAGTAGGGTGTGCAAATTTGTATAAAATATGTCTTATAAATATATTAAATTGATAAAATCAAACCACACAAAACACACTCAATGCCAAATGATTTGACCACTGCAAAAATTTAAATTTTACACTATTGTTGTCCAAAGAATTGAAGTTTTGTATAAATAAGCATATCATATGCAAATCTAAAAATATATGGTTGAATTGCAACCACCAGGCGATCTCTAGTTAAGACTTTATGCCCTAATATGTACATGTATCATGTACTTCAGTAATCTGAAAGTGGTAGCAGGAAGGCAATTTTAAGTAATAAGGTAACATTTAATAAAGAATTCTAATTGTTACATAAAAAATATATAAAAGAACTAACGGACTTGGCAGGTGTTATCCTTCCTGAATGATGAAATACTTAATATTTACTACATTCTATTATCCCAGAATATTATTCATGTTTCCTTTGTCCATGTGTTTGAAATTTACAAGTTACAAACAGATGGACAGATAATTTTAAGTAAAGAGGTACTGGTACCCGGACGCGCCGGACCAATTCGGCTACAAGCATGGCGCTACCTCTAATTACGATTAATATCATAAAGTGACATTAATCGGGTCCCACTGTTTTACGTGCCTTCCGAAACTTTGCTTAGTTTTTCTTTGGTTAGTTTTTCCTTTCATTTCACTTTAAGTATGGTGTAATGTTGAAACATGTTGATTTAATTGTTGTTTCATGTTTAATTATTGTTTTAAAATAAAACTAACTGCTTTATATACTCCCTTTTTTTCCCGCTAATTCTGCCGGTACGTGCCAACACTACAAGTTTTGGAATTTGTATTCACAGAGATTTTATTGTATCAACACTTTTATTCACAAAGAATTCATTCGAATTCTTGACTACTTTTATTC
>JANCMC010009603.1:10584443-10606424 GCA_024363005.1 Charaxes varanes
ACAGAGAATTCATTTGAATTCTTGACTACTTTTATTCACAGAGAATTCATTTGAATTCTTGACTACTTTTATTCACAGAGAATTCATTTGAATTCTTGACTACTTTTATTCACAAAGAATTCATTGCACTTTGTTAATGAATTTATTCACAAAGCTACACCATCTAACATGCCCACGTATCATTTTTGTCTCAGAAACGCGTTACCTTATATAAACCGAGCCCCAAAAGTCATTAGAGGTAAGATGGGTTTACTTAACTTATTATGCCTTAAAAACTTTTAATATAAAGTATTTTAAATAAAAAAAAACCTAAGACTCGAGTAATTGTAAGACAGTAATTATTTTTTCACTTCAGCAGTTCAAACATGTAAGTTTCGTTGCGTGAAAACAGTGGGCAAAATGCTCACTGCGTGAGACAAAGTAGCTTTTTTATTTTTTTCAATAAAGAGTGCTGACCATATATTTATAGAATCGTTCCGCGAAGAACTTTCGAACTACACTACACTCTGTCTCTTTCTCGTCCTTAAAAAAGAGCGAGTAATAAACACAAGTAATTTGAAGGTCCAATTTCGAAATTCGAGATAAAAAAAACACGCTCGGAACCGCGTCAATAAACTAAACTGGAATAGTTATTTGTGCAACTAGTGAGAAAAATTGTTTTTTGCTGCGAGTGCTGATTTTGAGTCCCGAGCAAGCGAGGGATTCTCTGATTGAATCACGAGCGTAGCAAGTGATTCTAATAAAGAATCCTGAGCGTGGTGAGTGATTCTAATATAGAATCCTGAGCGTGGTGAGGGTCCAAAACAGTTAAAGCACCTTTGTAAGGCTTAATTTATAGAAGATATATTATGCTTTCAAATATTTTCGCGAGTTTTCGCAGAAGGGAAGTTAATTCTGTATTAGTAACTTCCTTTAATATTTAATTTAATATTTTAAATGTTATTCAAACTTTACGGTACCATTTTAACGGCGAAATTTTATTCCCGCTACTTTTTATTCCGCACACATTCCTCTATATAACTATAATTGTGTCAAATTTCACACTCTTTCCTCCGCGCAATTTTCGTAAAACGGTACCAAAAGTTTTCCCTCCACGTATTACACCTATTACGCATATAGATTTACTCAATTTTATTTATTGGCAAAAGTTTTAAGTATGTAAAATAAAAGTACGCATTTGCAGAAAGCGAAATAAAAAGAACATAAGTCCTTTAAAAGTATATACTAGGTACTTAAAATTTTAAACCGCTTGAAGGCAGCAACAGCGTTCTGGTAATAAAAAAGGTGGAAAACTTTCAAGGAACTGAATGGATGTGTCGCATAACAAGAAAAGAAAAGGAAGTGGTCGTAAATAACACACAGCTCGCCTGACCCGAAAACACAGTTAGCACACATACACACAAATAACACTCCTCCTGGCGTTTGACTTTGTAAGAGTTCCTTTGAATTAAATGTAACCCAGTTTTTATTTCTACATATTGCACAATGTTTAATCCGCGCTAGAAAATACTAATTAAAATTAGGTATTAATAGAAACTTTACTTTAAGAGTTTGAAAACGTTTCTCCTTATATAAACGCTTAGTTTTCGCCTGCTTGCTCGCCGACAGTCAGATAACCTGGAAAAACTAATTCTGGTGGGCAAGGTCGTTGGTAAGAGACCCCGTGGCAGATCACCTAGCCGCTGGTCTGACCAGGCTACGGCACTCACAGGGTTAGCAATAACAACTTCACTGAGGGATTCAGTACATGATTTCGGACTCCCCAGTGGTGAAATTTTTCGTCGGCCTTTTCTAGAAATGTACAATTTTTTTTTTCCATATTTTTAACTGATTACTGTATTATATCATTATTACTATCTGTCCCAATGCGATTTTAAATCAGAAACAAATTTGTTTAATATTTTTACATCAAACTGCAATGTAAATAAAACTTAAAAGTACGCAACAGGGGTAGCGCGGCGCGGGTCGTTGACTTGTTTTGCGCGTCAACATTTTGTTGACCATTGCTTCCCAATGTTCACGATACATTGCGCGTTCAAGAATGAGATGAGGATGGCAAAATCCGTAACCTCTCATTTCCGAGATTAATGATTTTTGTGATTTTATTAAGGACATTCAATGTAGCCTTATCACAAAGTTTGCGGTACGATGTCTCTTATACCCTGTATAGAAACGAGGACCTCACACGTAACTCCTCAACCGCGGGACGTACAAAGATGAAATTTGGCGAAGAGGTAGTTTAATAGCAGATCAATTAAGAACAAAAAAAGATTCAATCTATTTAAATGTCGTATATAAGTTTTTTCTAGAGTTCTAATACTAAGTTGTATCGTTTTGGTTTACTAGATCATTATCGAAGCTTGTAGCTGTTTAGCGGAGATCGGTACTTACGATATGAAAACTCTTGTGACAGTACCGCCCATGGACACGAAGAAAATATCTGAGATGAGTCCAAAACTGTATTTCGCCTTATCGGCTTGCAGTACTGCATGCACCCACAGGAACTGCCCGCAGCGTCTTTGAAGCCGGAGTAACGCTATGCATGAGCGCTCTTGTTCCGACTGAGTTACTGTGGACAAGAATTTCAATAGTTACTGGGACTGGACGACTTAATGGCTGCCTTTAATAAGGCAGTTCATGTGGCTACGTTCTGAGCTGCGTAAGCATAGTGTTTGCTAACGAAACGCTAAGAAGAAAATTAGTTAATGGGACTAAATAATGGGATTAAAGGGATAACAGAAATTGTAGACAATATCACAGAAATTGATCTCACTATATGCTTAATAAGACTTAGCTACTTAGGACTATATGTAAATTAATTAGACCGAGTAGTTGTGATTAAGATGTTCCATCATTATAATGGGACAGAATAGATTTGGATAAGGAGTTTAACGATTAATGAGACTAAGCTAATGATGACAATATGTACATTAATTGAACTGAGTAGTTGTGTATAAGATGTTTCATCAGTAATGGGATACAATAAATGTGGACTAGTAGTTCAATGGTTAATGGGACTGACCAATTTACGACAAATTGTGCATTACTTGGACTGAGTAGTTATGAAAAATATGTCCAATGAGTAATGGGATAGAATAACTGTGGATTCGGAGTTTAAAAATTATTAGTTTAAGTTATTTAGAAAGATGAGAATATATGTACTGTTATAGTAGCTTCCGGTTGCGCGTGCGCAATGTAGGATATGTCAACTGCGCATGTGTAATTCGCCAGTCGTATATTAGTTCATGAACTTTTAGTCGTATGGAACGGTAGTAACCAATCGTTGTGGCTATCGACCGATTTGCGCACTGTGTCGTACTTCAAGGAGAAGATTCAAAGCAAACCGTAAAATGAAAAAGTAATTGTACTGGATGTCAAATGAAAAGAAATCTAATCTATCTTATGAAAAGTATAAATTTTAAAATAATCTTTTGAAAAAATGGTAGAGATACGAACCCTAGTATCCGTGTCTGGCTCGCACTTGCCGGTTTATATACAAATACAAAGCTGAAGATTTGTTTATTTAGTTTAACGCGTTAAACGGGAACTACTGGGTCGATTTTACACGACAACTAGTAATCTATATACGAAAACTCAAATATCAATAAATAAAATATACCTATAATTATAGATTTCAATTAGTACATATTTGTTAGATATTTTAATTTTTAAAGTTTAGTACTGGCAGTTTTAATTATTTTAACAAGTGTATTAAAATTTTGAAATAACGTTTACTTTTTCTTTATATACCATGGCTATGAACGTAACAAATATATTTTTATTGGACGCCTAAAGGCAATTTTTTGACAAAATCTCCTTTCCGACTTATTTCACGATAAATCAGTTTCATATACAATACAATGAAACTAGAAACAATTACCTACATACAATTTATGTATCTACCTTTTTTTTCATAAAGTCAATTGTTTTAGTTTACCAGCACCGCAAAGTGAACTTCAACATATATTTCTACAAAAAAATATTTGTGTATAACAGGCGTCTGTTACCTATAACACAGGCATTAAGTTGTCTACCTTAAGAACAGACGTCCTTGTGTCATATATTTCTGTATATATTTATTTATTTATTGATATGTTACTTAAAAACATAATCAGTAAAAACATTCCGCCAATTCTTTTAAGTACAAAAAATACACCAGTCATCCAAATAAATTTCCACTTGGCTGAAAAACATGTTTTTTGCGTTCATGAATTAATACTTTCAAAGAGGAAAGTTACAAATGGTCAAAGTTCGACGTGACGAATTGCTATTTTTTTACAAAAGTCAAATGAAGATCTTATTTTCTTCTTTTTAATTTCTTTCATTTGGTAATAAACAATAACTTATTAATTCGTTTTATATATTTACTTAATTGAAATAATAATGATAGAATAAAATTGTATATACTGTTACTTTACTAGCTGTGCCCGCGTCTTAGTCCGCGTGAAATTAATTTTAAATCAAGGTTCAGCTTTAGCGTGACGATATATAATCTATAGCCTTCCTTGATAAATAGGCTATCTAACACTGAAAGAATTTTCCAAATCGGACCAGTAGTTCCTGAGATTATCACGTTCACTCAAACAAACAAACTTTTTAGCTCTGTAAATTAAGTAGAGACTTAATGTACTGGCGTAGGTCGTGAGCACTTTTATGTATGTCGTGAGATATTTTGTAACGATATATGAAGAACAAAGTACAAGCCAAAATAAATAAAAAATAATCTTAAAACTAAACATACAGTAAAGTATACAGGAGAGTGTCCCAATGTTTACTCCACGGTGGAAAGGGATTGGCAACTCGGTGTAAGCACACAAATCTTGGAGTCGCGGTGCGGCACGGAACATGAAGGCACTCTCTCCCCTGACCGTGTTTGCCATTCATTTTCCTTAGGATAATTAGCCTCTACAGACAGTAATTTGATGATCTCATAATGCGTCCGAAGAAGCTAACTATTTAATATACTATTGAAATATAATAAGAAAATTAATGTGTGGCTGTTAATAATTTCAATTTGGCCTTTACAATATAATTTTTTCTGTTTGTTGAAAATAAACCTAATTATCTACAGCATTTCTTTAGTATAATTAAAATTTAATAAAAAAGTACTTGAAACTTCCTCTCCACATCTTCACCTAAAGGTTTCTTCGCTTCTGTAACTACAATGGCTCTGTAATCAATTGGAAGTGGAATTTTATTTCCATCTAGTGGGTGACCACGGAACGATGCTGTCAATTCTGAAATTTAACGTATATTTGGTTATCTTACATCCAAATTTAAGTTATTATCATTAACATTGTTTAGGGCATCCTGCACAAATCACACTCTCACATCCAGGCCCCAGGTGGTGTATATACTGAACCCCATTTATGAAAGTGATGGTTAAATTTTTTGTGGTTTGTCTGGAATTGGTTTGGATGTAGTTAGAGCCCATATATTAAAATCACAACTCCCCCGCATAACCGATTGTCTCTGTATTTATAGTCTTATGAACAACTACCCTCCTCCATGTATACACTACATTATGTACAAGTCATACCTCGATGGGCTGATGATGTAAGGATAGGGGAGAGTGGTAGAAACAAAGAAAAGCCTATGCCCAGCAGTGGGATATCAAGGGCTGAAAGTGAGTGATAGAGTGTACGTCTATGTTGCACTCGACATTACATAGAACATCGATTTCGTAGTAAACGAAAATATGGATGTAAAAATTGACTTGTTGATTTTTCAAGAACCGCTCGACCGATTTTGATCAAATCTTAACTACTACCTGGGATGTTTGAAAGAAAAATATTTCCAAGGTGGTTCAGGCGACGTCGAGTGACCCGTAATCTTTTATGTATAATATATACTTTTATGTACAATATTAAATGGTGTAAAACGTGTGGCAATCGTTTGTGTGTGGTTTTATTTTAATAATTTAATATATGAATATATCATATTGTAAAAAATATTAGCCTTCGCAAACTTTCATCTATATTAAAGAAAATTGTGCCAAATTTCATATCCCACCGTCAGCGCGATTTTTATAAAATGTTGCGTAAAGTTTTCGCTTCACGTATCAATGTATATAGAATAATTCGCATATCTACATAGCACTCGATAAATCAAGGCTATTTAAAATTTATTTCATGCGGAATTTCAAGAAATAACGCCCTGGGGCGTAGGTAAACGTGATCTTTTTACGAGGGTTTAGACCAAACGAACATAGAGCTAGAGCTAAAACAAGAGCATTATGTCAATCTTTTAGTGTAAAGGAAAGCTCGTTCTCAGTTACACCAAAATAACAAGAAGCAAAAAACTAGAATGAGAATTAGAATCTTCGTGAACGCAAACAGAGCAACTTAAGAAACAGACGTACTGTTTAAACTAAAAGAATTTGCTAGAGAAGGGGTAGAATGTTCATCTGATATAAATCAGCCTTAAAGCATCCACACAAACAATAAATTGGCCTTATTCTATCCCCATATCATGCACTCTTCCTTATATTATTTGATAAATTATATACGTCACACTAAAAATGTAAAATCAACCGTTACAATAATTTTGCATCGTTAATAAGGTCCAGCTGATAAAAGACAGTTTTTGTCAACATGATGTCAACATAGTATTCTATTAACATATTCTATTAACACCGATACAATATAGTGCCACGTCTGCCTCGACTTTCTCCAGCATCGTTTACTGGAATATATGTTGATATTTTATCATCGGTGACTGATATTTATTGGTGATCTTGGAAATATGTTATTTTTAGTTCATTTAAAATTGACGGTGAATAATTTATTTATAACTGAAAGTGAAGGTTTTATTTAAAGTACTAGTTGTGCCAATTAGGTAAAAAAATAGATCCAATTTTAGCGAGATGATAGCCTATAGCCTTCCTTGATAAATGGGCTATCTAACATTGAAAGAATTTTTCAAATCAGAGACGCCATAGACTAATTAGTCACCTGATGGTTTGTTAGTTGAAAAATGATGGTTTATTTGATATTAGGTCACGCCCGCGCCATATTTCATAACAATTACTTTCCACGAAACCCGTTTATATCAAACCACTTACCAAATAAAAGGCAAGGGTTTGACTAGAAAAATAGCTTTGTATATTTTGCATTATTCTTTAACATTATTTATTAGTATTATTTTTAAGTCTTCTTCTATTCTATAACTTTTTTATGAAGTAGAAAATTCTAGTCATATTTTTACGATAATTCAAAGATACTCAGTAAAACCATGATCCCGCTTGTCTATTTTTGGGGGCACTCCTAAGAAAAAGGTTGAGTCAAGTGGCAATTGGTAACCAGCGTATATACTCCGAAATATTCTTTAAAATATTCGTATCGCTAATATTGCCATATTCAGCCAATTATAATCCCATTCTTCAAATCCACAGATTATACCAGGAGTTTTTTTTTAAACGTTTTACAAGCCCGGCAAATGGCTGCGTTACGTGACTTCGCCGAAAAATTTCTACCAATAATTCCGCCTAACATTTATGATAGCCGATTTATCAACGTCGTTGAAAGGTAAGTAACGGCCCCAAATCTCAGCCCCAGTGATTATACAATTGAATAATAATAGAGCTATATAAAACGTTTTAAGAATAATAATAGACTTAAACTCTCAAATTAAAGCCTGGTAATTATATAAATTTTTATATACTCCGCCTTTTACATTTAAAAATCGAATAAATATGTATATCTACTGTTTCAATTATATAGATTTAAAAGAGTTAAAAGAACTTCAGCATAAAATTTTCGTACCGTAAATTTTCAACATATACGTCCAAGCCTTAAGAAAAATAACCGATAAAACAGCTAAAAAAACAAGTAAGAAAATAACCTATTAAAATAAAATATTTATAGCCGTTTAGAACGATCACAACGATTTTCCTTCAACTGGTATTAGAAATACTTTCTTGTCAAAATACTGCTAAGATGAATTTGGCGCGAAGCCATATTGGGTAATGTAGCTGCTTAATCGAGTCTGAACGTCTCCGTTTGAGGCAATGTCTTAATTATGATAGGGGATGAACGCGTAGCGATAGAATGTTCGGAAGATCGGGCGAGGCTCGAAAGTAAGCTGTATTACAAATATAGATAACAAATATGGATATAGATAGATTTAAATATGGTTCTGTAAAAGGTTTTTTGTGTGCATACTTATTTAATTCTATAATATTTTACGTTTTAACTTCAATATATCGATCTTAATTCCTGGTAGTTCTATTTGAATTATCATAATTAACAACATCCGAAAAGATTATAAGAGAGAGATATGTAAAAACTCGATCTTTTTTCTTTTAAGCTATAATTCGTCAGAAATCTAGTTGCTCAGGATTAGCTAAGTTACACGTTATTGGTACATGTCTCTTTTATTCTTCTGTTTTGTATGTGATAAATCGAAGCGATTACATAATAGATTTCAGCTGTAAAATCCGTCATCCAAATTCAGAATACACGTACAGAATACAGATACAGGACTACCTATTTTAGAAAGTCGAGTACAAACATTACACGCATAACATTTCCATAGTTATATTTGGTGTGCTATCACATTTAGGATAAAACAAACATAATCACTCCAGCCATTCAATAAAGATTTACTATTTTCCTAGCAATCGAACTGTTTACAATGAAACACAACCAGCAGTCCACCGCCACCCTGACGCCTACGATATTCCACGATCTTATTATGACACAACGAATATATTTGTACGATACGCAAATTAGACGAAACAAACTTATAACTCCAATTTTTCCGCCCTAATAAAGAGTACAAAAAACATTTCTGTGATAAATATACATATGTACTTTTACATAATTCTACAACTAATATCAGACTTACTGTATTAGCTTCAAAGCGAAACATTTAAATCTAAAACCGCATGGATAAAGAGAAGATTTATCGTACGGGTTTCGGGTCCGTCACGTTACAGAGGGGCAGGGAATAGTTATAAACGGTCCCTTGACTATGCACATTACAGCACACCTTCACTCCTAGTGTTCGACCCATGTCTAATCAAGTTTCATAAGATACTGTTGTGCGACGTAAATAGATGACGGTGTATATGGCGGTTTAATATCGCTGACTCTTCCACTTCAACTTTAATATCTGGGTTATAGCGAAGTGCCAACTGCACTTGACATGCTCACCGTTAGGCTTTCGACGCATTTCCTTTGTTTCTCGAATTATATTGTCATTGACTTTATGATATTAGAGCCTTTATAAAGTCACAAATGTACAGCGTTATTCAATATATTGTTCCATTATTTTTATCGTTCTTTTGTATTATCAAATACTTTTTGCCAAAAGCTTTGCCAAATTATCCCGGGATATAACAATACCACCATGAATTCCACCACCAAGGCAGAGTTCTGTTTTTTTTTTTTACAGCCAAATTAAAAGTTTTACTCAGACCTTGAAACAACAAACTACTGAGTTACTTTTTTTTTAATATTTATATATTGGCCATACTTCGAATCATACCAGCGTTGATCTTTCGCTGCTCCTTGCTTAGTAGTGACATTGATAAATAGTTCTACTCGAACGCAATAAGAAATTGCGAAAATCCATCATTTTCCTCAGCGGGTTCATTGTACGCCAATTATTATTATTATTTATATATTTATTTATTTAACAAAATACATTATAGAACATCGTTAAATTGCATATTATAAACCACAGAGGTTTGTCCAATATGCAAGTTAGTTCGACTTCGAATTAATTGTGCATTGAACTGTAATACGAAAATATCAAATAACCAGTTACTATACTTTCAAAACAGAAAACAGTTGTGATAAAGACACGTATAGTATTGGAACAAAAAGAACAAATTAGACATAACAATGTCTAATTAGCTTTGTTAAATGACCAAATATACGCCTCAAGTTCAACCCATAACTTACTCGTACCCATAACATAATAACACCCATAACATAATAAACATGTGTGGGCTTAGACTTTAGTGACCAGTTTCGAACCAGTCCCGGATCCTTCCTCGTGAGCTTGATACAAAGCGGTGTCGCGGCAGGAAATGGTCCGACAAACCCGGTTTTAAATCACGTGAGTTAAAAATCCGTTTTTATAATAATTATAAATATGAAAATATTGATAAACCAGTTAACATTCCTTGGAAATACTAACAGCTGCAATAAAGCTTTCCATTCCTTTGTGGTATTCGCCTAGCATTTCTAAATGGAGACAACCAATTAGCAATCAGCTAGACAACCACTTTGGCACGTAATTTATTGGGTGCACATATATAACTGTCATATAATTTAATTAATGAACAAAAAATGCTAAGGAAAATGATGGAAAATTTTCGCAATTTTTCGCAGCAACGAAGCAATTTGTCAATGTCGTTGCAGTACGAAGAACGAGGCAGCGTAAGAAACCTCCCCCGCAGCGAAATGGCTCGAAGTATTGGATAACAGATTTTTCTGCAAATAAATAATCTGTTAACTTGTCCTTTACGAAAGCCAAGTAAACGTCTGAACAGTAGATAGATATCTATGTGTCAAGACATGCTTATATAAAAGGGTTCCGTATCACATACGCGATAAATGTATTTGTTAAATAACTTCAGAAGTTGTTATCCGGTTTCTTTTAAGATACTATTAAAATCTCTACATCTATATAATAAATTATTTTTAAATAAAACAAAAACCGCCTTCAAAAACAATATGAGGAGAAACTAAAAAGCAAAAAATAAATAGTACTTTCATACGATTTAGTTGACACTTATGTGCTCAAGTCGGTACCAAGCCAAATAGGTTCTCCGCTAAATTGATGCAGATGGGACCAATCGGGAAGCATCAGCTTTCAAATGAAACAAGAATCATCAAGATCGGTGCACCCAGTCGAAAGTTCTGTGGTAACAAACATAAAAAAAAACAGGCGTCTAGTCGATAACCGCCTCCTTTTTTGAAGTCGGTTAAAAGTTCCAGGGGGCCTAACAATGCTCAATTATAATCAGGCCTTTATAAGGATTCATTACCCATTATATATTGGTTTTAAGGATTTTTCGCGGCTACAGATCTCGATATTAAATTAGAACTTTTTCCCTCGCTCTGTTTAACTTCCATTCTTGAGAAAAAAGGGTCCGTAAATAAAACTTTTTTAATTAGGTTCATGCCCTCTGAAGTCAAAACTTTTTTATTTAGTAACCCTTTGTTTTGGGACTATCAAAATGAGCTTGAGTATTGTTTTAACTGGTAAATTATAAGAATGAAGATATTGGGAGAGACAATTAAAAGTTTAATTTAAGTCCTTTGCGTATTTTAATAAATGATGACCTTTTTTAACGATGACGGGGGGGGGGGACAAAGAGATAGGAGTCAACAGATCGGAAGGGCGTCGGGGGGGGAAAGAGGGGAGATCTGTCAAACTCTTGCTGAACCAGAACTTGAACTCGGTAGAATCTTTAGTGTCTGAAATTTAATTATGTTGTAAGATTTTTATCAGATTCTAGTATTTAGGTTAACTATTAAATAGCTGTGATGTTTTTTCTTTTCAAATTATTGTCTCTGAACAGTTAAGGGGTCCACATGTTGAGTCAATCCATGTGACTTAAAACAAATGACTAAAAACTGGTTAGATGGGGTAGTGATTGTAAGTTTTCATACAGTTATTTTGCTTAATGAGGGATTTTTCATGATTAGTGGCTTATTAGATGACTAAATTTTGTTGTATGTTAATTCCACTTGTGAAGCTCTAGGTATCCATTCTAATAGAGTACTTCTAATAGTGATAACAAGCCAAGGAGTTTTAGTGTATTTTAGAGGGATGTTGCTGTGCTCTGTACTTCTACAGCTTATAAACTGGTCATGTTTTGGTGGGCTCTTTTATCAAAGTACTTGTTTGTTTTTACTGCATCAGAGTTCTTTACGGATCAGTTTCCCAAGCAGCAGAAAGCTGTACAAGTACTCCTTATTAATTAAAAACAATGAAAGGGTCTGAATAACAAATGCTCAGTCAATTAGAGGTGGGAAGGGATGACATTCTTGAGTGTTCGGCTTTTAATTAAAAGAAGAAAAAAGGAAAAATGTAAAAATTTTTTATACGATACTACCTGTGTACCATGCAGCCTTGTCTGCGTGGCCCACTTGTATCACTTAGGGGGTTTGAAATGGCGCGATTTGGGGGAGGCCTATGTCCAACAGTGGACTATGATAGGCCGATGATGATGATGACGTCCCGCGGTGTTAGTGATTTCTTGTTAGGTGATCTTTCGCTTTCCTATATATAGACAGTGTTAAGTTTACGTTATGTCATAACAGATGGCGGACTGTTGAAGAAATTCAAGATAGCGTTGTGTTCTAGTTTTCCTATATATATGCGAAGAACAAAATATTGGTTTCGTATTAGTGCAGTGATAAATATATATTTAGAACTTAACAGTATTTTTTTAACATGGTTTTTTTTTTTGTTGTTTAAAGTGTAAATTGTGTATTATTATATAAGTATATTTATGTATAGTGTTTTTTTATACCGAATAAAAGTTTTTCTTCTTCTTCTTCTTCAACAGTGGTTTGAATAGATAGATAAAGGAACTTACAAAGAAGAACCCTTGTGCAAAGTTCTTGGTGACCAGTATTTCGGAGGTGTCCTTATATAGGACGTTGCCTCTTATTTTACGGTCGCACTGACCGACATCTTTAGGGATTCGCACTTTAGCTGAAAACCAATATATTTGATCAAAATTAATCGGAAAATTTCTCTATTTGAAATTGAAATTGAAATTGAAATTTATTTATTGAAACTGAATTTGCACAATTATAAAATGGCACCGATGACACTGTAAAAGTCTAAACTGTGTTACAGAATATCATCGCCCCCCTCCGAAACATAGTAAACTTTAGGTGACGGAAGCAAGAATATCGATGTTTATAAAGATATGAAAAACAAAGATGGCGTTGCTGATACTAAAGGAAGGATTTTCGGTAAAAGCGATAATACACGAAAAAGAAACCAGTTTGAAAATATTTTGTTTTTAATTTCAATTCAGAGCTTAAATCACACTGAAAATAAAAGAGGATTTTTTATAGTATAATCGAGTAATCAATAATTAATAAGTAATTTTTTTATAGTATTACATTTAAACAAAAACATTAAAGTGATTAAAAGTCAACTTTAGGTGAGATTAGGTGGTATGGAATGTATATCAATATAGAATGTTTAATTACACTTTTTAAATATTAAGGCAAACTTGACGCTAGTTGGAGGACATTTTATGCAATGAGCCAAACTTGAGGCTAGATGATTGTTAAGACAATTAACTTACATTTGTGATACAACTTGTATAACTTATAAGTAATACGTAACATTCGACATCTCAAATCGATTACAATGTGGACGGGCAGTTTTTTTAAAGAAATTGCTGTTTGAAAATCACTCCCAGGGGGTGGATCTGACTAAGAAAGATCCACTACGGGTACGCAGCCCCGGAGTATCCTAGCTGCTATTATCACTCCCTCTATGAGTCTATACTATCCGTGACCGTCTCTATACCGTCGAGTATCCGCATTCTTTTTCTCCTCCCCATCTACCTTTATATCCTTTTACTCCATCCCTTTTCCTTACTCCTGTCTTTCTAATTAGAGGTAGCACAAAAAAGTAAATGTATGAATATGGGTTAAAATAAAAGACTATAAAATAGTATGAATTCAGAATTAATTTTGTATGACCACACTTTTCTAACATTTTATTCATTAATGCCTCTGATGTTGTAATATAATGTCGTAATGTGTAAGAATCGATTATGTCAAATTATACAACGCTTTAACTTTATGAAAGACATATATCGATAACTTTTCTCTCTCTCTCTTTCTTTTTTAGTTCTAGATTTAATATAATTGCTTATTTAGGTTTAAGGTTAATTAATTGAATAAAGATGATATTATTATCGTTATAAATTCAACTCACATGCCCGGATACTTAATAAATATATATAATATAAACAGCTACAGAGAATATGAATAAACTCACTTAAATACGTAAAATAAATAAACTTAAATATACTCTATATAGATACATAAATGTACCGGGCGGAGGATTCATCCCGGCAAGGAGTCCAAACGGCCGGGGGTCAGAATTTGAAATTAGCTGACACAAGTCGCCAGGCAATTAATTATCTATACAAATCATGAGCATTTAAGGATAGCTTACAAAAATAAACAAATATAATACAAGACACAAACGACAGAGCAAAGAGTTTGGGAGATTGCAACGAGAGACATAGGGATTACCAAGTCAAGTTTCAGAATTACTTGAGCGTGACGACGCGCCATTGTTTTTCACGTACAATAACGATGCCTGTTTCGAGGACGCGTCGCCACGCCATCAGACATAAAATTGGACTATTTCGTTCGCGCCTCACCAGCGACCTTTCACCACTTATACAGTCCACTAAAACAACTAAATTTCCCGTACACATACAATTGGAATTTAAAAAAACAGCTAATATAAAAATGTATTCACTCCTTAGAAGAATATTTTAATTTTATCAAAGCTTCCTTTTTTTATAATTTTCTTAATTTACTTATATAATATTAACTTTATTTTAAATAATTTTAACAGATACCGCCATCAAAAAATGCGAAACATTCAATCAGACGGTTCGCTCTTGACCTCCATTTTTTACCACTTTCGCAGATTAAAGTATGCAGACTGATGTCGTGACGCGATCTGATGATCGCGCCATCATATGAATGTCTCCTGTCAAGTTCAATATTGAAGAAATTAGTCTATTTTTTTATGTCACCTTCTGAATAAAATATCTATTTTATTCTGTACTAGCTGTGCCCGCAATTTCGTCCGCGTAAAATTAGGTAAGAAAATTAGATTCACTTTAAGCGAAACGATACATAGCCTTCCTCGATAAGTAGGCTATCTAGCACTGAAAGACTTTTTCAAATCGCATCAGTAGTTCCTGAGATCAGCGCGTTCAAGTAAACAAACAAACTCTTCAGCTTTATATATTGGTATTACTTTAAATAAAACTTAGCGTATAAGGTGCACTGGCTCCTAAGATACGGGCTTACCTAGTTTAGGGGCCAGGGTAATATTGAACTATGTAACATGATTTATATAAATGCCTAGAAGAGGTCATAGCTACAAAAGCATATGAAATTATTAATTAAGGTTCCTTCACATGAAAGAAATTTTATTTTAACCAAATTGCTATATTAGATTCTTAAGAAATTTCTGTACTTCATTTCAGATTTATACGAATTGCCTTATAACAATTTTTCCATTATATAGTAAATCGAAATATGTTTTATTATATGTCAAATTAGTTTTAACAAACTTTTTTGTATTGACAAATATTTTAAGATATACCATATCTTTTTTGTAACTATATTTAACATTATTATTTATGATTAAATTAATTATTTTTATTAGTGATTATTAAAACACAATGGATACTATTAGTATAATAAAAATAATAATATAAAATCAACAGGTCTTTAGCAAACACAAACACCAAATTTATGTGTGGCTATCCTAATTATGCTTTCTAAGAACAGTTCTAATTTATATATTGTTCAACATTTTTTGCATAAATTGCTGTCCTTCTGTTTTCATGTAAGAATCTTTATATTTTCTTTGAATCTTTATTTATTTCTGATGTAAGCATAAAATACGCAAATCTGTGGCCAAATTTTGATGACCACTATCGGTCATATCTAGTAAATAAAAAAATCATCAATCAAGGTAACGTTGTCGATTTTCCTCTCGTGTGAAAGCTCCTTAAGAACCCATCAAACTTTACTAGCTCATTATTGGCGCGTTCAAGCTTAACCGCTGGCAACCTTATAGCGTCTAGCGTGTTTTAACACAGGCATTAAGTTGTCTACCTTAGAAACAGACGTCCGTGTGTCATATAGTCCTATATATTTATTTATTTATTTATCACCTGTAAGAACTACTTAATCTAGCGATCGATTCAAATGCTGGCCACAGATTAACTCACGACCTCTTCAGCTGCAACCTCCTTGTTACTGATGTTTATAACTAAAAAAAAACACTTTCTGGACTAGGCCAATATTATGTTAGCGTTATTAAATGGCCTTTAGAAAATGCGCCTTCTATATTTTTATACACAAAAAACTTCCTTTCAAAAAGCATAATTACATCTATAGGATATCCACCTGTATGCTAATGATATAAAAATATATGACGTTAAATTTTAGGCCTTATTAAATGATTATCTCCGTCTATTGTTTGTAATAGTCATCCGTTAGGAACAAAATAATTAATATATTCCTCATTATAATGAATACTTAACTTAATTTATTGCTTATAAGGAAGTCAGTGCTTTGTGCGTGAAAACCAGAAGCGTATCAGTTACATGCGTTATAATTTTTTCACTTAATTGGGCCAATTAAGCTGTCCAGTCAAGCATTCGGTTTTTTTGTCAGTCGTGTAGTTATTGTTATATATGGGTACTTTTCATTCTTCAGGGTTTGCTTGTAAATTGACCTACATTCCATACATTACTTGATTAGAGGAAGCGCCACGCTTTTAGCCGAATTGGGCCGGCGTGTCCGGGTACCAGTACCTCTTTCTCACATGAATAATGTATTTATGAAAAATAAGACATGCGTCCTTGATAGTGACTTTTCTGTCCTTTTAAATCTGGTGAGTAAAAAGACGAATGGACATAACTAAATGTATTTCCTAGTCGTCCTTAAAACAATATTTTAAAAATAATGCTTAGATATTGTAGGAAAACACACCATGGGGGAAAGTACTCAACCGCCGCAAAGGAAGGTCTTTCAGTCCGGCTAGGTGGACTTGCTCGTGGCGGCCACGCCTCGCCGACTGTTGATCGTCGGGAGGTCTATATAATATAGTGATCGTATGAAACTTCGCTAGCGTGAGTTGGAATTTGTATAGTGCGCGACAGCGTTTGCACCGCGTCCGACGACCTGTTCGTACAGCGCCATCTATTTTTGCTTTGGTGTATCTTTCCACTCGACATCATCGCCATCTCGTTATGTAGCGGCGGATATAATATCATCAGAATTTTGTTAAAAAGTACAAAATTTAGAAGTCTATCCGAATGTTAGAATCATAATGTAACGATAGCACAAAATATTGATGTAACCGTATTTGAAATGAAATAGCTGCACAGATTGGCATTTTTCCAAGTAGATCGTGACAAAGTTTATGTGGTTATTCCGACAGGGTAAGTGGAAAATTGGTACTGTCATTTTCTTTATTGTTGTTCAATTATTTGCCGTACTAGACTAAAGGTACCATCAATAACTGATTGATAGTACTTTTATTCTAATGTTTTTCATGAATTTGTAGCTGCAACTAAGAAATATTTAATAAGTAATAAATTATTTTTAAATAAAAAGAAAACCGCCTTCAAAAACAAAAAGGCGAGGCGAACTAAAATGTAAAAAATAAATAGTACTTTCATACAATTTAGTAGACACTTATTGATGTGCTGAAGTCGGTACCAAGCCAAATAGGTTCTATGCTAATTTGATGCAGATGGCAAAGCTAGTGCTTTCAGATGTAACAAGAACCATCAAGATGCACCCAGTCGAAAGTCCTGCGGTAACCTCCTCTTTTTTTGAAGTCGGTTAAAAAGAAAGAAAGAAAATTTTTTATAAGCTTTATGCTTTGTATTTCCATGAACATGGGAACCCCAAATCGATGTTTGTTAATAGTTTTTTATTAATTAAAATTGAATGGAACCATTTTGATATGTTGTCGATCAGAAAATTTTACTGGTTACACTAGTATTTATTTCTAGAGTTCAGAGCTTATTTTTGTGTTCGATTGTTTTTTGACTAAGCTCGTTAACTACGATTCCGCACAAAAAATGAGAACCCTAAATTTTAACAAGATAGATTTTTAGTATAAAGTTGTGGTTAAGGGTGCTTCTATAAAGAAACAGATTTCCGATGCTGAAAAATCTTTGCGGGACGGTGTTTATCGGTTCAGAGTTTAAGTTGCAGAAAGAAATACGTTATTGACAACTATGGCCTCCAGTTCATCAGATGAAGTCGATTCTACAACTTGGTAATAGGTATAGATAGTAGTCGTATTCATTCGCGGATTAAAGCAAAGTAGTTTAGCTTCTCATGCATGTCATGGATTTCCGCAAAATAACGCCTGATTCTATCAATTATATATTATGTTGGTTAAAAAAACTTGCAAGTAGAATGTAATCTGTAATAGACGTAAATTGAAAAAGTTATTCAATTCGGAAGAATTTAGTTAAGTTGGAATTAAATTACGATAATTGTAATAGTTCGTTAGTTGGTTAGTAAATTTGAAATAAAGCCCTTATTCGGACACGGTGGGATCCGCACGATTTGTATTCGTGCGGTTTTCACATCGCAAAATCGTGAGTGTTCAGACGGCGGCGATAGTTAAGCGGTCTATATAAATAAGAACCGTGCGGTTCCCACGTGATTTTGAAACCGCTTAGTTCCCGCCTGGTGGGAGCAAAGAATAAAGTGCGTTATAGACATGAGATAATATTCTACTTGAAAGTTTATTTTTACCGCATACAACAACATAATATAAATTTAAATTGACTATATAAAAAATAAATTAAAATAGTTGTAAATATTTATATTATTTTTTAGTGATTCTATCGCAAATGGTATACCTGAGGGTACACCAATTTAAGATTGGTAGCGCCATGCTTGTAGCCGAATTGGGCCGGCGCGTCCGGGTACCAGTACCTCTTTTTCACATAAGATCGGCGTGAAGTGGCGGCAATGTTGTCATGTCTAGTGATGGTGTTGTTGTCGCGTTTCGTTCGGTTTGTGAGACGATCTTCTAACGGCAGACGGACGGACGGACGGAAGGACAAATCAATTATGAGGGTTCTTTGTAGTACTACGGAAAATATATTAACATTCGCAGACCTCCCTCTATATAAATTATAATTGTGCCAAATTTCGTGCTCCTCCGTCCGCGCGATTTTTGTAAAATGGTACCTAAAGTTTTCGCTTCACGTATTAATATATTATAATAATATTATAATTCGGATACAAAAGGCGGTATTGCTTGAGACGGCACGTATTGTGAGGAAGTTTCTCAATCTGGAGCCCTAACCACCCCTTGCTTGGGTCCTTGCCTCGCTACCGGCGGACATCTATTTTTTATATATTTTGAAATATTTTTATTTTTATATTAATATTTAAAAATGTATGTAAGAGTAAGATAATTAAATATATTTTTTTAGCGCATCTGCTGGCTTTCTGGTGGTGCTGATGTCCATGGGCGTCGGTAGGCACTTCGGTGCCTGTTGCCTGCTCGTCTGCCCCCTTGTAACATAAAAAAAAAATAAAAAAAAATAAATGATAGTCATATAATTCGTAATCATACAATACTTATATATTATTCTTGTTAAGGGGATACATGAGGTAAATACTTTGTCCTACAGATTTTTTAGGATTCTGGTACAATTTGAAGGCATAAAAATCAAGATAATTTATCATTTTGCTATTTGTCATGGTTCTCAGCTAACGGTCACTGTTTTGACTTAATAAAAGTATTCAATCTTCACATTTTAATATAAAACTCATACAAATGCAAGGATATACATTACTCGAGCTTTTAGAAATGCAAATTCAAATACGACTTCTGCGAAAGGGACAGACGATAAAAGTCTTAATTTAATAACAAGAGGAAGGGAGACAGCTATATCGCAAAGTCTGACAGGGAGTCCGTTTTAAAACAGTTAACCCAAATGCATATTTTAACAACCTATTAGGGATTAAATTTCCGAGCGTAGTTTCGAGCTCATCGGAAATCAGGTTTTAGCTAAAATATTGTCTAATTTAGCTATTTTTTTAACTATCCATCGATAAAGTTACTTAAACCTTTTTTTTTTTGTTTTTTGGTTTTGGTTTTTAACAGGCCAGCGGTTGGTGCAGACCGGATTCTCAACTGGCAATGACCCTGCCCGCAGCTCTAGGTAAGCGAGTTCTATTCTGGATCGATCATCCAGATTCGAGACATGTATAGAGTGTTATTAGTTACGTATATAGTTATTTAGTCGTCAGTTTATAAACGCTCGCAGTTTTGTAAAATGCCGAAGGTAAAATGTATATTGTCATAACATTGACTTTGTAGTCAGATATTTAGGCATAACGTATAACGCCACGGCAATTTACGTTTTGCCTTCGGTATTTTATATAACTGTGAGCGGAATTATACAAATTGCTTGCGACTTACGTACTGAGATTCAGTTTGTCTAACATTGTAACAGATCGCATGTGTAAATATGTGTGTAGGAATAAACTATAAAAATCTCAATCGCCTTTTTTACCTAAATTAAACTAATATCCATTTATTAACAGTGCATTATCATTTTTTATGTCTGTATTGAATTAGTTCTAAGAAATACTTGAAATTCTTTAAGAATTTTATATAAAATCAGCATCTGAATAAAAGCTCAGTTCAATCAACGCACTGAATAGGCTGTTACGCTGCAATATACAGAAGGTAATATGATTAATCCTCACAAAACGTTGACCTTTTATCGGATAACAATTGATTACAGCGGGGTTAAATGAGAATGGGATGGAGGCTCCTTTTCCGCTCCGATCTACTCCACCGCGTGTTCATTTAAAATTAATACTAATAAAAGTGATCTAGCGGTTTTATTCGAATTAACAAAAAAAAAAAGAAATTAACTCTTACTTAACTTGCTACAGTCATTTGTATGTCGAAAAATAATTGGTTAATGGAACTCGGAAGCATAGGTGACACATAAATCTATTTTATATTTTGATAGCTGTATATTAAAATGTAACAATGAATTGATTTTATATTTGACCCCTACAAATAGCTGCAGGTTTCCTAATCTAATTGCCCCAGAATGTATTTCAATATATTTATAGCGCGTGTACCCGTTTTTTGTTAATAACGTAATTGTATTGTGAAATATACGAAGCAATTTGATTAACCCGCACAAAATGTCAACTTTTTATCGGTTTACAATCGATCGCACGGCTAAATGAGAATGGCACTGAGGCCTCTTTTACTCCCCATTCCGCTCCAGTCCACTCTTAATTTAAAACTAACACTCCGAAACTGAGATACTCGCATAAATAACGGAAAAAGGGGCCAGTTTGAATTTATGTTCTTTGAAGTTTGTAAAAATTCGTCCGTTCAGTTGGTAAAAATGTGCTTTAATTAGGTAGAATTAATTTAATTACTGCGTCGCCTTTCAGGTCTCGTTTTGTTACTTCCAAATGGATACACTTTATAAAATATCTTTAAAGCTTAAAAAATACAAAGGCAATTAAAATTTAGATCAAATTATTAAAAATATTAATACGTGAAGCAAAAACTTCTGGCAGCATTTTCCGAAAAATGCGCGGACGGAGGAGTCCTTTTTTATACTTTATATAGAGAATTGTGTTCGAATGCTGATATTAAAAAAAAATAGGCAATATTAACATATAAAATTATAAAAATAAAACACACGCACACCAATTTTGCACGATTTACTCACACACATGTATACATTTTACTATTAAGTCATTGTACAAAGGACTGTTATTTTATATGTATCTTTAAATAAGCATATGGTACGCGATTCTAGAGATTTCTGGCAGAATTTCAAACAGCCGACGATTTCTAATCAAAACTATTAGGCGCAGAAGAAGAAGGCAAGCCAAAAAGAAGAAAATAAGAAGTGGTAGTCAAAAACTTACTTTAGATTGCTGAGTCACTTAAGTTAGTTTGCCAATTTGGCTTAGTTTCCGACCGTTCCTTAAAACTCTACCAACTCACTCACTCATAAGCAAGAACGCAACACTCCACAAACGCGTAGTTGAAATGCGCAAATCTGCCCGTGCTTTACACATGATGAACGAGAAATCTCGTTATTTCCCGCCTCTATATCTCCGGAAATCCTTTACATCGTAGAATCAACTACACGGAATCATTAGTAATTATTTAAACCAGTGCACAACTCCCAGTAGTTATTTGCTT